>JAJJWW010017311.1:0-57736 GCA_023531295.1 Papaver armeniacum | reverse complement strand
TCGCTTTAGGGGTCTTAAAATAATCGACAAAGCAACGAGTGTTTGTGACGGTCTGAATGTACGATTCCATGTAACTGCTTTATGTGACGACTGATACACCGTTGCAAACAATCTGTGTTATTAGAACGAACGCGCAATTGGGGGATATGAAAACTAATTGGGGGATATGACTAAATGACAAAATAGGGATCCAAATATCCTAGCTGGGTTACCCCCTTATCTAATTAAATTTTTAATTCCTAATTTAACCCTCACTAATCAGGATTAGTTACTAATTATGATTAGTAAAATATTAATGATTTGGGGGATATAATTTGTGTATTTATGTTTATTTGAATTTGTTTGTGTTAGTTTAGAGGGAAAAAAATTTTGAGTAGAATTTTTTTTTTTTTGAAAAGGGAAGATGATTGTGATGAGAGACTTGGTAACAATTTCTTTGAATTTTTAGCTCAATTACAACAACAATCATATCTTCAATCTTCGATTAATGATAACAACTCACAATTGAGAGGAATTCTTTTTTGAAAATGGAAGATGATTGTGATGAGAGAATTACCGCTAATAAGAGGTTGAAAAATTGATTTTTCTTCTTTGAATCCACCATTGTTGCAGCTGAAAAAGCTTGGTGCCGGCATGGTATTCAACCAAAAACCCATGCGGCAATTGTTGGAAATGTTCATAAATTGTTCCGGCATAGTATTTTGCTTAAATTTCCATGCCTAATGTAATTTATGGTAATCATGGATTGAGCATGCGGTACATGTTCCTAAGATAGTATTTTGCTTAAATTTCCATGCCTAACAGGATGAAAAGTATCCGAGCGTTGATTTTTTTTTCACTTGAGTAATCGGCATTGATAGGAAATTCTCGAGCATGCCGTATCATGTTCCGAGCATATAGTCTTCATCAATTCCGGCATGGTCTTCATCTCTTCCTTTTTGAATTTTTACGATATTAATCGAGTCCACTTAATCCGGCATGGTTAGTTGATATGAAGACCATGCCGGTATTGTTTTCCGGCATACCATGTTGCTTTATTTTCTATGCCTAAGTGGACTGATTAATACTGAGAAAAATTCAATTAGGAAGTGATGAAGACCATGCGGAATTGATGAAGACCATATGCCGGAACATGATACCGGCATGGTCTTCATCAATTCCGGCATGGTCATCATCACTTTCAACATGATCTTCATCACTTCCGAATAAAAAAAATTGGTTTCCAAAGTGAGGAAAAGAGAATTTGATATAGAGTGGGTAGAGTTTAGAATTTGAAAGGTCATCATCACTTTCAGCATGATCTTCATCACTTCCGAATAAAAAAAAAATGGTTAAAGTGAAGAGAAGAGAATTTGATATAGAGTGGGGAGAGTTTAGAATTTGAAAGGGAATGGGAAATATTTGGGTTTCAAAGCTCCACCCCTAAATAAGATTAATAAGAAGTGGAGATGGAAATGGGGGATATGATTTTGTTTTTTGATTTTAAGTTTTTGATTTTTATTTTGTGGGAAGGGTAATTTAGTATTTTTGCCCCCAAAAGTCACCCCTTAGCACACACCATGGGTTGGGGGAAGTAATTCATATCCCCCAATTAGATTATATATCCCCCAATTACGCGTTCTTATTTTTCATCCTTTTAATCAACTTTTGGGCTATAAACATGTATTTTGAGCAAGTGATTAATATGAGGAGCTAAACCCCTTAGCCGAGGCGACGGAGGAAGCCATTTTTTCATGAAAAGTGGTATATTTCTATTTTAATTATCTATTTGCAATTTCTTTTATGATTATTTGCATGGATCTAATATTGGAAAATCGATTTTTATTGAATGATTGTGATTCGTTTTGATGGAGCATGCTTAGTTTAAGACTTTTGATGTTTCATGCTATGTATACAATTGTTACTTCGAAAATCTACTAGAGGCAATAAATTAGAATCACTTCAAACGCAAAGAATTACATGAATATTGATTAGATTGAATCACTTAATTGGTCAATGGTGGAATCTTGAGTCTCGGTGCTTTTTATAATCTTGATAACAACTTTCTTTGAGTTTTCTAGTTTTATTTGAATCTAAAAAAAATCCTTCACAAGTCTGAGAGGAACGACATCTTTCTTACCACTTTCTACAACAATTTAAAAACACATCAATTTTTGGCGCCGCCGACGCGGACTTGTTTTTAGGGTTTTAGATTTGTTTTTCTTTTTCTTTTTTTTTTAGTTTTTTATTATTTTTGTTCTTTTTTACGTTTTTGGGTATTTGTCTTTTGTCTACAGGTTCTGGGCCATAAAGAAAATTGAACCAAGGAGTTTGGTGATTTCATAAAGACTTGGAGCTAAAGATTAAAGCGAAAAGAACGGAAAAGAAGACAATTTTATTTTAGTTATTTTTTTTAGGGTTTGTTTATTTTTAGCAAAAAAAAAGAAGAAAAAAAATTGTATTAAGGTTTATTATTTTTGTAATTTTTTTTTTTCTTTTCTTTTTGGACTTTGGACATTATTTTTATTTTTACCCTACAGAAGGGTACTTTTATATATAAACTGTTTGCAGAGAAGGAGGACAATTACGATATTGTCTCTGCACCTTGGGTTCGTACACTGACATAGGAGTCAGTGGCCCGAGTCGACTACAACCGATTCATCCCCCGTCTGGAACGGGAGGTAAGATTTTGAACACTCGCGAATCCCCTATCAGCGAGTTACTGGACTCCTTCGTTTGCATATATGCTGAGGACTTGAATACGGCTGCTTTAATTTTCTAGTAAAGGGCAAGGCCTGGCCATACAAGATAATGGTTCGGATTTCATCACCGTTCTCTTCTTGCCCGCCTTAGGAACACGTAACCTACGCGAACCTAAGCCTTAAAATTTTGACTAGAACAAGACCAATAGTGTAACGAGCTTAATAGGAAAGTCATTCGAAAAATATTGGTTACTCTTTTAAGCACACTTCGAAGTTCATGAAGGTTTCTGTGAGTTGAATGCGTGACTGCGCCGCCTTGTGATTCCGGTGAGGCCTTGTGTATCAAAGCTCCACTGAGCTTCCCTCACCTCTATTCAACTTACTTTGACTCGGATTGATTCCGAGGGGTTTGCTTAAATTGTAACGAATTCCCTTTCGAAGGATTAGAAGCTAGTCTAGAAACAATCTAAGTAGAGCCATCATGCTTTTTGTTTGCTAGAAATCTCTAGGTTTGCTTTGGTTGAGTCGGCCTTGATTTGTGATTACATAGAATCCCCTTCCTTATTCTTTTGCATGCCTGAACGTAAAAGAGACGCCCAAGGTAGATTTGTAAAAGAGAAACCTAGTAGTTCTAAGCGTCTCGATTACCTCAATTTAGAAAGTCGATTTTGAAGAGTCCGTTTTGAACCTCGGTTTAAGGAGACAATCCCTAATATTCCAATAGTGTCGAAAATGGAAACTTTGAAAGCTTTGTTGAACCCGACTAGGACTAATCGTCCCTCGTGTATCGGTTAGTCAAATGAAGCAACTTATGAACTTAAACTCGGGACCTTACAAATTGCTACCAATCTTCTCAGGGAAAGAAAATGAAAACCCATATTTCCATGTTAGGGACTTTGAGGAAATTTGCAGTACCCTAAAGATTAGAAACCTTGATGATGATGCTTTTAAACTCAGCAGGACAAAGCTGTGATCAGATCTCAGATCGGTGATTTTAGGGGTCAGATTGGTATAGCCTATAATTTCATAGCTGAATTAGTTGTCGTGATTAGAGCTCTAGAGTGGGGAGTGAAAATCATTGACAGGAATCACATTGTTAATCCTCTGCACTTGGTCACACCGTTGTAGTGAATATTGGCGTTTCCAACGAAAATGAAAAAGAAAAATCATTTCGTGTTGCATCCAACAAAAGCAAAAAGATACTAGAACTAGCAAAAATTGTGCATTCCATTTTTTCTTCCAAACCCTTGGCACCTCTTATTCTCAGCAAAATTCTCAAACACACAAGGGGCCACCACCATCATAGGTTGTAACGGTTAGTTTGGCCTAGCTAGCACTTCGAGTGCAGTGCCAGTCGGACATGAAAAAGCAACTTTTCTCGTTAAAGCAACAGCCGAATATGATTATGGACCGCTTTTCTTTGTTTAACTTTTAATGCGAATTCAACCTAACGTTCAACTCACGCGAACTTTAATATGACGTGTTAGCAGTGCCGTGGCTGTGATCATAGCCGAACTTTAGTAATGGATTTTAGATTTCGTAGCCGAACTTTTTTAACCAAACCAAAATTAATTTGTAAATTATTCATTTTTAGGAATGTTTTGGCCAATTCAACCACCGTTAACTAAATTTGAAATATCCATGAGTACCCAAAACATTATACTCTTGTTGTGGCTCTTAAAGAAAAAGATCTTAACTTTTTTTTCTTCCAAAACTCTCATTTTCATTATCACCTTCATCTTCTGAACTTTATCTGGACCCACTATGGACGACTTGAAGTCTTGCTGGGATCTTTTTCTACTGATTGATTGATACTTCCCCATGTGAAGATCTGAAGAGATATTCATCAAGTTGATGATTTTATTGTAAATGGAAACTGACGTATGTTATCTCACGTATGCATCTAGGGTCATTGGGATCATGGGTAATTTAAGAATTTTGTTACCATGTGTACACCAACTTAAATTAGGTACACTGACCAGGACTTGAACCTCTTTCAAAATGTGCTTCGCGCGTGGTTTTAAAATGTGGGAATGGTATAAATTCTCTATATAAAAATAGAGTTTTTTTCGAGCGTTGTAGTTAACCTAGAACTACAGTTGATTCTGGCCCCACCTTTTAAATTTTTGACCAATAAAATTTTAGGAGAATCTTTTAGCCCCACAATATATTACATAAACTATGAAAATCTAATAAAATCTGATAAACTCGCCAAAAATATAATTTTGTAAAATCTAAGTGATCATAATATAATTGGGCCGACCGAGCGAAGCGAGGGAGGTCCTTTATATGGATACTTTTTTGTCATGTTAGAGCAACTGCAGTCATGAGACTAAAACCAAAGGGCAAAGACTAAAAAAACCCAAAAAATTTGGTTTACTCCGTGCTGTGACACTACGGTGTAGACTAAAACCCATCAGGCGTAGTTTCAAACTATGCCCCATTTTTTTTTTGTTTGTTTGTTATGGGGCGTAACTTTGAGTTACGCCCCATCATCAGCATAATCCCCACACCCCGCTCCATCAAAGCGCAATCCCAGACTACGCCTCTTTTTTTATTTTATTTTTTGTTATGGGGCGTAACTTTGAGTTACGCCCCATCATCAGGCGCAATCCAACAACCCCGCTCCATCAGGCGTAACTTTAAATTACGCCCGACTAAAGACCAGACTAAAGACTAAATATGGTCTGGGTTTTGGTTATAGTCTGGTGTTTGGGCTTTAGTCCTTCTCCACTGCGTCTGTTTTTTACCAAAAAAATTTGGTTATACTCTGCGACTGTGGATGCTCTTAGGTTACAAAACTAAACAAAAAAACAGCGACTGTGATTTGCTTCGAGATCTACCGAGGGAGTATTACAACAGTATCTCATGAATAATTGCTTCTCAAGGCCTTGATTGAATTATCAAATAAATTATTCCTCGTAAAAC
Organism: Papaver armeniacum; assembly: GCA_023531295.1. NCBI lineage: Eukaryota > Viridiplantae > Streptophyta > Magnoliopsida > Ranunculales > Papaveraceae > Papaver > Papaver armeniacum. Next base: position 52,127 of record JAJJWW010017311.1, on the reverse strand, counting down.
TTCGTTTTGGAAAATCTAGTATTTTGACTACGTTCTCAACTCCATTAATTAGTATTTTCGATTCTTTAATGGAAATTAATTATGGTAGCATATTTGGGCCTACCGAGCGAAGCGAGGGAGGTCCTTTATATGGCCACTTTTTTGTAAAATCTAACCACAAAAAGATTGGAAATGGTTAGGGCCGAAAAACCAAAAATGTCCCTCCCTTTTAGTCCAATTACTATAACTCCTTGTGTATCTTATCTTTTCAGGGGTATAATTGGAAAGCAAACTTTAATATAACATATCTAAAAATCCGTGCCTTGAAATTTTACAAATTTTATCTCGTTAGAAAGGTTATAAAAAACTCTACGCAACAAGTACAAACAACAATATCAAATTTGGAGTTTTTACGAAAAAATCGGAGATATATATTATTTTAGGCACAAATTTAGAAAATTAAATGTATATCCATTATGCAAACCATCACAAAGGATACTTTATGTATCCTTTGTGATGCATAAAGTATACATAAAGTATACTTCTAGTAAGGCCACATGTGCGATGCACATGCTTGAATTGGATTCTTTTAACAACACCAAATTTGATAATAATGGAAAAAAAATCTTAAAATAAAAATTTAATATCCTTGTTTATACTCATTACATAGATAATTTAAAGAGCTTTCCAAATATATCAATTTTGCAAAAATCCGATATGTATTTTAAAAGATATCTAAATTTTAATTTTTTTGATCTATTTTTAAAACAATGACATTCTTGTAAATATACAAATATTAACTAAAAGCTTAGTTAACGGGGGGTATTATTGTCATGTGAAAAAGCTTCACCAAAAGAAGGCTTCACCAAAAAAGGGTCTTTTCTTTATTATAGTATATAAGATAAGATAAGATGTAGCAAAATATTGGTTTATGAATCAACTAATTTTCCATTGCAACTAATAAAACTATGTACTCCATCCGTTTCAAGAATAATGATACTATCATTTTAGGCACAATTCTCGAAAATTGAATGCATAGCCATTATGCAAACCACCACAAAGGATGCATAACACATCATGCAACCATATTTTGGTTTATGGATCGACTAATTTTCCGTTTTAAAAGAAATAATACTTTCACGTCCCGTTTCAGGAAAAATGATACTATCACATCCCGTTTGGGAAAAGTGATACTTTAAGCTCGTTCGAGAAAAGTGATACTTTCGTTTCTCGTTTGGGAAAAGTGATACTTTTTCCGTTTCGGAAAAATGATACTTTCGCTTCATTTCGAGAAAAAGTATCATTTTTTTTTTTTACGAAATGGGGCGAAAGTATCACTTTTCCAAACGGGAGAAAGTATCACTTTTTCCGAAACTAAGTAAAGTATCACTTTTCCGAAACGGGGAGAAAGTATCACTTTTTCCGAAACGGGGCGAAAGAATCACTTTTTCCGAAACGGGGAGAAATTATCAATTTTTCCGAAACGGGGTGAAAGTATCACTTTTTCCGAAACGAGGCGAAAATGTCACTTTTTCTGAAACGAGGTGAAAGTATTACCTTTTCTGAAAAGGGACGAAAGTAGTCGTGGACATTCTTCTTCGGTCGGCCCTCCCACCGTGGCAACGGTCGTACTAGTTTTAAGATCGAAATTCCAAAATAAACAAATAAACTGAAAATAAAATCACTTCTGGATATGTATTTTTCATCCTGATTTCATCGCAAAATTAAATCAACCATTAAAATTTAAAATAAAACTGCCAAATATCCAATGTCCAGTTACATTTCTTTTAATTAAACTAATCCTAATTATAATTCCGAACTACTAATAAGTAAACTAAATTAAAGTAATCTTAGTTTACAATACAATTACGGTGAAATTACAAAAGTTTTGATTAAAATTAGATCAATAATACTATAAAAGCTTTGATTACAATTAGATCAATAATCAAAATTTAAAATCTAAAATACATAGAAAAAAAAATCTAAAATACAATTAGATCAATAATCAAAATTTAAAATCTAAAATACATAGAATAGAAATTCTAAAATACATAGAGTTCGAATGCTTACATGTAGATTGATGCGTGCTTCCTCTACGACAAAAATGTTTTTGAATGATTGTTAATCCTGCCAAATAGTCGAATTACAAGATAATTAGTAGAAAATCTTGATGATATGAAGTAAAAATTTTAAAACGAGAGAAAAAATGACATTATTGAAAACTGAAATAAATGATAATGAATTATTTTCTATGTTATTATTCCTTAATTATGTCAATCCAAATGTAAATGACAAATAAAAACAATTTCGATTCTTAGAACGCATATTATGCTCAATATATTTTGTACAGAAAAATATTCTCAACAAATAAACGTGGCTATCTAATAATGAAGAAATAACTTTTAAGAAATCCAGGTAAAAACGGTAGTAATATACTCCCTCAGTTCTTAAATAATAGGCTGGTTTCATAATTGGGAAAGTCAAATGTTACTTTAATTTTCTGGAACCACTTTTCTCTTAAGTTCTTTTGATGACAAGTGTCATGGGACTATTTCACTTTACTTCTTTTGCTGACAAGTGTCATGGGGACCATTTCACCTCACTTCTTTTATTGACAAGTATCATGAGGACCACTTGAAATGATTAGTTCTCTTAATTTCCTTAATTTTCTCAAAAAAACAAAACCAACCTATTAAAAAAGAACGGAGGGAGTACTAATTTTTAAAGAACCCAAAATTGGGGGATATCAAAACTAATTGGGGGATATAGGTACAAGACAAAATAGGAATCCAAATAGCAAAGCTGGGTCACCCCTTATCTAATTATTTTTTTAATTCCTAATCTAGCCCTCACTAATCATATTTAGTGGTTAATAATAATTAGTAAAAAACTTAAGTATTTGGGTGATAGATTAGTGTGTGTTTTTATTTTAATTTGTGTGAGTGAGGAGTAGAAGGAGAGAAAAAAAAAAAATTGAGTGGAATTTTTTTTTTTGAAAATGGAAGGTGATTGTGATGAGAGAATTACCGCTAATAAGAGGTTGAAAAATTGATTTTTTTTCTTTGAATCCACCATTGTTGCAGCTGAAAAAGCTTGGTGCCGGCATGGTATTCAACCAAAAACCCATGCGGGCAATTGTTGGAAATGTTCATAAATTTTTTTCTGGTTTTGATCTTCAGAATGTTGATTTTTTTCTAGTTTTGAACAGGTACCGGCATGGTAATCTAGTTTTCGAGCATGCCGGTACATGTTCCGGCATAGTATTTTGCTTAAATTTCTATGCCGGAACAGGATGAAAAGTATCCAGAATGTTGATTTTTTTTTTCACTTGACTACCGACATTGATAGGAAATTCTCGAGCATGCCGGTATCATGTTCCGTCATATGGTCTTCATCAATTCCGGCATGGTCATCATCACTTTCAGCATGATCTTCATCACTTCCGAACAAAAAAAAAATTGGTTTCCAAAGTGAAGAGAAGAGAATTTGATATAGAGTGGGGAGAGTTTAGAATTTGAAAGGGAATGGGAAATATTTGGGTTTCAAAGCTCCACCCCTAAATAAGATTAGTAAGAAGTGGAGATGGAAATGGGGGATATGATTTTGTTTTTTGATTTTAAGTTTTTGATTTTTATTTTGTGGAAAGGGTATTTTAGTATTTTCATAACCAATGGTCACCCCTTAGCCGAAATCATGGGTTGGGAGAAGTAATTCATATCCCCCAACTAATTCCCATATCCCCAATTACGCGTTCTTTTTAAAATGCCAAGATTTTTTGTTATTTTTAGTTTTTTTTTTTTTGAGTGCCACTAAGGTACCTTTAATTTTATAATTTAAATATTAAAAGGTAAGATATTTATTAATAAATACTATACTCAAATAAAAAGAAAAAATGGGCATATATTAGGTATATGTGGTTTTCAGCTAGGCAAAATATATAAATCTTAGATATTTTTTGATATTGATTAATAAAAAAAATCTTTTATTTATGGGTCGGGTAGTTCTATATAAAGTGTTAAAACAAAGCCAAACCTCTGTTTATTTCTTTTCACCTTTCCCTTATGTTTGGTTCTTTAAGTTGTTATTATTTTTATTTTATTTTTGGATTTATGGTTCGTGTTTGTTTGTCGTTTGTTTTGCAGGAAACGCAAAATACATAACCCGCGACCACCCCGGAGCTTCAATCCTCTTTCTTTCATAATTTTTTTGGCATTTTTTTTTATTTCTAGACAGACATTCCGCCATTTAGGTAAGTTCTTTCAAGTAACTAACAAGATTATTTGATGGCTTTGATGTTATTATTTTCGTTTTTTCGCGTGTATTGTTCATTCCAAATTGTTTTGACAAGAATTAAGGGTTTTTTATTCTCTTTCTAATGTTTTTCATTTCTTATCTTTGTCCAAGTTGGTGCACTGTTTTTCGCGGTGTTGCATAGTTACTCTCACTGGACGTGTATTGGTAATAAAATTTGGTTATGATTTTTCTTTTTTAGATATTATGATTCTTATTACTAATTTTCGTTTCTAATAATGATTCCAACAGTTGTAGGATGCATGGTTACTCAATATAGATGTGGTAATCAATTCTAGGATTTTATTACATTTTGAAAGGATATGGTGTTTTGAATTTTTCGTGAAGTTGATTTATGGTTCGACTTTGATTTCATTTGTGCCTCAAACGAGCTTCAGATGCATTTTTTTGTCTAATCCGTTGTTGTCGTTTATTTTTGTAGGGATCGTAAAAATATATAGCGTATGGAAGGTGCTTCTCTTCTTCGAATAGATAACTTTCTCTCTTCCTTTTTTGTGGTGAGTTAAGTTTCTTTTCTTTTTGGTTTCTTTTAATAGTGAAAATCTTCATTTAAATGCAGTGATGTTTAAGATGTCGTTTACGAGAAAAATCAACAATCCTAATTGATGGAAGCCTTTTAACACGTCTCAAGTCGTACTGCCCCTTTATGTGTTTAATTGTATGAAAAGAAAAGTATAAATAGATCGACTAAGCCGTTATGAAGTAATGATATGTAAAATGTTCTTATGAAGAAGGTACAATATTAGCAAATTTTAGATTTAGGATGTTCTGTTCGATATGCCAAAGAGATTCATTATATGGTATTACTCGACACAAGATTAGCTTCGAGTCTAAAAGGCACGAAACCTAAACACAAACTTTAGTTTGTCGAGTGGCTTAACTATGTGAGCTTCTCAAATATTAGGTTAAAATCTTTGATTAGTTAGTCATGTCAGCCATCGTGGTCCTGTTGTAGAAATTTTGTGCACAAGTTTTTGTACATACAAAACAGAATTTGTCATGTGACACGAAATTTGTTTCCCTTATTCCAATAGTCCATTTGACTATAAATATAACCCATGCTTTTATTAAACATAGTCCATTTGACTTTAGTCATTACTGTTTGACAATAAATTTAAATCTGACCTTTTTTATTATTATTCATATTCATAACCCATTAACTAGGTTGGTGATTTACTGAATAGGTAAGACAATCGGTTTCACATGATAACTAGGCTTGATTTACTTTTTGTGTATCTTGTAACAAAATGATAACTTTTATTAAAATTTAAGATCTGTTTGGAAAAAAAATTCAGTTTTGAAAGATCTTTACTAGGTTACTACTCCCAAGTTATGTCAAATCCGTAGTAGATAGAGCTGGTTAGATGGATGCATCTTTGATTTTTTAAATTAATTAATGTCGTGACGATTTCATCAACTTCTAAACAACCTTTCATGGGAAGTTGATCTCTTAGGCAAGTTTTGCTCGATCCTGTTTTAACAGTCAAAATGCTAATAATCTCTTAGGCATTTGGTGGATTGATTGAATGCAAAAAATTTGAAAAAATAGATTTAGGGTTTATGGTTACACGAAGATGAAAAAGGAAAGATTTTTTAGGTTTTAATTCAAACGGATTATTTTTTTGAAATCTGCTAGAATAGGTGAATTATCTCATTTGATATGTTTGGATCGATTATGAATCACTACTAACTCGGTAAACATAATTGGGTTATGATTTGGGCTATGGTTAATAAATTGAAGAATAATCATGAGTTATAAATAATATGGGTTATGGTTAATAAAATGATGGGCTTTATTTAAGAGAAGACTTATTTTATTTTGGAGATAAAGTAAGAATTAGAGTTTATATATAATTGTTCAATTTGTAAGAATATTAAAAGAATAATGATAATTAATTCTAAGTAAAGTATGATTAAGAAAAAAAATTAGGGTTTATCTTGATTTTGAGTAAAAAGGAGATATAAGTACAATTGTTAGTAAAAAAGTAAAACTGATAATTAATTCTAAGTAAAGTATGATTAAGAAAAAAAATTATAGTTTATCTTGATTTTGAGTGAAAAAGAGATTTAAGTACAATTGTTAGTAAAAAAGTAAAACTTGTTTGGTTTTTGTTTGTACCCAAAATTACTTTTGGGCACGAAACACGATGAATGGATAGTTTTGGTGAGTATTTTAGGGGAACACCTAAATCACCCCGAATATTTGCACCCAATCTCTTGAAATCTTCAACCTGGGGTTCAATAACAACATACATGCAGTAAGGATAATGCCCTAATTTTAATGGAGGCAGGATTTCAGGGGTAATTTCGTCATATGAAAAACAAGATCAAGCAAAAGAGAGAGTAATGCTATGTATTTACAGTACCTTGTGCATACCGGAGAGATTGAGTAATCCAAAGAATAAAGCAGCACACTGAAACCAAGAAAGATTGAAGCCACACCAAAAGCTTTGAAAGGCATTAATGTTCCATCTCCGTTGTATCCTCTTCTCGTATGATCTTATTCCTATTGCTAATTGAGCTGCACTTGCTTATCCCCACCACCAATATCCGCCAATTTCACCAATACCACCGCCGCGCTACCGCCGTGATCGAGTTTTTCTCCTCCTCCATGTCTTCTTTCCTTTCTGCTTTTTTTACTTCTTCTCACTCATTTCTCTGAATCTCTTCTCTCTCTCTCTCTGTGAGGGATATTTTTCTCTCATTTTTGGGCTTCGTTTGGGTGTACCTTTTCTTTGTTGGGCTTTTAACTAGTTAAAGTTTGTAGAAATTGACGTTTAGTCCCAAAGTTAGTGGGCTTTGGACGCTCTAGTCCTGTCCCTTCCAGCCCAGTACTCTCTAGTCCAAAATTCACCCGTCTTAAACGGTTTAGTCCAAACTTAAACGAGTTAATCCAAACTCTCACCGATTCAAAAACTCCCCGAATGTTTTCTCTACCAAAATTACCCTTCATTGTTTTGAATTCATTTCATTGTATGTACAGATTTCCTAAAGATTCAGAGAGAGAGAGAGAGAGCGAGAGCGAGAGAGAAACTCTTCTTTTCTTCTTTCCATTCTCCATTCTTTTCTCGATGCGAAACCGCAACACGTTCATGATAACTATGAAAACAAATAGTGCATTAGATGCTAGAGGAAGGTGTTGTTAGTTCATTGATTTGCTTGGGTTAGGGTTTCCTGGAGAAAAGGTGAAACAGATCGAGTTAGGATTTCTTGATTTGAGATTTAGATGGAGTGGATGATGATTTGATTTCTTAGAGTTGTGATGAAGAATTAGATCGTGTTGTTGTTGATGATAGATGAATTAGGAATCGAGAAGATACATAGATAAAAGAACAGGGATTTAATTGAACAATTAGGGATTTGGAAATTGATTGAAGATTTGATTTAGTGATGATAAAGAAGGAATTAAAGACTGAGTTTGATGATTTGAGAATTGAATTAAATTAAATTAGAGAAAGAGGAAAGAAAGAAAGAGTCAGAGAGAATGAGGATTTAGGATTATTCTAGGGTTCATGAAACTGATGGTGGTGGTGATAATTCGAGTGATTGTGTCAATCTCGAAAGAAAAGGTAATCAAGAGAATCTGAATTTAGAGGTTACTAATTTGATTTATATGCTTGTATGGAATTGTATTGATTTGGTTGATTATTTATGAGTGCTACCTAGAACTGAAATAGACATGATTGTGTAAAGTTGAATTAAGACTTCCTTGTGGAACTGAGATTCACTGTTTGGAGATTGTGATGAATTGAAGCTAAATTAGGTATCATGTTAAATTGACATAGGAGAAGGTTACGAGAATTATATATAATGATATCAATGGTGCAGTTACAGGTTTGAATATGGCTTTAAATATAATTTGGCTCTTGAAGTTTATATTTGTATTGTTGTATGGCCTGCATATGTATTTGTAGTAACCTTGTTTTGGTGCAATGTTCGATTATGGACTATGGTGATTGTTGACATTATGAAAATGAAGTGAACTTATGCATGACATTTTAGGGAGTGAGATCGGAAATTAAATACATATTTTGATCATTTGTGCCATAATCTGTAGGTTAGGAGATTTGTGGATTTATGTATAAACTTTGCTAGACCAATCTAGTGATATATAAATGTTGATTTATATATCACTAAGAAGATTCTTTGCTGCACTAATGAATGGTAAGTGCAATTATGCTCTTTTGCAATGATTGTTTTTATCTATCTAGTAGACATGGAAGATAGGATCATTTTGGTATAATTACTTTGGGTACATATGTAGACAACATGTGTACATACTTGTACACATGTTGATTGTTAATGTGTACATAATTGTACACCATTGTAGGTGTGTACATAGTTGTACACCATTGTGCTATCTTTTTGTTTAGTTTTTTTTTGTTTATATTTTAGTTGTACACCGTTTTGATTATTTTTGAAGCTGGGCATAATTCTGTTGTTTAGTTGTTTTTTGTTTATATTTTCTTCTTCGGAGCAATTTATTGATGTGTAAGACTTTGTTTTTCAGGTGTACATATTTGTACACATTGATTATTTAAAGCAAAAATAGGATTTTTTATACATCTGGACTATGTCTACAAGTTGCTTTGCACGTAGAAAAAACCACTATATTTGGGTATAACTATGGATACAAACCGGCACAAATGTGTAAATCGTACACATGTTAATTGTTAATATGTACATAGTTTTAAACATGCTTTTTATTATACAAGAATCTTTTATTTTATATTTAATTATTATTTTCTGTTTACCTCTCTAATATGATTTGTGATGTTAACTCAGGGGGAGACAATGAAAGACCGGATCATTTTGTAGGCGTGTATATAATTGTACAAAATGAGTTCCCAACTAATGTTGCTATGCTTGCAGCCCAAGATGATGCAACACGGTGCAAGGTATTTGTTCTAGTTGTAAACTTTGGTTCCCTTGATGATTCCTACCTTAATATTGGTCCTAACTGATAACATGATTGTGTGCTTTAGTCTTTCTTAGTTGAATTTGATAAGTACAACCTTCGTTTAATGATATAACACATTGATTCTTAATGTGTACATAATTATACACATGTAGATAGTTAATGTGTATATAGTTGTACGCTTGTTGATTGTTAATATGAATGATTGGTGTTGTGCATGTTTTACATGGGTGTACATATTGGTGCACCTGTGTAAATCTTATGAAAAAGTAGTATTCCTTTTTTTTACAACGGTGTACATATTGGTGCACCTATAGGAAGTAATTCCCATGAAAAAATAGGTTTTTTTGTGGTTGTGAATGATCATTTTTATGCATGTTTTTAAGCGGTGTACGTTTTGGTGCACCTCTGTTATTCCCATGTAAAAGTAGGTTTGTGTGTAGTTATGAATGATCGTTTTTTCTACATGTTTTGTAGGGATGTACACATTGCTGCACCTGTATAATTCCCATGAAAAAGTGTGCCCCAATGTAAATATGAATGATCAATTTTATGCATGTTTTGCAGGGGTGTACACATTGGTGCGCCAGTGTATTTTCAATGAAAAAGTAGGTTTGTTTGTGGCTATGAAGGATTGGTTTTAGGAATGTTTCACATGGATGAATACATTGATGCACCAATATACTTCTCATGAAAAAGTAGGTCCAGGTATGAGTATGATTGATCTCGTTATGCATGTTAGTAATCTCCTTTTCAATAAAGTGCAATGAATCATTGTTCTCGGATATTTCGAAAGCATACTAAGTTTGTGTAGTACTGCCCACATGGATTGTGTCTCTGACCATAAACTAACTTTTTATTTGATCGTTTTTTTTGCTTTGTTTTCTTATGTGGATGTTGGTGAAAGAATAATCACTTTCTTTTCAAGTTGCGATTTCTTATGTTCATTGTTTTGTCCTCGATGCACCCTATTTATTATGGATGTTATCCAACTGGAGCTTGGCATGGCTGGTATTTTTCTCGAGTGCAGTGCGTACTACGGTGATAACCGCTATCATGGATTTTGGTTTTTTTTTTGGATCTTTGCATCGGTGTACATAAATGTACACACAAATGTAAATTAAAAATTCTTAAAAATGAAAAGTATATAGTCATATGGGTACTCTTTTTGTATCTCTCGGAAAATGCTTTCCAAATATATAAAGTTTGTAAAATTTGGACGAGCAGTTTAAAAGAAAAATTGTTTTTAATTATTTTTTATATTAATAAAAATTGCTGACGTGTCACGTCCACGTTGAATTTTTCCGTTACAAAAATGATTTTCCACTCATTGCACGTGTGCTTTATGAAACACGTGTGGAGGTCAGCAGCGTCTTTACACAATTTTTGGATTAAACTGTACCTAGTCAACTAGGTCTGGACTAAACTGTTCTATTTAGTGGGGTTTTGGACTGAACCGTTTTTTCCCCTTCAATTTTAGGTTTGCATGGGCCGGTATAGACTGGACCGCAAGGGGTGTACCTTTTCCTCAATTTCTTGTAAAGCTTTCTGTAAAACTTATATTGCCGCATTATATACCTTATAGTTGATGTCGAACCTTTAACTGCAATATTGATCGCATCTTGACAGAGTTTACTATGGATATATCTAATTGTAATCGTATCCTGACAATCAGCTACAATTTCTTCACCTTGCTCAAACACCACTCGTCCAAATAGCATATTCGGTCCAACGTTTGAGAACATGTTGAGTTGGAAGATTCTGAACATTCTCGACTATGAAAACCCTTAAGATGTGCCTGCATAAATAACCCACAAACTCGTATAGTAGAAAACTACATTGAACACTCTTAGTAAAAGATTCGAACATCACTGTCCGAAATTTATACGCAAATCAAATTCTAGATACATGATAAGTGGATATTGTTCCACTTTTTCCCACCCTTTCATGAGAATAAGAAAAACATTAGTTAATTGTTCTTGGAATTTAGTAAAAGTTGTCTTTGTGTACACTAAAGCTGCATCTTTTTCCATATACATACAAAATTTTAGAACTGGGTATGTATAATTTGTCTCATAATCCATATCGTTTCATCCTCAATCCCATCATTTTTCACTTCATCTACTGACATAATATTCTCATATCTTCCATATAGTTTTTTTTTGTCTTTGCGATACATAGCTACCTTGTAATGACCAGTCCCTCCACCGATATTGTCCCAACTTAGCCACTGCGTTCCTCCAGCAGTGTGGGATTTTCAAAGGGCATCGCTGCGGTATTCCAGCAGTAACTTCCCGGATGGTCACCCATCCCTGGATTGCACCCGCCCCAGCACGCTTAATTGCAGAGTTTTCTGCCAACTATGGAGCTGATTGTGCTGAAAACGCCGCGGTATAATGTAGACGTTACTTGTCTCATATGAGAGCAGCATCTGGCATAATCCCCTAGCATAATCTCCCAACTGAGCACAAGCGAACGACCCCTAGTTGTATCCCAACTAACACCGATATTGTTCCCACATACCCACTGCGGATATCCAGCAGTGTGGGATTTTTAACGGCACTACTGCAGTTATCCAGCAGCAGCTTCCCGAGAGGTCACCCATCCCGTGAATACGCCCGGCCGATCACGCTTAACTGAGAAGTTTTTTCTCACATCTCAATCAAGTGAACCCATCAGGCCTCGGTGTTAGGAAAAGACAAATCATTACTTATATTACAGTCGACCAACAACTGCCGAATATCGGGGTATTACAATACCACCACCTTAAATTGGAGCCGTCCTTAACTCCTGAATATATTCGCAAGCCCAGATCTCCGATGTTCCCTGCCCCTCATGAGAAGCACCTGGAGTCACCCCGTCCAGCGTACCTTCACACCCTCGGCAGGTGAACCGTCGTTGGATCTGATACCATTTGTAATGACCCGTCCCTCCACCGATATTGTCCCCACTTAGCCACTGCGGTCATCCGGCACTGTGGGATTTTCAAAGGGCATCGCTGCGGTAAACCAGTAGTATTTTCCCGGATGGTCACCCATCCCTGGATTGCTCCCGCCCGAGCACGCTTAACTGCAGAGTTTTCTGCCAACTCTGGAGCCAATTGTGCTGAAAAGGCCTTAGTATAATGCAGAAGTTCCTTATCTCATATGAGAGCAGTATCTGGCATAATCCCCAAGCATACTCCCCCACCCGAGCAGAAGCGAACGACCCCTAGTTGTATCCCAACTAACACCGATATTGTTCCCACTTACCCACTGCGGATATCCAGCAGTGTGGGATTTTTAACGGCACTACTGCGGTTATCCAGAGGCAGCTTCCCAAGAGGTCACCCATCCTGTGACTACTCGCGGCCGAGCACGCTTAACTGAGAAGTTTTTTCTCACATCTCAATAAAGTGAACCCATCAGGCCTCGGTGTTAGGAAAGGATAAATCATTACTTATATTTCAATCGACCAACAACTACCGAATATCGGGGTATTACAATACCCCCACCTTAAATTGGAGTCGTCCTTAACTCCTGAATATATTCGCAAGCCCAGATCTCCGACGTCCCCTGCCCTCATGAAAAGCACCTGGAACCACCCCGTCCAGCGTACCTTCCCACCCTCGGCAGGTGAACCGTCGTCGGATCTGATACCATTTGTAATGACCCGTCCCTCCACCGATATTGTCCCCACTTATCCACTGCGGTCAGCCGGCACTGTGGGATTTTCAAAGGGCATCACTGCGATAATCCAGCAGTAACTTCCCGGATGGTCACCCATCCCTGGATTGCTCCCACCCGAGCACGCTTAACTGCAGAGTTTTCTGCCAACTCTGGAGCCAATTGTGCTGAAAAGGCCTTGGTATGATGTATGAGTTCCTTGACTCATATGAGAGCAGTATCTGGCATAATCCCCCCAGCATACTCCCCCACCGAGCAGAAGCGAACGACCCCTAGTTGTATCCCAACTAACACCGATATATATTTTTCCCACATACCCACTGCGGATATCCAGCAGTGTGGGATTTTTAACCGCACTACTGCGGTTATCCAGCAGCAGCTTCCTGAGAGGTCACCCATCATATGACTACTCCCGGCCGAGCACGCTTAACTGAGAAGTTTTTTCTCACATCTCAATCAAGTGAACCCATCAGGCCTCGGTGTTAGGAAAGGACAAATCATTACTTATATTCTAGTCGACCAACAACTGCCGAATATCAGGGTATTACATACCTCCTCTTCTTGATACAAAATTTCATTAATCTCTTGAAAATTTGTATATGATCATGGAAAATATTTATTAGCTAAACTACTAAAATAAATTATTTTCCAAACAAAATCGTAATTCACATTCATATATCGTATAAAGATAATTAGGGTGTTGGGTTCAAACCGTAATTAATAATAACTTTCATATATTTTTATTTGTAGTGAGATTAATCAAATTACTAGTTTGATTAAGGAAAATCAAAATCAGTTAGCGAAAACTACAAAAAGTAAGAAGTTTGTTTTAACAATACATTTCTTTGCATATGATTCTTCTAAATAATTATGGGCATTCTGTACACTAAATTCGAAGTCATTTAGCAATTTAAGATCAAAATCGTTTGTCAAATTTCTTTGAAGAATAACTACTCTTATGCAAAATCATAAACATAAGAGATCAGTGAAAAATCACAAGGAAAAATCATGCCTTGTGCTATGACACAAATTGATTTTGTTTTCAAAATCAGTTTGATCCTAGATGTTTGGTCCTCTCCTTTGCGAGAAAGAAGGTCTTCTCAATTATTATTTTTAGATATGTAGTGATACATTTGATAGGTAAGAATTGGTGAACATACTACAATTTATATGACTGTTCTATGATCTTGAAAAATCACCGTAAGGTCTCCGATTTCCTACATTGGTTTTCTCATTATATGTACTGAGGCTTGCCTCTCTTACGGGAAAAACAAAAGAGATCGGAGGAAGAAGGGGGGTTTTGTATCTAAAAAGAAGGTTAGTTTTTCTTAAGAAAAGTTTGCTTTTCTTAAAAACTTGATGGTACTTATTAAATAAGAATACCATGTGTAGTGGGTTCTTATTTTAAGTTTATAAGAGAATGAACCTAAACTCTAATTTTTTAATTGTGCCGGCTCTATAAAACTAAAAAGATACACTAAAACTCCTTAACTGTTTGGGTAAAAATCCAACAACTGATGGGTTAACTCCTTATTAATCTCTTCCGTAGAGTCCTGCGGGATAACTCTGCTTCAAGCGAAATAATTTTATGTGTCACATGACAAATTCCCACGAAAAATATTTTGAAAGAGGTTCAAGTTCTGGTCAGTGTACCTAATTTAAAAACCGTTTTTTTTGGGACTACTCAAAAATGGTAGGGGACTACTCTCCATTTTTTTAGGTGGATATTAGACGTAATAATGAGTCACCCCTTATCTAAGTTTTTTTTTAATACCAAACTTTCCATTGGTAATTAAATTAGTGTAATAATTAGAGAGTTAATTAATGATTAGTGGGATTAAATTGGCTAATTGAGGGATTAGTGAGAGAGAGTAGATGGCGGTGGTGGTGATCAGTGTAGTCAAAATCGCTCTCAAAGGCCGATCACTCCCCGAGGAATCGCTACATGCTATATGACCGAGGCGATTTCCGATTCCAAGCCATTTCCGATTTTTAGCGATTAAGTTTGCCGATTTTTCCAATTTGGACCGATTTTTGAGCAAAACGAGTTAACGATTTTTCCGAGTTGACCTCGCATGCACTAAAATCAGAAAATAATTTTCTTGTAACCCCTCAGATGGGAGTTATCAAACAGAAAACCTCTAAATACATGATCATTATGTTAAATATAACAATATACACACTTAGTTACATGGTAATGTTAATATTTTAATTTTAATTACGTACAATTCATGATTTTTGAGCAGCAATATATAAGTCTCGAATAAATAGGTTCCGAGTAGTAGACCGAGTTTTGGCGATTTCCAAGTCCGAACTTATTGCTCCTCGCTCCTCGCTCCCCAGCCGAGTAGGTCCGAGGAACGATTTCGACTACTTTGGCGGTGATTTGAGGTGGTGGGTGGTGGTGGTGGTGATTTTTTTTAACCGCCACCTCTATATATAACTCCCTCTCATCTACTCCCATCATCACCGACTACCACCACCACCGACCACCTCAAAGAAGAAAAATTGAGAGGGAGTAGATGAAGATAAAGGTGATAATGAAAATGAGGGTTTTGGAAGAAAAAAAAGTTAAGATCTTTTTCTTTAAGAGCCACAACAAGAGTATAATGTTTTGGGTACTCATGGATATTTCAAATTTAGTTAACGGTGCTTGAATTGGCCAAAAAATTCCTAAAAATGAACAATTTACAAATTGATTTTGGTTTGGCTAAAAAAGTTCGGCTACGAAATCTGAAGAACAGGTAGCCGAACTCATCTGCAAGTGTAGTTCGGCTGAAAACACAGGTAACCGAACTCATCTTTAATGGAGTTTTTTCTTCATAAGGGTCAAACGATTCACTCAGTTCTACCAATCTGAGATTTTTCTCAACTTCTTTTCGAGCCAAGAAAATTTCAAATTTTGAAATGTCGTGTTTGGCGGAATTATAGTTACTCAGCGAGTCTTCACCAGAAATTTGTTTACTCCTCGAACGCTATTTTTGGTCTCCAATTAGTTGTCAAAGAAAATCTTATGATTCATCAACCAATATTATTCTTCTTCAATGACAAATACTCTCTGTCAGTCTATATAATTATACACTTATCTAAAATAAAAGATTCTGTATATCTCCCTCTAACCATATATATCTCTTATTCCACTGACTTTACTCCTTACACCCAAGAAAAGTGGATCTTCTATTCGTCTCTTTTTCCAGAAAATACTTGTGATCATTCTTATAAAAAAACAATGGATTCTTCATCCGAAATCCCTGTCTCCACCATCACAAACCAACTCCAAAACGCTAATATTCGTGATATTTCAGCTATGAGGCTTAGGAAAGCAGTTGGATCAGTGAAGGCACTATCTGTCTCTACAGAAGAAAGAGGTTATACTCTTATTGGAAAACTTTTTACTGAAGATACCATGGAAACTGACGATGTTAGACAAGAATTGAAACCACTCTGGAAGCCATATAAGTTTAGAGAGATGCGTGCTTTAGACAAAAACATATTTCTCTTTAAGTTCAGTACAAAAGAAAGAATGGAACTTCTCCCAACAGGAATGGACAATCCAGTTCAAGAATCTTCTTCTCGAGCATCACTTAGTTCAAGTGATAGATGAAGCCCTGGTCGAGTTGGGTCCAAAGATTTGGACTAAGCCAGAAAACTGCAGACCTACTTATGGTAGTATGATATCAGCAAGAGTAAAAATTGATCTTAGCAAACCGCTTTTTAGAGGTGGCTGGTGGAATACAAGAGATGGGGGAGTAACATGGGTACGTTATAATTGGGAGCGTCAACCACACAATCTGTACCCTCATTGCTGGACATTTTCTCATAACAAGGATGAATATGCTAACACGGCGCACGACCTGAAGATAAGAAGATATACTAAATGAGGAATACATCAATTATTGTCATGAGTTAGCCAGGGAGTATTGTGTAGACATTTGTGAAGATTTGGATTTGTTGATTCAAAGGATCTGTGAAGCAAGCAAGAAAAAACTAGCTGAACAAGAGGATGATCATGAAGATTCTAGAAGACCCAAGAGATCGAGAAGCTCTGAAGAAGAAGACTTAGATGATCAAGACATTACTGAGAATCAACCCTTGCAGATTACTAAAAAACAAAAGAACAATGAGCAAAATACTGGTAGAATCCCATCTAATATTGAATTTGATGGTATAGAACATGACTTGGTTGATGAAGGATACGAAAATATCAAAGAGTACTCCCATGTTATGGATGAGGCCGTTGCTGCTTCAACTATGGTATTTCCTACACTCATTCTTTTTCAAAGTTTTACTTCCTTGCATACCAAGATTTCTTTCATATTTATTTTGTTTCGCATTAATATTGCTAGTTTATATTCTTTTTTCACTATGAAAGTCCTAAGTTGGAATTGTCAGGGTTTTCTTGGTAGAGATACTAGAGACCATCTACAGCTTCTTAATCATGTGCATTCCCCAGATATCATTTTCTTGTGTGAAACCAAGATAAATGATAACAGAATTCTCAATCTCACTAATTTCTTAAACATGCCAAATAAAGTCTTTGTTCCCTCTATAGGTATTGCTGGTGGCCTCATTCTTCTATGGAAAGAGATGGCTTTCAAGTTAATATCATTGATAAATTGATAAGATGATCCATATTAAGGTTATGAATGACCCTAGTAAAGGAATTTGGTTCTTGTCTTGTGTTTATGGAACACCCTAAGTCCATGAAAAAGTTGAACAGTGGTCTCTCATATATGAAATGAGTAAAACTATAGATATCTCATGGATAGTTATAGGTGATTTAAACATTACTATCAGCCCTAGTGACAGAAACACCAATTCTTCTCAAACTATTCTCCTGAGATTATAGACCTTATTAAAGATGATGATCTTTCAGATTTAGGGTTTTGTGGTAACCCCTTTACCTGGACGAGTAACTGATGTGACTCAATAATGTTGTAGTAATAAGGGTTGTCGTTCACTCGGACTTGATGAAATCGATCTTAGGATTTAATAAAGAAAAATAATAAAAATACAGAATATATACAATTTATGTCACAAGACGGAGAGAGTTCTTGGGATTCGAGGATTCCGCCAAACTCATAACAAAAGGTTCAAATATTAATTCTTTTAACAATTATAGCTCAACAAATAAAAACATGGACTCTTATTTTTGCCAAAGTTGATGCTCAAAATATTAGTTATAAATCGTAAGCATGGGACATCAAACATTTAAGCAAGCATGACCCATTTAATAAAATAATAACTAATTTTATCAAATCATAATTCAATTTTTAATCGATTGCAAAAGTCATAAAAAGAATTAATTAAAATTACCCATGTATGAAGTTCGTCTTCCTCCGTCGTCCCAAAGATGGGTTCTAGCTCATCATGTTGGAAACACGCTCAAAATCCATTTTTATTGCTCAAAAGAGGGTTACAAATGATGCACAAAAGGAGAAATGATAAAAACCGGGTTTGCAACGGTTATAGTTGTTGCAAACTCAACGGACTACGATAGATATGAAGTGCGGCTGTTACGACAAATGCGACCCACGTTCGGTAGTCCTTTTCACTTTATTGAAAAACGACCGTCCTTGAGAGTCCTGGTCTTCACGTTCTTCACGAGATGCAAAGAAGAGAACTCGATTCTATGAAACTTGATTTTCCCTCTTGTAGCGTACCAAATCCTCCCAAACTCTCCGTCTCTCTTCTATGCTATCTCCCCCACTATTTATAACCCAACAGCCTCGATATATATCGCCATAACTTCAAATAATTCTCAATATTCTTCACGGCCTGTTTTAGGAAATAATCTCGATTTTTGATTTCTCCACGCGTTTTAAAGCTTCCAAATTGCTATATTTAACTCCTTCACACTCCATAGAGTTGTTAGGGTCTGCCAGATACGTTCAAACACCTTTTTTGCTCGCGAAATCTCGTGAATATCTCCTCCGGCGTGTGCTGCACTGATTTTCTTCTCGCGGTAATTACAGCCAAATTTAGACGACCAGTCGACCCACACCAGCCCTGTTAGGCCCAGAGGAAGATACCCAATTAATTTCAGCCCTTTAGTCTCCTTTAATCCCTCCCAAAATTGCAACCCTAATTCTGCCAGTGAAAAACTAGTTTTCCCGCCAATTTCCGTTTTTGAAATGGAGAAGAAGGTCACCCCTTATCCAACAGCTGGGGGTGCGAACATCAATTGGGTGCCCCTTAGTAATTTGGTTACCCCTTATCCAAAGTGGGAGTTCGAATATCAAATGTCCTCCGGGGGTGTTCCGCGCAACTTTTCGAGCCGAATTTTCCAAAAATACCTAAAAATACATAAAAACACAATATTAGTACAAAAATCGAGTTCCAACAAAACCAGCACTGAGGACAATTCAGACACAAAAAATGTGTCTATCAAATACCCCCAAACTTATTATTTGCTAGTCCTCGAGCAAATTTATTTTAGAAAATAAAAATCATTTGAACCCCTAGGTGGCCCTAGAGGCGGAGTGTTGTCTCCGGAGGGTTTACCAGAGGTGTACCCACAAAACCTTTACTCCAGACCCTAGCTATCTACACATACCCTTGGAAGGCACTAAAGAATCTCCTTGGTTGGCATACTTATTGACTACAGGAGGAAGTACCCGATGCGAAATTCCAATTCTTTGTACACGAGTTTGCACTCAAGCATACTAAAATTCATATAAAGTGACAGAGCTCTACTCAGATAGTTGCACTATGGACATCAATACCCGGAGTCAAAACTAATCACATGGATAAATCAAGAAGATGGATATAAAGAAAAACATAGATGGTTTTGATGTTTACTAAGTGATTGGTGTTTCCCATATCTGTCTGAAGGCCTCCGCTAAAATGAACCTATCCTAATGGACTGAGATACTAGTCTGACTAATATCAACACACTGGCATATACAAGGGAACCAATGGTCGATAATCCTAACTCTAGGTCAACGCAACTGGCATATACAAGGGTTCCAGTGGTCGACTTTATTGAATTTATTCCAGTTGGTCTGATGGTCTGGTCTCAATTTTTTTTTTTTTTTTTTTTTTTTTTGTATCTCAATCACTCTAATTCACCCTAGCATTGGTAACAACTTGATTCGTGGGCCCCACCTAATCACTTAGAGAAACATAGTTTAAAAAGAACAAAACAAAATAAAAACAGAAGTGAAAAGGACTCAACGAGATATGGTGAAACTATCATGTTATTTCTAACACCTGAGGTCTGTGCTTTTATGAATAGACTCTTTAGATGTTGCCATCTAATCAGATTGGTTCCTCAACTCCTACAACCAAAATGCTTCCATCCACTTAGATTGGTTAGTGCCATCCTTAATAAACATAAATTTCTAGGCTCTGGAGTTTATTTATTGCAACTAACAAAAAGTTTCTCCCATACCCCCAAACTTAAATCTAACATTGTCCTCAATGTTCTAAAGATGAAATTAAAAGCATGAACAATGAGAAACTGTCACCACTTGAAGAGTAAGGAAAGATATTACCGTGTTGCAAGAGCATGGGTTACCTCCCAAGAAGTGCTAAGTTTAAAGTCTTCAGCCAGACATTGGAAAGGATTAGTCACCTCGAAGAATCATATAGCAACAACAATCGGAATAATCTGGGTCATCTGGATCAAAAAGTGCTAACCACAAGAAGAGGAGACTGCAACAGACCAGGAAGATATCCAACACACCCTTATCTATCTTTTTGTTTAAGACAACTACATCTAGTTGTGGTTCGGGTTCAGGCTCTATAAAAGGGTCTAGATAACAAATTTTCATGGGTTGCGTTTCCTTAAAAGAAGGATTCTTAAGATCGAGGTTGTAGAGTCCGGAAATACTCGATTAAGAACTTAGAAGCACATAACAATAACCTGAATAATTGAGGATCCTCTAAGTCAATCAGTTTTGACTTACACAGTGACCACAATAAGATTGGTGGTCTTCCTTAAGCAAATGTGTCGACCCTAATCTCCTAAAGTAATTAGGTTTAGTCTCAAAACTTAATAATTGACACATATGAAACTTGTACGTTCCCACAATTGGAAGGAAGGTTTTTGGTGGGAAAACAAAGTCAATCGTGGTATCATAGCCTGGGTTAACCACATCAATCAGAGGATGGGTTTCTAACAACTGAACTTCTTTATGGACACAACTAGGTTCAGGAAAAAGTGTATGAAGATAATCTTTTAAAATGGTTGAGGCACATATGTCAAGTCCCAAGTTAGGGACCTTTCTAAGAGTTAAGGCACATGGAGAATGATAATCACCCCCAAACTTAGAGTTTTCAAGGTCTCTAGAAAGACTAGTCACAACTTCCCTAATTTCAAGGTCATCTGAATCCTGAAAATGGTCAATTGATTCTTCTAAGTCAGGTACATCCTAACTCATCTCTACGAGTTCATTTTCTTTTTCTAAGTCTATTGTTTCTAAATCGCTAGACTCAAAATATACTCGTTCCTCTAAACCATCCTTGGCTTCGTAATCAAAAGGAAATACTACATCGTCTAAAAAGGGGGTATCTCTAGTCAAATCCTCATCCTTTTGAATAGGTGAATAATTATTAAAATTATTTGGATTTGAACTAGAAATAATATTATCGTTATAAAGCACAATTGGGGTAACAATTTCCTGATCACTATGCCTATTTATTTCAAATTCTTCATCAACACTATCCTCATCATAATCACCATTATAATAATATGAAAATGGTTGAACCTCATCTAGATAAGTAGTGTTACCAATTTTATTCTCGTCATCTTGATTATGTAAATAACTATCCTCATTTTCAGGGGTACTATTGGGAACACTAATATTATCTCGAGCAGTTCCGTTCTGGGCCTCTAAAAGCTTTCGAATCGACTCATATGACTTCATTATGGTATCGTGACTCGACTCACATGACTTCTTTAATGTATCGTGACTCGACTCACATGACTTCCTTATTGAATCTAGGAAAGAAATTTCACTCGTTGCATTGCTTTCATCCATAACTAAGTTATTCATTTCTGCAAACTTACGTGTCGTCTCAGCTAACTTACGTGTTGACTCTATTAGAGAGGAATTTTGCTCGTACGACCGGGTGGCGTGTGGATAGTAATTGGGATCACCATGGTATGACCCATAAACTTCAAAAGTTTGGCGTTCCAACCACTATTCATACTATGGTCGTAAAAAGAGGGATGTCCATATTGTTCAGTTGGATATTCATATTCATTGTGATGGCTATTGTAATACCAATTTGACATCCTAACTGCAAGGGAATTTTACACAAACACAAACAAGGCTGACTCGACCACAGCAAACCTACTGATTTCTAGCAAACAAAAAGCATGATGGCTCCACTTAGATTGTTTTCTAGACCAGCTTCAAATCCTTCGAAAGGGAATTCGTTACAATCTGAGCAAACCCCTCTGGAATCAATCCGAGTTTAAGTAAGTTGAATAGAGGCGAGGGAATCTGCGTGGAGCTTTGATACCCAAGGCCTCACCGCATTACAAGGCGGCGCAGTCACGCATTCAACTCACAGAAACCATCATGAACTTCGAAGTATGCTCAAAAGAGTAACCAACGACTTTCCTATTAAGCTCGTTACCCTATAGGTCTCGTTCTAGTCAAAATTTTAGGCTTAGGTTCGTGTTTTGTTTCGTTTTCCTAAGGCGGGCAAGAAGAGAACGGTGATGAAATCCGAACTCTTATCTTGTATGGCCAGTCCTTGCCTTTTACTAGGAAATTAAAGCAGCCAGATTCAGTTCCTCGACATATATTCACACGAAATCATCCGGTAAACCCGGCTGACGAGGATTCGCGGGTGTTTAGAATTCTTACCTCCGTTCCCAGACGGGGGATGAACCGTTGAAGTCGACTCGGGCCACGAATCCTATGTCATGTACGAACCCGAGGGGCTGAGGTGATATCGTAATCACCGTTCTTCCCTGTGCAGTTTATATTTAAATTACCCTTCCTTAGGGTTTTAAAAAAAAAAAAAAAATGTCCAAAAGTCCAAAAATAAAGTCCAAAACTAAGAAGTCCAAAAAAATAAAAATAAAAATTACACAAATAATTACCTAATTACAGTTTCTAAAAAAAAATAAAAAAAAATTAATTACACTATATACAAAATTTTCCTCTTCACTCCTTTGGATTTTCTCTCTTCTTTCTTTCTTTGGCTTCACTTTACTTTTCAACACTTTCTCTTTTATATAAGCTCCGCACCAAGTCTGAAAGCAAATAGAAAAAACCAAAACGCGTAAAAAGGAACAAATAATAATAATAAAAATAAATAAATAATAATAATAAAACCTAAAAACAAATCTATACACAAGTCCGCGTCGGCGGCGCCAAAAATTGATGTGACTCAATAATGTTGTAGTAATAAGGGTTGTCGTTCACTCGGACTTGATGAAATCGATCTTAGGATTTAATAAAGAAAAATAATAAAAATACGAGAATATATACAATTTATGTCACAAGACGGAGAGAGTTACTTTAAGATTCAGGATTCCGCCAAACTCATAACAAAAGGTTCAAATATTAATTCTTTTAACAATTATAGCTCAACAAATAAAAACATGGACTCTTATTTTTGCCAAAGTTGATTCTCAAAATATTAGTTATAAATCGTAAGCATGGGACATCGAACATTTAAGCAAGCATGACCCATCTAATAAAATAATAACTAATTTTATCAAATCATAATTCAATTTTTAATCAGTGCAAAAGTCATAAAAGAATTAATTAAAATTACCCATGTATGAAGTTCGTCTTCCTCCGTCGTCCCAGTGATGGGTTCTAGCTCATCATGTTGGAAACACGCTCAAAATCCATTTTTATTGCTCAAAAGAGGGTTACAAATGATGCACAAAAGGAGAAATGATAAAAACCGGGTTTGCAACAGTTATAGTTGTTGCAAACTCACATTGCTGAACTACGATAGATATGAAGTGCGGCTTATTCTGACAGTGCGACCCACGTTCGGTAGTCCTTTTCACTGTTGAAAAACGACTGTCCTTGAGAGTATGTTCTTCACGTTCTTCACAGATGCAGCAGCAGAACTCGATTCTCTGAAACTTGATTTTCCGGCTCTTGTAGCGTACCAAATCCTCCCAAACTCTCCGTCTCTCTTCTATGCTATCTCCCCCACTATTTATAACCCAACAGCCTCGATATATATCGCCATAACTTCAAATAATTCTCAATATTCTTCACGGCCTGTTTTAGGAAATAATCTCGATTTTTGATTTCTCCACGCGTTTTAAAGCTTCCAAATTGATATATTTAACTCCTTCACACTCCATAGAGTTGTTAGGTCCGCGGATACGTTCAAACACCTTTTTTTGCTCGCGAAATCTCGTGAATATCTCCTCCGGCGTGTGATGCACTGATTTTCTTCTCACGGTAATTACAACCAAATTTAGACGACCAGTCGACCCACACCATTCCTGTAGGCCCGAGAGGAAGATACCCAATTAATTTCACCCTTTAGTCTCCTTTAATCCCTCCCAAAATTGCAACCCTAATTACGCCGTTGAAAAACTAGTTTTCCCGCCAATTTTCGTTTTTGAAATGGAGAAGAAGGTCACCCCTTATCCAACAGCTGGGGGTGCGAATATCAATTGGGTGCCCCTTAGTAATTGGGTTACCCCTTATCCAAAGTGGGAGTCCGAATATCAAATGTCCTCCGGGGGTGTTCCGCGCAACTTTTCGAGCCGAATTTTCCAAAAAATATTTATTTCCAAAAATACCTAAAAATACATAAAAACATAATATTAGTACAAAAATCGAGTTCCAACAATACCAGCACTGAGGACAATTCAGACACAAAAAATGTGTCTATCAGTAACAAACATGGCACTGGCCATATTAAATCTAGAATAGATAGAGGATTAGTAAATAGTAATTGGTTAACATCCTATCCTGATTTTATCATCACCCATTTGCCTCAAAATGGGTCTGACCATGCTCCAAGTCACTTAGAACTATGTAAACTTAACAAAGATTTAGGTAAAAACTGGAAGTTTTTTGAGCACTGGCTATATCAAGATGGTTGCTCTGAAGAGATTAAGAATGCTTTCTCTTCTAGTTTTACAGGTTCTAATGCTTTTGTCTTTTCAAATAAACTGTCTAACACAAGACATGTTCTGTCACATTGGAGTGAAGGCATCTTCAACAATATAACTAATACTATCAATCAGCCGCAACTGGATATCTCTAATCTACAAGTTGCTGATATAAATGGTTCCAATACTGAAGATGTGGTTAAGTTAGAGAAAGAAATCAGAAAACTAAATGACATACAAGCAAGCTCCAACAGACAGAAAGCTAGAGACTATTTTTATAATGATATGGATTCGAATTTTATGTACTTTCACATTATAATGAATCGAAGAAAATCAAGAAAAAGAATTAACTCTTTGCTAGCTCAAGATGGCACATGGTGCAATGACAGGGATTCTCTTTCAGCTCTTCTCAAGAATCACTTTCAAACCATTATGACTCCTTCTTCTCCTGTGGATAGCAGTCTATTTCTTCAATATATACCAAGATGTATCACTGATGAGGATAATATTCAGTTAGAAGCCATCCCAACTGATGAGGAAATTCATCAAGCTCTGATGACGATGGAACCATGGACTTCACCGGGTCCAGATGGCTTTCCACCAGGATTCTACCAGACACAGTGGAAGATTGTAAAGAACGATGTTTGCAAGTTAGTAAAATCTTTCTTTCACTCAGACTTTCTCCTCAAGCAGCTGAATAAAACCAGAGTTTCTCTAATTCCCAAAGTGCAAGTAGATCAAAAGCCGAAGGACTTCAGAACAATTGCTTTGTGGAACACAATCTACAAAATAATTTCAAAGATTCTAACTATGAGGATGAAAAAGAACATCAGCAATCATTTCTCCAATGCAATCTACTTACGTACCAGACATATTAATTTCAGAAAATATTTATTTAGTGCAGGAAATTGTGCAAGCCATGAAGAGAAAAGAAGGCAGAAGTGGTCATCTTGCTCTCAAGATGGATATATTTAAAGCCTTCGATAGGCTTGAATGAAGATTTTTACTAGACATCCTCAAGAAATTCGGCTTCTCGGAGAATTCAGACAATTAATCTCGCAGTGCATCTCTACAACTGATATTGAAATCATGATCAATGGATCTCCAACCTCAAGCTTTAAACCAACTCGTGGCATTAGTCAGGGTGACCCACTATCACCATACTTATTCATACTTTCCATGGAATCCTTTTCAAGATATTTGGCACACTGTGAGCATTCTGGACAATTAACTGGTATGAAAATCTCTCATTCTGCACCAAAAATAAACCATTTGCTTTTCGCAGATGATTGTTTATTGTTCTGCAAGGCAAATGAGTCACAGGTTAACAAACTTCTTGCTGCAATTGCTCAATTCTCACAATGTTCAGGACAACTAATCAACTTTTCGAAATCTGCAGTCTATTTCAGTTCCAATATTGATCTAGATACCTGTCAAGATATAAGTGGCACTCTCCAAGTTAGATACTTAAGTATCTCAGATGAAAAGTACTTAGCGTTGCCATTTTTTTGTGGGTAAAAATAAAAGAATTCCGTTCGCTTCTCTCTCAGATAAGATGAGCCATAGACTTGATAAATACAGTAGCACTAATATCTCAGAAGCAGGTAGATCCGTAATGGTCAAGAATGTTACTAGTGCCATACCCATACATCATATGATGAGTTTCAAACTCCATGACTCTACAATCAACAAGATGAATTCTTCACAACAGAAATACTGGAGGAAAAAAGACTCATGCAGGGGAAATCATGTTATCTCTTGGAAAAGAACACAAAAATCCAAGGAAGAAGGAGGGTTAGGGTTTAGAGATTTACAAATCTTCAAATGAGCTTTATTATCAAAATCAGCTTGGAAAATCTGTTCAAATTCAAACTCGATGATGACTAGGTCACTACGGGAAAAGTATTATCCAGATAATGACTTGTTTAACTTGAAGAACAAGTCAAATTCCACTTGGTCCTGGCGCAGTATCAGTTCAGATGTATCTTTTGTTATAAAGCATAGCTGCTGGTGTTTGGCAATGGAAAAAAGAATCTTCTTTGGAAGCATAGATAGATTAAAGAACTGTCGGGCCCTCCAACCCATAAACAAGGTTGCTCTTCACAGCAGAATTTCAAGTATGTGCACCAACTTTTTAATTAATACAGATTCTTTGTCCTGGAATTTAAATACTTTGCGATATCTTTTTGAGGATGTGGTGATAAACCATATCATTAAAATCTCAATTCATTCTAACCAAGAAGACAGATTGATTTGGCTGTTAGAGAGAATTGGATCTTTCTCTATGAAATCTTCTTATCGGAAGATACTAGAAGATCAAAATGGCACCAGCACTGTCAGTCCCAGAATGGTGAAGATTTATAAAACCCTGTGGAAACTTCCACTTCTGCCAAGAATTAGATATTTCTATGGAAGGCAACATCAGATCTTCTTTCGACAAGAAATACTCTAAGTACAAAGATACCATGAGTAGTAGATATTTCACCATTCTGTGACTCTTCTCAAGAAACTTCAGCTCATGTTTTACGAGACTGCAATCTTTCCAGAATGGTCTAGTTTGCTATATCTGGTTGGTCTACAAGTAGCACAATGAGCTTCTCAGAATGAACCTGTTCTTGGTTTGATGATTTTCATGGAAAAAATATATCTTCAGATGAACTTTGTAAAAGATCCATCACTGCCTGGTGCTTATGGTCAGATAGGTGTGATAAAGTCTTCAACAATACAACCCCGCAGCTAGAAAAGACTATCAAAAAATGCAGAAGTTATATTGAAGATCATATCTCCAACTATTACAAATATACGTCTCACAGACTTATAGTCTGTCTTAGCAACCTTCATTGGAATCCTCCCCCTTATGGCTCTGTAACTATTAACTGTGATGGTTCATATTTAAATAACTCAGGAGGAATAGGACTAATAATTCGTAATTATGCAGGTTGGCAACAAGCATGAAAACGCATCCATATAACAGATGTGAGGAGCGCAGAGAAAGCTGAATGCATGGGTTTATGGGAGGCTGTGAACTGGGCGCAGGCATCGAAGTTAAGGAAGGTGCAGTTTGAGCCTTACACAGAAACAATGGTAGAGGCTGTGGTTAAGAATTCTCCTATAGATTGGCGACTTCTTAATATGATTAAAGACATTCAAAGTTATTTCAATTGTAATAACTCTTGGAAATGTGATTACATTCCAAAAGAGAAGAATAAAAATGCGGACATTCTGTCCAAGCTAGATAGAGTCGAAGGTTTAAGTCACTCTTGGTTTAGTTATATTCCTATAGAGATCCGATCTCAACTTGTAAAGGATAGAACTCATTTATGTATCTGATTTTTCATAAATCCAATTACTTCTTGCTTCACAAAATAAAATATGCTTATACTACTATTTGGCTCTTAGAATAGATTTGGGTCCAAGATTTTTCAGAGAATTGAAATCTGTCATCTCGTTGTACTTAGCATTGAAATCGGTCATGGAATGCGTACGTATTGTTAGATATTTCAAATAGTTTTGAAAAATCACTTGCTTTTTGTGTTAACGAGAAGAAAATAGAAAATAACCCTTGTATAGTTCTCTGTAAATAGCACCCTGTATCTTGTTCCTTTTTTAATGGCTTCTCTTAAATATAACACACATATTTTTAACCATAACCCAAAAATTTGAGTTAAATTAAAATAGAAAACTGTTTGTACCATAAGTAAAAATACCACTTAATGGGCCAAATTGATACTTGAATCATCTTTTGGTCCTCATCCAAGCCCACTAACCACCAACCAAGGCGACCCACCGTCTGCACGAGCCAATGGTCAAAGACGGTCAACTATCAAAGTCAACTTCCGGTCTAGGTCAATGGTCAAAATCGGTCAACTATCAAAGTCAACATCCGGTCAAGATCAATGATCAAAGTCAACGGTCGGTCAACAGTCAAAGTCAACCGTCGGTCAACTATCGAAGTCAGTCGCACCCCTAGCAAATTTTCATTCTTGTAGCCAGCAATGTTGCTAACCAATTCCCAGCCAAAAACTCTTAGCGGCGCCAACTTTGTCTCCAACCATGCCGCCGGCCTCCTCCATCCACACTTGCCGACCATCATGCTCATCAACCATCAAGCCATCCCTACCCATGCGATCAATTGTTCGCTAGCAAATGTCCACTGTCTTTGTCGGCCATCATTTATGCGAGAATTTATCATGGAAGCATAAATGTGCGGTTTCATGCGAAATTGAATTCCGCCCGATTTCGACCATGCGAATTGAATTCAGTTTCGACCATGTAGTACTAAATGCGCATGATTTCTTCCATGCGGTACTAATTACGACGATTTCAGACATGCGGGAATTAACTCCAATTTTGTTTCATACAGAATTGATGATGGAGGCATGAATGAGCAGTTAATGTAATTTATGTTTATATTTAGATATGGAACTGTATAAATAGGGGAGAGCAGAAATCAGGAAGGAGAGAGCCAATAGGGAAAAAAAATATACAATGTAATTTTACTATCAATAAAAAATCACTCCCCAAGGGGATTCGCCCGTGGACGTGGCAACCTATCGAACCACGTTAAACCTATGACTTTTATTTTGTTCTTCAAATCGACCCCTAACCCAAAATACTCACCAAAACTATCCATTCATCGTGTTTCGTGCCCAAAAGTAATTTTGGGTACAAACAAAAACCAAACAAGTTTTACTTTTTTACTAACAATTGTACTTAAATCTCTTTTTCACTCAAAATCAAGATAAACCCTAATTTTTTTTTCTTAATCATACTTTACTTAGAATTAATTATCAGTTTTACTTTTTTACTAACAATTGTACTTATTTCTCCTTTTTACTCAAAATCAACAACAACACGATTAAATCCCTGTTCTTCCATCTATGTATCTTCTCGATTCCTAATTCATCTATCATCAACAATAACACGATCTAATTCTTCATCACAACTCTAAGAAATCAAATCATCATCCACTCCATCTAAATCTCAAATCAAGAAATCCTAACTCTGATCCTGTTTCACCTTTTCTCCGGAAACCCTAACCCAAGCAAATCAACAGAACTAACAACACCTTCCTCTAGCATCTAATGCACTATTTGTTTTCATAGTTATCATGAACGTGTTGCAGTTTCTGCATCAGAGAAAAGAATTGAGAATGGAAAGAAGAAAAGAAGAGTTTCTCTCTATCGCTCTCGCTCTCTCTCTCTCTCTCTCTCTGAATCTTTCCGGAAATCTGTACATACAATGAAATGAATTCAAAACAGCGAAGGGTAATTTTGGTAGAGAAAACATTCGGGAGTTTTTGAATCGGTGAGAGTTTGGATTAACTCGTTTAAGTTTGGACTAAACCGTTTAAGACGGGTGAATTTTGGACTAGAGAGTACTGGGCTGGAAGGGACAGGACTAGAGCGTCCAAAGCCCACTAACTTTGGGACTAAACGTCAATTTCTACAAACTTTAACTAGTTAAAAGCCCAACAAAGAAAAGGTACACCCAAACGAAGCCCAAAAATGAGAGAAAAATATCCCTCACAGAGAGAGAGAGAGAAGAGATTCAGAGAAATGAGTGAGAAGAAGTAAAAAAAGCAGAAAGGAAAGAAGACATGGAGGAGGAGAAAAAACTCGATCACGGCGGTAGCGGCGGCGGTGGTATTGGTGAAATTGGCGGATATTGGTGGTGGGGATTAGCAAGTGCAGCTCAATTAGCAATAGGAATAAGATCATACAGAAGAGGATACAACGGAGATGGAACATTAATGCCTTTCAAAGCTTTTGGTGTTGCTTCAATCTTTCTTGGTTCTGGTGCTGCTGCTATTACTGGATTACTCAATCTCTCCGGTATGCACAAGGTACTGTAAATACATAGCATTACTCTCTCTTTTGCTTGATCTTGTTTTTCATATGACGAAATTACCCCTGAAATCCTGCCTCCATTAAAATTAGGGCATTATCCTTACTGTATGTATGTTGTTATTGAACCTCAGGTTGAAGATTTCAAGAGATTGGGTGCAAATATTCGGGGTGATTTAGGTGTTCCCCCTAGAGAAACTCAGAAATAGGTGTTTTTTTTTTAAGTAATTGTTGAATTTTGATAATAATTAGGTATTTAAATCTAAGGAATTAATCAGAAAAATTTGCCATAT
The DNA here is from genome assembly GCA_023531295.1 of Papaver armeniacum. Classification (NCBI taxonomy): domain Eukaryota; kingdom Viridiplantae; phylum Streptophyta; class Magnoliopsida; order Ranunculales; family Papaveraceae; genus Papaver; species Papaver armeniacum. The sequence goes on along the minus strand of JAJJWW010017311.1, from coordinate 21,063 downwards.
TGGTGTCGTAGTAGTTTCCTACACATTGCTCAATTGGTCACTGTATTGTGTTTACTGAATTTACTGCATTTTCTTTTATCTGGACTCTGGAGTGGAATTCCAACTGTGTCTTTGCATTCACACCTAGTGTGAAATGATGGAGAGACTCTAATAATTTTAAGATTAGTGAAACAATGTCCATTTTTCTACCTGCTCCCATAAAAAACTGCATTTTATATTATGAGTCTACCGGTGTTTTCAAACAACTTGACCATATGGAGAATTTCTTTGGATTACTTGCCGACTTCTCTTCATGTCTTTTGTGAAAGTGATTCTTTTTTGAGAACTAAAAATGTTGAAATTGAGAGACTTGGTGACTTTTTATTTAAGCCTTTGCTAGTGATCTTCAGTGAGGAATTATAGGTTGGAAGTGGTGTGATTTGGAAGAATAGGATTGACATTTGACGGTTTTTTTGTTAAGTCTAAGTGTTGAAATTGAGTCTTCAAGCCTCTGCAAGTGACCAATGATGATGAAGTATAGTTTGTATGAAGCTGTACGGTCAGGGGATATTAATCTTGTTAAAAAACTGGTAGCTGATTCTGGTGATGATCATGGTAGTAATCTTCTACTCTTACAAATGAAGACCCATATCGAGAGTAACTTGCTTCATGTTGCTGTGCAATTTAACAAAGAACTGTGTGTGGAAGAGATTTGCAGAAGATGTCCATCTTTGTTATTGCAACAGAACTTAGAGGGGGATACTCCTCTTCATATTGCTGCAAGGTTGGGGTTACCTGATGTGGTCAGAGTTCTATTTAATTGCGCTCGTCAAATGAATGAAGAAGACGATGTTGAAAAAGGAGCAGGATTCGAATTATTAGGAGAAGAAACTACACGTTTTATTAGTAGTGTTGCTGAAGTAAACGAAGGGTATTCGTCATCTATATCAATGACAAAATTACAGCAACTAGTGAGGTTGACAAATAATAAGAAAGACATGGCGCTTCACGAGGCACTACGAAACTCATCCTATGGTGAAGTGGTGAAGATGTTAGTAGAAGCAGACACAAGCTTTGAATATTGCGCTAATGATGCTGGTGAGACCCCGCTTCACTTGGCTGTCCAATATGGGGAGTATTTTCAAGTTAATTTTATCTTGAACAACTTGCCGACCCCGACTTGTAGTTCCCCTGGAGGAAGGACTGTATTGCACAACGCAATACTTTACCACGTTGATTCAGGTAATTTTGATGTTGATTATTTTTTGAAACTTCAAAATTATACTCAGAAGAGTTACTACATCTATTTATCTTGTTTGCTGAGTTAATAAATATTTCATAAATATCAAACACAAAGGAAACAGATCTGTGGTCCTTTCATTCATGGGTTTAAATTTTTTGTAATTCTTAAAAATATATGACAGGTCTAATGGACATGGTAAACGTATTATTGAAAAATAAGCGACATTTAGTTAGAGAGATTGACAGTGATGGGCGGAGTGCGCTTCACTATGCTGCATATGATTCAAACGCGGAACTAGCTATGAAGCTGTTAGATGTGGATCCTTCAGCTGGTTATGTAAAGGACAAAGATGGCATGACTGCTCTTCATTATGCTGCAGGAGGGAACTGTAATGCTACATTAGACCGTAAAAGTGATAAATTTATTGAGAATGTAATTCAACGATGTCCGGATTGTTGGGAACTTCTAGATAGTGAAGGCCGCAATTTTCTTCATGTTGCTGCTATGAATAGACGATTCAGCGTTATCAAGTATGTTTTTGATATGAAATCAAATTACTTGGCAAATAATCTTATAGGTCGCAGGGATATGCATGGGAACACACCATGGGATCTGTTTGTCAAAGCCAGAGGAGGTGTCTGTCATGGGCGAAAGGATGCGTGTTATAATGTTTTTGTACAGGACCCTAGAGTGATCAAGGTTGTTGGTTACAAGTATAGATTCATGGTTGATCGGTTTGCAACTCACGACTGTAGTCAGTCCCAGAATACTTCGGTATGTTTTACTTTCTCATACCTTGCTAAAGAAATTTATGATAAAAGCATCGTGCAGTTGTTGTTGTGGTTCATATTTAGTTCTTAATATAGTTCCAAATATCTTGATTTCTAACCGTATTTAGTTCTGAATTTAGTTTAAAATCTCTTTATTTTGAGCCTAGCCCCATCAACGGTTGATATGCAATTCCAAATTAGCAGAGATACTGTGATAGAACAACTAATTTTCATGTGACTTGGGTGGCTCATAAACCAATTTTTATTCAATTAGCCATTCTGTTTTGTTTTTATGTCGTGATAGCTATTTTTTTAGTGCTACCTATTTTTATTTTTTTTTCCTTCTTTGACAGATAGAAAACAACAAGGAACAAAGCAATGTTGATAAACTACAAACGAAAAAAGAAAGAAGAAGAGAAAAGTTAGAAAATATGAGCCAAAACCATATGGTGGTGGTTACACTCATAGCAACTGTTGCATTTGCAGCTGGTTTTACACTACCTGGAGGCTACAGAAATGATGGACCAGAAGAGGGTATGGCAACGTTAGCTAAGAAATCAGCTTTTATTGCATTCATGGTATCAAACAGTTTAGCGATGCTACTTTCCCTATATGCCCTCTTCATTCACTTCTGGACCAGGTTCCAAACCGCCATGCTAAACAAGTATGAATTAATATCAGTAGCTGTGCCAACACTTGCTTGTACATTCTTTGCGATTTTAGCAATGGCAGTTGCATTTGTGACAGGCACATACACAGTTATTAGTTGTTTTCCTGGGCTTGCCATACCCCTGTGTATACTGAGCTGCAGTTTCTTCGTTTTCGCATTTAACTTCCTATACAGGTCATACAGATGGTTGGATGAAGAGGATCGAATTCCATTTCTTAAGTTTGCTATTACTAGGGTTACATGTGCATTTTTCTTCTATTCCTGAAAAGGTTGTTGCCAGTAATGAATATGCCTTAAGATGAGCTGATGATTTCTTTCAAGGTAGTCAGGGCAGAGCAGGTTGATGTTTTGATTGATTCCATACCATCTTTTTCAAATACTACTCCTGTATTAAAGCAGTGTCTTTGGTAATTTCATTTCTCTCTAATTAGACTTGCAGTTTCTTTTTTCTTTTTGGGTTCCAAGAGGTTTTTCTTTTTGGGTTCCAAGAGGTGAATGAAGTTCTAAGAACATCAGCAAGCTCGCCTGGGGGTTGCAACTTCGAACATCTGACATCAATAATGAATCTATAAACTGCGCTAACCCCTTTAAGTTGGTTTAATTACTATCAGTCTTGTTTTAATTGTATAAAAATCTTTAGCATTAGAATGCTGACATGAGTAACGAGAAATCCGGTGACCCATAAACGAATAAGAGCTCATACCCTGCTTCTCTTTATTGCCAGTATTTGTATAGTCCCGACCTAAAATCCAATTTCATCGATCAATGAATTTATCCTCCTCCACTGACGCGATAAAGTTTAGGAGTTACGGGTGATTCGGGAGTCCCGTGTGAAAGGGCTCTCGCTCAACGGATGAAAGGTACGCCGGGGATAACAGGCAGATGACTCCCGAGAACTCTTATCGACGGAGTCGTTTGGCACCTGGCCCTTTTCTTGTTTACGCCTAGAAAGTACTATTCCCTTTTTTTTTTAGTTTATCGGAATCTACCCGCTTTGGATTTCTAAAAACACAAAATTGGTTAAAAAGACCAAAATCAAAATTTCCTGGGTGAAAAGGACAGTTAGATTTTGATACTGTTTAAATGGACAAAAATGTAAAAATAGTCAGGATGTAACCGGTTTCATCCAGCCCATTTTCAAATACTTTTTCTTATTTTTAACTTACACAGGATGCATCCAGTTTCATCCTTGCTATTTTTTAAGTTTAAGCCGGGATGAATCCAGTTTCATCTTGCTATTTTTTTGTCCATTTCACCCATAAAAATTTTTACTCGTCCATTTGAACCGTGTTTTAAAAATATTTGGACAAATGACCCATTTTCCGTTCAAAAAAGTAGTGGACAAGAAAAAGGGGGTGGAGTATGGAGTAGCTCGTTGAGTGGGAAAATGCCAATCTTCTCCAACATTTAAAAATTTGGAAAAATGCCATATTTCGTCAAAAATCCATCCAAGTCGCATGTGTGAGCTCACCTACGCGAAAAAAACGACAAATACATTCTTCAGAATTTAGAGTACGGGGTTCAAAATTCAGGATTCAGGGCTTAGGATTCAAGGTTCAAGGTTCAGGTGGTGCGACGGCGGTTTTAGTGGTGGTTCTGGTGGTGATGGTAGCCTTACGCATATGATTTAACTGGGTTAGATGGCAATGTTAATAAATGAGACATTTTTTCAACTATTTTTAACGTTGGCAGATTTCCAACATTGCACTCCGTATTAGGGCATTTTTCCCAATTTTTATTTTTTTTCCATAATTACTAAATTGTTCGAATAAACTTATGAATTAGAATTTTCTGTATAAAATCCATCATAAGGATGTGACTGTGTGGTGTCTATCTATGTTGTAAAAGGCGAGCGCCAAAGGCGCTCTAAGCATTGGGACTGCGCCTGGGAAAAAAAGGCTCCCATGCGCCAAAATAAAGCTGACCATGTTATTTTCAATATCTCGGGCGCTCTAGGCGCTCGCCTTAGGCGCCCTAGGCGCTGGGCTTGGTGCCTCGCCTCGCCCAGCGCCTTTTACAACATAGGTGTCTATATATATTCTGATTTTATTATTTTTTATGGACAAAAAATTTGGTGCCAGCATGTTTTAGTATGATTTTATTGCTTTATTAGGTTTTGGGTACTCCAATTTCCATCAGGTGCATTTGAGTATAAAGCCAGTTCTGGTCAAACATATAAGTACTCGGCAACAGAGAACATAAAACATGGGCATTGGCGATTTTAGTAGATATCAAAGAGATCATTCTCTAGCATACTTCAAAGATACTTGAGGATGAACTACAGTCTTATTAATCGCTGAAAGCTGAAAGACACTTGCAAGTTTTATATGTAACATGATTTTTGAAGATTGCTTCGTAAGTGAGGACAATACCATGACAAGATTGGGCGTCGAATAAGCTGAAGAAATGGTTTAGGTAGCAGCCGTAGTACTGGAAGTGTCACTGTGTGTCACAGAAATTCATTCAGATTGGGCCGTAAACAAGAGAAAATGAAGGTCTCTGTTAATTGGGCTCAGTGTCCATTCCATGTAGTCCTCTGCGCCTGCTATGTTTTCCATCAATTATCTTAGAACCGTGTTTTATGGGAAAAATATGGTTTGGTCGTTTTTTAGGTGGTCCCAAGTCAGTTTGGTCCTTTGGGAAAACCCCTTTACTGTTTGGTCCATAATTATTTAAAAATATTAAATGGATAAAAGTACCCTTTCGTGTTGATTTCTACTTATTTTTTTTGTAGCGGTTCATTCTTCAAAATGAACTCCTACTAATTTCTACTTATTTTTTCAGAAATCACTATAAACCAGAGTTCCTAAAAAAAAACAGAGTTCATTCCAGAAATGAACTCCATATAAAAATCTAAAAAAACCAGAGTTCATTCCAGAAATGAACTCCATATAAAAACCTAAAAAAACAGAGTTCATTCCAGAAATGAACTCTATATAAAAACCTAACAAAAAAACAGAGTTCATTCCAGAAATGAACTCCATATAAAAACCTAAAAAAACCAGAGTTCATTCCAGAAATGAACTCCATATAAAAACCTAGAAAAACCAAAGTTCATTCCAGAAATGAACTCTATATAAAAACCTAACAAAAAAACAGAGTTCATTCCAGAAATGAACTCCATATAAAAACCTAAAAAAAACCAGAGTTCATTCCTGGAATGAACTCCATATAAAAACCTAAAAAAACCAGAGTTCATTCCAGAAATGAAATCCATATAAAAACCTAAAAAAACAGAATTCATTCCAGAAATGAACTCCATATAAAAACCTAAAAAAAAGAGTTCATTTATGGAATGAACAGCAGCATCATCATCTTCGTCGCTTTCAACAACAACAGAAATAAATTCTTCGTCATCTTCAACAACAACATCAGCAAAGAACTTCATCAAATTCATCGTCGTCATTCATCTTCAACAGCAGTAGCAACAAAAACGACGAAAAAACACACAAATCTTCATCTTCTTCATCATCCTCATCGATTTCAACAACAACATCAACATCAATCGTCATCAAATAGCAGCAACAACATCACATCGTCTTCATCATCTTCATTTCAATCTTCATCTTCTTCGACAACAACAGAAAAAGTTAAAATCAAATCTTGAAATCAATCTTTGTAAATCTTTGTAATCAAATCAATTTTCGAATTCATCTTTGTAATCTCTGTAAATTAACCGACGACATCATTATAAATTAATCTTCGAATCTCTGTAAAACAATTGCAACAGCAAAAGAAAAACAAAAAACCCTAAGAAAATTGCAGTAGCAGGGAGAAAAAGAGAGAGATCGAGAGGAGAGAGAAAGTAGATCTGAGAAATGATTTCTCCTCTCTTACCTTTTGACTATATATATGGTCGTAATCTAAAAGGGTATTTTTGCCACTACAAGACGACAATTACATCATCCATGACATCACCCTAGGACCAAACCATAATTTCTAGGACCAAACTATAATATATTTTCCCAAAAAGGACTAAACAGGCACATGACCGAGTCAACTGGACTAGACTCTCTCTAATATATTATTCCTACGACTATATGGTATTTCCTATGTGTTAGGTCGTTCATATAGAAAAAAAAATTGGGCATATCAAGAGTCATTAGATATTAATCCTTAAACCCCCTTATCCATATGTTTTGTTTAATGGACAAAATTGCCGTTATTCTTATTTTTTTTGTTATTTTAATTAAGTTTTTTTAATGTTTTTAATTTTTTTTTGAAGCATGGATTTTATTAAAACTTAAAGGGCAATTACACGAGGATATATGATATCGAAAGATTCATTGGTTGCAGATGAGATGATATGGCATGAATCTAAAGTAGCGAAACAGAGGTACAAAGCGTGAGCAGCGATCTTCAAATCAGAGTTGCATCGGGAGGAGATGTTGGCGTCGAAGGTCGTAAGGCCTTCGTTCAATGCTTTCCACAAGAAAAGTTGTACTTTTGACGGACATGAAAGAGTCCATGAGATCTTGGGTGATGGTAGAGGTATTCGATGCGCTTGATTGAAGGTGATAATCTTGCAATTGCGACCATATGCTGAGGTGTATTGCCCGAACATTAACTGTCTATCTCATTTTTTTCCTTCTTGATCTATCAGGTGGTGTTTACTAAAGAAGACAGAGGTTACTACTGCTAATAATGCTACTAAATACATACTAAACACGGAAAATAGATGCAACATGAATTACAAACTCGAACTATTATTTTAAAGAAGACTAAAGCTGGTTGAGAATAAAGCTAAAGTTACAAAGAAATGGAGACTCGCCTGCCGAGCTCGAAATCACATTTATTTTTTTAATTTACAACACACTAGGTTTGGATGAACTTTACTTTGTAATTCTGAACTCAATTTCAAATGATCCGAGCAAAAAATAGGACAACCAAACTTAGTTTCGCTTGATCCGAGCATAAAGACAACCGAACTTAGTGTTGTTCTTCGTAGAGTGAAGTTCCCCTATTTAATTATTAACCGAATTGTTCATCAGCACCTTCAGAATAATAAAAAAAAAGAGAGCAGTTCGGCATATATTTCGTTTCAATTATCATTTGAAATTCATTCTGTGGTTACCGATAAATTTTAGTCTTTTTGGTTTAAACCTCAAACACAAGAAAAGAAGACATTGGTTTGTGGGAAATACTTTCTATTTGTACATTTCGACGGGTACATGGAAGACAGAGAAGGGAAGAAGAAAAGAAAATTTACAAACTAATAACTAAAAAGAAAATTTGAAAATTTTTAAGAAAAAAATAAACAAATTAATTGATCGAGGTAATTAAATAATTTACATATCATAGGATACCCCTTATCACCACACCCTAGTTAGTTTAATCTTTTTGTATGGCCAAAATTTTCTTGTATATGCCCTAAAACATGAGTAGTTCTGCATGAACCGCATGAGGGAAACCAAGTAAAAACCGCTCCCTCACATGGGGACGGATCCCAGCACTGTTGGAGTTAGCAGGAGGCCACTTTTGGGCCCCACGATTCCAAAATTGAGAGAGGTAGTTTTGACGTGGTTTCTTTCACGCGGTTCGTATAGAATTTCTGCTAAAACATATATAGTTCTTATCCTATGTTTTCTCCTTTTTCCTTTTCAAAGTGTCTGGATTGCCTTTGCTTATTAGTACTCACTCTTATACTTTCTCCTAGCTCATCATTCAAGTAAAAACTGGAGAATAAGATGAGGTTCTTCAACCGTCTGGGGTTAGCCCAGTTGGCCAGGAGCCTGACTCTCAAGGAGGAGGTTAGGAGTTCGAGTCTCCGCTCAAACATTGGAGTACTCGTGTAATTATACTAACTTTACTATGGGGTTTAGGGGGCCGAGTTTGCTCAGTGGGGAGTAAGCCGGTGGCTACACTGCCAGGGGGCAGGACGGGCCTATGCCTAGTTTCAAAAAAAAATAAAAATAAAAAAAGATGAGGTTCTTCCGACGAGTAAGGGTGATGTACTAAGAAATTGTTGATGACCATGTATAATATTATCTTCAGAAATCAGAAGCATATATTATTTCTGCAAGTCATCTGAAACTTAGTTTTAAACTAACTGTTGGCTTTTCGAAACTATTAATCTGTGGTATCCGGAAGAACCTCTAACGCATTTAATTGTGAACATCCCTCCCTCATCAGGATTCAGTTAATTAAAAGTTTCTTTCAAAAAAAAAAAATTAATTACAAGTCAAGTCTATTATCCATCCAAACCAACCCCAAGTGCATGGGTGGTGACCGTATATATATTTTGTACCTACCCCCAATACATTACACAGTGATGTTAGCTTTAGTGATTAATGCGACATTTTCATGTGCTTATTATAAGTTTATAATCCCTGTGTAATGAGTAAATCAATGTCACCCAGTTGCAGTTTTTTAAAAAAAAAAAATTGTCACCGAGTTGCCATTTTAAGAGTTTATATATATGTAATCAGTGACAAATTTTTAGTGCGATAACTTTTTGTTTTATTCCTTTCATCTTTCCGCAATTATCTCGGCCTGCGCTCATCATACCTGACCCTTCTGTATTATAATCCTCTTTTACTTATATTATGCAACTTCTTTACTATAATCCTCTAAATGATGCAACTCTCAAGGTTACTACTGATCGACCACAGGGACGAACAGGGTTTATGAAAATAAAAATTAACATAGTCCTAATTATGATAAATTCGGGAGTAAAATCTATACTCTCTACATGGCTCATCAGGGAAGTTAGAGGACTTCATGCAGACTGTACAACTAGAGAACAACTAGAGAGTGCTGGAGCAGACGCGGCTTTTCAGTGGGCAATAAAATGGAGCGGATTTTGTATCATTTTCAAGAGCTACTCAGAACCTACTCTATTGCTGCTGATAGGAAAGTACGCGGATGCAAAGGAGCAAAGATACAAGAACAGTACAACACAAGGCAATATAACATCACAAGACATAAACTTTAAAGCCCTAGCTTTTAATCTTGTTTTAAGAATCAATGTAATTTGGGCAGACAATTTTTCTGTTTTCTGTAACAAATATGCCATTAAGCATAATTGGAAAGGAGATAATTTATGGGAAATTCTAAATTACCTAAACATCCAAATCTGGATTGAAGATGTAACGGTGTACCGAAACTCCCCATACGGAGTTTATGGTCCTTTATTTTCAATATTACGAGGGAAACCTCTTTTTCGATTAAAAAAAAAAACAAACAAACATACGTAAGCATTATGTCAGCCAAATACCTAACCCTTGTGTCATCCAGGAGTGCAAATATTCATTAAGCTAATTTGGTAAAGGTTATAATTTTACAGATTAAATTCAGATCTTAGCTACTTGCGCTAATATCAATTCATCAAGCCAATTTGGGAAGGGTTATAGTATTAGATTAAATTAGCTACTTGCGCTAATATTAATTTGAGACGGCCATATCTCATTATTGTGAAGCTTAAAGCTCTGTCAAATTATACGTGCTCTGGAGGAATATCTCTAACTTACATATAGTTTGTTTATTTAATTTTTTGGTGTCAGATTCAAGGCTCAATTCCGCTTATAAATCTAGCTCATACATCTAACTCAGAAGTACATTTTTGTATATGACTTGTTGAGTACATATTCGACTGGGTTCATTTTTTTTTTTTATATATAATAAATTTTGAGCCAGAAATGTAACAATCATATACAAATGTAAAAAGATCAGATGAGTTAGATTTAGAAGGCTATTATTGGGGCGTCACATTCCATTAGAGGGGCGTCACCTAATAGGACAAAAACGGATCACCCGTAAGTAATTTCAAAAATCCCTTATCTCAAATAATTGTGTAATGACTAAACAACCATTGTTTGGCTTTAGTTTAATTAATTAAACCTAGCTACGTCCTAAATTACGCCTGGAAAATCAACTAAACCTAGGCATAAAATTGGAATTACGCCTGGAAATCAACTGAACCTAGGCGTAAAATTGGAATTACACCTGGAAAACAACTAACTAAACCTAGGCGTAAAATTGGAATTACGCCTGGAAAACAACTAACTAAACCTAGGCGTAAAATTGGAATTACGCCTAGAAAACAACTAACTAAACCTAGGCGTAAAATTGGAATTACGCCTGGAAAACAACTAACTAAACCTAGGCGTAAAATTGGAATTACGCCTGGGAAACAACTAAACCTAGGCGTAAAATTGGAATTACGCCTGGAAATCAACTAAACCTAGGCGTAAATTGGAATTACACCTGGAAATCAACTAAACCTAGACGTAAACGACAAGCAAATCAAAGATTACGCTTGAATTGAACTAAACCTAGGCGTAAGTTCTTCAAAAACTAAATTACGATTGAGAAATCTAGTACCGTACCCAGGCGTAACACTAGCAGAAAGTAAATAAAATCCTAATTTTACTTCGATTTCATTCGATTGAAGCACAAAAACGGGTACAAAAAGATGGGTTTGTTTGATTATTACCTTACATACACCATGGGTTGTTGTTGAGGAGTTTGAAAACATGATTCTTCAATTGATTGAATCGGTGGAATGAGTTGAGGATGAAGTTGAGGTTGATTGAGTTGTTGATTACCATCGCTAGGATCAGTTTGCTTCTTCCTCATCTATTTTTAGTAGTTTTAATTGAAGGGTAATTTTGACAAATTACTATGGAATCAAAATATCCCTTAACCAGATTTTTGGTCACCAAATATCCAAGTGAAGCCCCTCTAATGGAGTGTGACGCCCCAATAATAGCCTTCTAGATTTAAACGAGTTACAGTAGTTGGGTTAGGAAAATAAACAGCATGTCCATTTTTACACTCGATTACTACTCTATTATTAAGAATGTAATTATGCATTCTCATCCAACCGACACACCTTGTCTTATTATATAAACAACATAATCATCATACATTTACATTATATGGAAATTAGACCCCATTTTATCTAAAGTAAAATCTAATAGTAATCTAAAAGATTCTAAACTCTCTCAGTACCTCACTCACTCACTCACTCACTCACTCACTCTAAATCTCACACCCATCTCTATATAAGGATACTAACACCATACACCATTGACCACAACACCAGCAAATGTCTCTACCTTGCTTCAATATGGAGTTTCTTCCTTATAACTCTCTTTTGCTATTGCTTCCTCTTATTCTTCTTCCTGCTCTATACTTTGTCATTGCATCTAAAGGCAAGAAAAATGTTAGTGTAGAAAAACCCAACTTTCCTCCTAGTCCTCCTAAGATACCTATCCTTGGTAACTTCCATCAACTTGGCTCACACCCTCATCGTTCACTTCATAACCTATCTCAAAAATACGGTCCGGTTATGCTTCTACAGCTCGGACGCATACCCACTCTCATAATCAACTCAGCTGAAGCTGCAAAACAAATCTTGAAAACACATGATCTTGAGTTTTGTACTAGACCTGATTTGGTTCGTCCAAAACGTCTTACGTATAATAACTTAGATATTGCTTTTGCACCTTACGGTGAGTATTGGAAAGAGGTCCGAAAAGTAAGTGTTCATGAATTGCTAAGTATGACGAGAGTGCAATCCTTTTCGGCAGTTCGAGAAGAAGAAGTTGCAGATATGATAAAATCTATCTCTGCTACTTCATCTGCTTCTGCTCCTATTGATCTTTTTGAAAAATCCTTAAGTTTATCTGACAAAATTATTTCAAGGATAGCCTTTGGTAAGAGGGCTCAAAAGGGAGAGAAATATGAAAATGGTAGACTAAAAGAAATTATATACGAAGCCATGGCCGCTTTGGGTTATATGCGCGCGTCTAATTTCTTCCCTGAGGTAGGTTGGATTCTTGACAGACTCTCTGGAGCATATTGGGCAACTGAAAAAAGTTTCCATGATTTTGATAAATTCTTTCAACAAGTCATCGACGAACATCTCGATCCAGCAAGACAAAAATCCGAGCACGATGATATCATTGATGTTCTGCTCAAACTTGAGAAGGACAATCCATCTAGTACAGTTTATTTCACTCACGATCATATCAAGGCAATTCTTACTGTAAGTACTTTTCTCATCAATTCATCTATATTTTCTATGATATAAATGTCCTGGGCATGCACATGATCCATACATGGATTTTTGAATCCATGGTTATATTTGAGGACGCCCTTAAAGCTTACTTATATTGGACAAAGCTCATGTACCACACAACAAATAACCCTCTTGATTGACTATGCCATTCTCACTCTCACATAATCAGCTACGCGGTAGAATAACCAGTTCATATATATATTGACGAATCTTTTATAATTATTTGTTCATATTATTCTTGTTTTATTTGATTTCTTCCAGAATTTGTTTATTGCCGGAGTAGACACATCAGCTGTAACCATAAATTGGGCAATGGCAGAACTGATTAAAAATCCTAAAGCAATGAAAAAAGTACAAGACGAAGTTAGAAGCTATGTGGGTAAAAGCAAAGACAAGGTAGAAGAAAAAGACCTTGATCAATTCCCATACCTAAAGATGGTAGTCAAGGAGACCTTACGACTACACCCTCCAGCTCCATTTTTGCTTCCCCGAGAAAGTATGACATACAGTAAGGTTGGTGGGTACGACGTATACCCGAAAACAAGAGTCCTTATAAACGCATGGGGAATAGGGAGAGACCCAGCATGTTGGGAAAAACCAGATGCATTTTACCCAGAGAGGTTCGAAGACAGTTCATTCGACTTCACAGGACAACAAAGTTTCGAACTCGTGCCTTTTGGAGGAGGTCGACGAGGTTGTCCTGGTGTTAACATGGGGCTCGTAACTATAGAACTTGCCCTCGCGAATTTGTTGTACTGTTTCAATTGGGAATTACCAAATGGGTTGAAAAAGGAAGATGCAAACATGGAGGAAGTGGCTGGTACTATTGCTGCTCATATGAAAGATCCTCTATACCTTGTACCTATTAAGGTATAAGCGTGAAGTATTCCCTGTTTATAGCGTGTTTGGACATGATTTGGATGTATCACTGTTGGTGCTTTGTGTGTGGTTCGAATATGTACGTATTCCCTGTCTTATGTACCATAGCTTGTATTTGTTTGGTTTGGTTCATCCTTGTGGCGGTCATCCTTTGTTTTTGTTGCTCTTCCTCTTAATAAAATGTGTACATAGTGTGAAAATGAAATTTCTTCTTGAAACACAAGAGTACGAGTCCAAATCTGTTCACACTCCACTAACGAGCGTATATTTCACATATTCTTCTGATTGGTTGATTATTTAACTGATGGCCTCGTATCCATGTTTAACCTTCATAACTTAAATTAAATCAAGTAGAGATTAAAATGTGAAATATACACTCGTTAAGGAGTATGCATCGCACTCCAAGAATACTTTTATTTTAATGTAGTATAACCTTCATTTTGTGAATGAGTTCATCAGAAATTTTAAGCTGCTTTGCCAAGTGTTTTGCATTTCATTACTTAGCAAAAAAAAAAAAAATGCATTTCGTTATGAGAACCTTCATTTTATACTGCCCCACCCACTCACCTTTTCATATTCTTATCTACCTACACTCCTCCGTAATTTAGGTGTAACCGTCTATACGTGTTAATTTTCTCCCATTTTTACCGGCACGTCCGAATCTAACTGGTCACTTTTTTCATCTATTTATTAACCAGGTTTGAGGAGAGATAATCTTTTCTCCTTTATTTCGTCTTCCCTTCTGTGAGCCCTCTGCAAATCTTTATCTTCTCCAAATTTCTTCGTCTTCATCTTTGAAGTCTCAATTTTGATTTTGTTGTTGTTCCTATGGATCCTCATCAAAGTTTCGTATATTATGCTGAAACTGATCTTATCTCTCTTTCTGTTAAAATCATGGTGCCAATCTTTTGTTATATTAATTCCCATACTGGTTCTATTTCAGCAAAAGTTCTTCCTCTGGCAATACCAAATTTACAATTCCTAACCCTAACTCTTCTTCAAGTTTGAAAGACAAAGGATCTCTCAAGAGGAAGCCATCGCATAAGAAATGAGCTAGTAAGAAATACTTTCTCTTTTATGAAACAATATTGTTGCCTCTGTTTCTTATCTGCGTTGTTATTCGCAGGATTCCGAGTGCGAGATCGATGCCAGTAAGAAGATAAAGACTAGAAGAGTTCGCAAAGCCCCCACGCTCAACAAGGGTCTCATTATTCCTGATTTTGACTGTAAGGAAGTCGAAATCCCTTCTCGCGCTAATGTTGATGCTCCTACACAAGGCTTGATTGCCTCTGCTCCTTTGAATATAACTGCTTCTCCAAACAACAAAACTTTCGCTCCCAAGGGAGATACTGCAATTAAGCATGCAGTAAAAGAGATTCCTGCTCCTGCAACTGTGACCGCATCATCAGTGGATCAGACTGTCTCTACCTTTGTGAATGTTCCGTTGCTCGTGAATATTCCTTTATCCGTGGAGAACATCGCACCTGTGGAAAATGTCACTCCTGTAGAAGACGTTACTGCTCCTGTATTTATGAATATCACTTCTTCTACATCTATTCCTTCCTCTTTTAAATTTGCTTTCCTTTTCGTTGGAGTCCATTTCTGTTGATAAGGGAGTCTTGGAGGGATTAGATCCTGCTTCTCAATCTTTGTATGATATTATCAATGCTGCTCAATCGTCCATTATTGATCCCTTTAAACTTCGCATCTGTGACGCTCTGAGTAAGCTATTGTGCGATTTTCCACCAAACAAAGAAACAAGGACCGAGATCTTCTCTCGTATTGATCCAAGTGTTCATATTGCTCTTGATCTCTTGGTAAATATACTTTCTCAGATACCCTTTTTTATTTAAATTGTTTTACTGCATATTTACGCTTATCTCATTTTCTTTTTAGGAATCTCACCGCCGTATGATCTTGGCTGAGGGATATTTTTAATCTAGTAGTTCTGCGCTTCAACTCTCTCGTCAAAATACCACTTTAGAGAAGGAAATCTATAGGCTAAAAGGGGAGCTCCAGACTGTAACTCTAGAGTCCGAAAGTCTACGCAACAAGAATCAAGAACTTAGTGGTGCAATTCTCTTTATCTTTACAACTCTTTTTATAAGTAATTTATCTTTTGTGTCCATTTTTTTTTTTGAATTTCTTTGTGCGTACGTTAAGATTTAAATCAAAAGCGCGTTATGGAGAGGTATGATTTTCAATTTGCCGCTGAAGATGCTAGTGTTGACAATGAGAAGTTGCAGAACCAAATAAATTAGTTAAATAACGAGCATTCATATTTGCTCGACCAGATTGAAAATCTAACAAATGAGAATGTCTATTTAACTAAGAAATGTGAGACATTAGATTCCCAAGTTTCCCATCTATCTAAATTATAGTGCTGATTTGAGACATCAAACTTTGTCAGATGAGAATCAAGTTCTATCCATGGAGAAGCGATCTTTCTTAAAGAAAGAAGTGATATTTTCCCATCAATATCTTATTCTCCAGAAAACTTGTGATGACCAAGAGAAATCTCTTCGCACGTTAAGGAAACAACATGATGAATCAACCAAGTCATTAACCACTTAGAATGAAAAGATTATTCAAAGTAAGATAAATTTGACCGTAAAGATGAACCAACTTCAAGAACAACATATCCAGTTAAAAGAATCTCATGATGTCCTCATGAAAGAGAAGGCTTCCCTTTCTTTGGATGAGAATAAGATTCGATCTCTCCTTAAAGGTTTTGATAAGGTCATGGAAAATATGAAGAATAATGGTTTTTCTTTAGCTCAATATCTTATTTCGCATAAGGAAGGTAGTCACATGGAGCTGACTGCCTCAGTTTACTTGTCCTTTGTTGATTATTATTTAAATCTTTGATGTGCGAAAGCTTCGCTCCGGTTATAATTATGTATTTCTTTTGCATCATCTGAGAAATTGCATCAATCTACTATCTCTCAATTGAGATCCGATTTGGCTAAGGCTCGTAAAGATCGCGCGAAATTATCAACTGCACTTACTTCTTATCGTGATTGGGCAGAGAGGAGATGCTCGTATCTTCAAAATTTCATGGAGGTTTGGACAATAAATGCCGATAAAGGCGTCGCTCGTGAAGCTCATATTAAGACTCAAACTCTTGTGAATAGATTTCTTCTTGAGAAATCACTTCCTTTGGTGACTGTTCCACCTCTTGATATAAGCGATGACTAGAAGCTTCCCAAAACTGACAGTGATTGTGAGTATGTGAGCGATGAGGAGGAAGATATTGAAGTTCCCCTTCAAGAAGATCAGCTTGAAAAGGATGATGTTGGTGAAGGTTTATCCAAAGACCCTAGCAAAGAAACCAACGCTAGAAACGATCTTAACAAAGAAGTCGACGCTGAAGCTCCTTTGAGTAATCAATAAGTGCCTTCTAATGTCGCTTAGATTTTTTCTTTCTTTTGTCTTTTATAACTTTACAAATGTATTTTGACGTATTTGAAACATATTCTTGCTCTTTAACATTTGTTTCCTGACAAGGAAGATAATATATCTCTTGGTTTAATTCCCATACTTGCCTCTTTTATTATATTCCTTGTGAGAAACATGTGGGTAGTTTTGTGCGTCTTTGTATCTCTTTTAATATTTTCCGCAAAACAATGTTAGTGTGAATTTTACTTTTTCTCATGAGGTCTTATTGGGTGTTCCTAAGTAAAGGTCTTATTTTTCCTAGCTTATAACATTTTTTCTGTGCGACGAGATTGCATGAGGTCTTTACACTTTCGTGCAATGACCCATTGATCTTGCATTATCATCTTCTTGTATTATTGCCTCTGCAGGTTTTATTATCGCGCAAATATGAAAAGCCTTAATATTCCCATGAGTAAAAAGCCTCATGATATTTGCGTCTTTTGACACAATTCATCTCCCTAATGGAGGGTGTTGTCCTTATATTCCACCTAATTGCCCCTTCAAGGAAGCTTACCCCTACCGGGTTAGGGTGGGCTCTTCCCATCCAGTAATGCAATAACCAGTTGTTTTTCGCGGCCTCTCATCCCTCTACCGATATGGTTTATGGTTACGAGACCGCACCCTAAGTGGGGTTTCTTCGGACCGAGTGAATCATAGTCAAGACTTGTCAAGAGCGGCCAGGTACGCTCCAGACGCCACAGGCACTATTGACTCAATCGTGTACCTCGGCGCCTTGATCGAGTTTCTGCACACCTTAGGAGAGACATTGTCACCTTGATATTTCGATTTAGGTGCCTCTCTTGGATGGGCTTTTGTTTCACCCAAAATCTCCATGACTTGGGTTTCAGGGAAGATGTAGCTTTCCCCAAGTCATGCTAACTAGTTTCCGAATTATGACGTGTGTTAGGTCTTATTATTGCCTCTTGTTGTATGCGAACTAGGGTGCACGTCACAATTGGATAACCAACCTCCCTAATTGGAGTCTTTACTTCTGTTACCTTCTATTAAGGTCTTATTTTTGCATTTTTGGTATGAAAGAGCGGAATCTTCAAATTTATTCATATGTTTGAATAATACATTCTTGTTGACTGTTTATAAATTTGCAACTTCAACTTCGCACACTTCACTTTCAGTTAAATGATATTGTTTTCTTCATTCGTGCGACCATTACCGCATATCTTACGGATAATATTTCTTCAAATATAATCTGTTCCATGGATGTTCAAGTTTGCGACTTGTGTTTCTCCCCTCGGGATCCATCAATTCATACGCTCCATTCCAAACTATTCTCTTTATTATGTAAGGTCCATCCCATCTTTTTCCTAGCTTCCCATCTCCTCCTTTCTGATAGGGAGGTATTTCTCACACACTAACTCTCCTGGCTGAAATTCTCTTTCTTTGACACTCTTGTTGTACTCTCGAGCAATTCTCTAATGGTAATTTTTCATATGTTGCAAAGAAATTTCTCTACTTTCTTCTAGATCATCAAGTTTTGTTAAGATTAATTCCGCTCTTAAATTCTTTTCCCAGGCTTCTTTCTTAGTTGTAGGAATGATAACATCAGTTGGCAACACCACTTCAACCCCATATGTCAGGCAAAAAGGCCACATTCCTGTAGCTTCTCTCCTTGTCGTTCTGTAGGCCCACACTGTATTGTGCACTTGTTCGCACCATCCTTTGTTGTACCCTTCCAACTTTTTCTTTAATATATCTGCGATTGTTTTATTGGTTTCCTCAGCTTGTCCATTGCTCTGCGGATATAAAGGTGTAGACTTTCCGCTTTGTATTTTGAACGCATTAAGCAACATTTCTATGTTTTCTCCTTCAAATTGTTTTCCATTATCAGAAACTAACTGTGCGGGGATTCCAAATCTACAAATGATATTCTCAAATATGAATGTAAACACATCCTTATCTCGAATATTTTGCACCGCTTTCAGTTTTGTCCTCTTTGTAAAGTAATCTGTTGCTACTATTAAATATCTCCTTTGCCCTGTTCCTGGTATAAATGGACCTACAATATCTAAGCCCCATTTTCCAAATGGCCAAACACTTGTTGATGAGTTTAACATCGCACCTATTGCATGTATTTTCTTTCCGTGATGCTGGCATTCTTTGCACCGCCTTGATACTTCTTTCGCATCCTCATGCATGTAGGGCCAATAATACCCTTGTATCTTTGTTTTGTACGCTAAGGACCTCCCTCCACTATGATTTCCTGCATCTCCATAGTGTAAAGATTTTAAGATTTCTATTCCTTATTTTCGTGTCAAACATCTAAGAGATGGTCCAAGGAATGACCTTTAATAGAGCACACCTTCCCTGAGTTCATAATTTGTCGCTCTACTCTTTAACTTGTGTGCCTCCAACCTGTTTCTTGGGATTTCTCATTTTTCTAAATATGAATGGAGTTGAGTCCTTCAATATGCGTCTTTATTCGCTTGCACTTCTTCTATGTTGTCTATAATCATTACATCTGCGTCTTCTTCTGTGTTGTCTTCCTTGTTGATGGATGGCGAAAAGAGCGTCTGTATCTTTATACACCTTGCGTTTGGGCCCACCATCATAGACGGAATAAAAGCGAATGCGTCCTCTAGGCGATTATCTTTTCTTGATATGTGTCTCCAATTTATTTTCGGAATCTGGGAAGATAGCTGTGAAACAAGCTTCTTGTATTTCTGTAGAGATGGTTCATTTGTGCTATATGTTCCTTCTATTTGGCGAATAACCAATTGTGAGTCACTAGTTATTCGCGCGTCTTCTAACTTCATTTCAATTGCCAACCGTAAAGCATGCACTACCGCTTCGTATTCAGTTTCATTATTAATGGATGAGAACTCCAATCTAAATGAGTAAGCCATTCTTGCTCCTGCTGGTGAAATGAAAACTATTCTAATTCCATTTCCTTCTCCATTTGATGATCCATCCACCAATATCTCCCATCTATTATGGTCTAGCTATCAATAGGTCTTTAGGATTCCCATGTTCTTCTTCTACATCCATCATTTCTTCTACACTTTCATCTTCTTCTAATGGGAACTCTGCCAAGAAATCCTCTACAACTTGTGATTTTGGTGAAGACAATATTTCATATTTGATCTGAAAGTTCCCCACTTGTGCATTCAATCTTTCGATTCTCCCTGACCTTTTTGAATTTTTCATTACTGATTCAATTGGTACTTTTGTCAATACCTTAACCTTGTGGGCTTGAAAAAATATACGTAACTTTTGTGTCGCATAAACTAGTGCGAGGATTAGCTTTTCAATTTTTGAGTAATTTTCTCTACAACATTATACGTCTTACTTATGTAGTATATTGGTTTTTCCACTCCTTGATCCGAACGTAGTATTACATCACTTAATGCATGCGGTGTTGATGCCAAATATATTAATAATTCTTCATAGGCTCCGCCTTTTGTAAAATAGATAAATTCATCAAATAGTTCTTTATATTTTGTAGTGTTTTATCGCATTCGTCTATCCAGTTGAACTTTTCTCCCTTCTTTAGGATGTTGAAAAAGTGCTTGCACTTGTCTGATGAACGCGAAATGAATCTCCCTAATGAAGCCAGAAGTCCATTCAATTTTTGTACATCTTTTCGATCATTGGTGGTGGCATGTCACGCTTGTACCTTTTCTGGGTCGACCTCTATTCCTTCCTTCTATACAATATATCCTAAGAATTTTCCTAACGCGACTCCAAAAACACACTTTTCGGGATTTATCTTGATATTGAATTGTCGCATCTGCTCAAATATTTCTCTCAAGTGATCAACATGATCTTCAGCTTTGCACTCTTCACTAGCATGTCATCAACATAGACCCCCCCAATGTTACCTGTATCCATTTTTCGAATACCTTTTCTACCATTCTTTGATATGTCGCACCTGCATTTTTCAAACCGAAAGGCATTTTCGTATAACAATACAATCCTCTTGGCGCGAAAAAAGCAGTGTGTTCTTGGTCTTCTTCCGCCAGAGGAATTTGATTGTATCCTTTATATCCATCCATCAATGATATCATATCTTTTCTCGACGCGCTTCAACCATTTGTGGTATGTC
>JAJJWW010017310.1:0-394624 GCA_023531295.1 Papaver armeniacum | reverse complement strand
ACCATTGAGTACTTATGCACATCAAGAACACACTGCTTCTTCAGATACTACTGCATCCCAATAGTTTATTTCTTCTCTGCTACTACTTCGATATTGCACTTATTTCCGGTAATATACCTATCACGGCTCAACAACAACTTCTTTTTTGATTATACAAGCACCGCAACTACAACCCAGCACCCACTTCTAGTACTACAAATCTGCGCTCGTATTTGACATTATTACAAATGCAAGACTACTACTACAAATAGTCATCAAATGGCTACAAGAGCAAAAGATGGTGTCTTCAAACCTAAGGTTTTCTTCTCTACTAAATATTCTCTATCATCTAATCATATATCTCACATTTCGATTTTAACTCCAACTTGTTACTCTCAAGTCACTAGGATACCCAATTTGGAATGAACCTTGTGATCTTTGAATATTATGCTTTAAAAAGATCTTTTAAACTTGGTCATATGTACCACCACATCCCTCACAAATCTAATTGGATGTAAGTGGGTTTATAAATTAAACGTAATGCAAATGGTTACATATAAAGGCATATAGCCATGCTTGTTGCTAAAGGTTTCCATCAACTAGAAGGATTGGATTACACTGATACATTTATCCCAGTTGTCAAACAACTACAATCACGTTAGTTGTTTTCTAGTTGTAAATTTTGAATGGAAGATTAGACAACTTGACATCAGTAATGCTTTCTTACATGGTGACTTAAAAGAAGAAGTTTACATGACTCAACCACCAGGCTATGAAGATAAGGACCATCCAGATTATGTTTGTAAACTACATAAGTCTTTATATGGTCTGAAACAAGCACCAAGGGCTTCTTATGAAAAGCTTATGGATTCTCTTGTAGTTATTGATTTTGTTCATTCCTTGGCAGAATCCTCTCTTTTTGTGCAGAAGATTGGATCTAAACCTCACCATAATTGTTAGTCTATGTTGATTTATAATAATTACTGACATCGATAGTTCTCACTGCAGACTCAATTATTTCTTACTTATCAACTCAATTTCATGTAAATGATCTAGGAAACTTACATTCCTTCCTGGGTTTAGAAGTCAAGAGGAATGCAACATGTATTTTTCTCAGCCAAACAAACTATGTTTTAGAGTTACTAGATAAAACAAATTTAATAGGTATCAAGCCCTGCAATACTCTTTGCCCTGCAGATTTCAAGTTATATGCTACAAATGGTGATGTTCTACTCAATCCAACTGGATACAAGTCCATTGTTGGCTCCTTACCATATTTTACTTGGACAAAACCTGAGTTATATATTGCAGTTAATCAAATATGCCAATTTATGCATTCTCCAATCACAACTCATTTAAATGCTGCTAAGAGAGAGTACTAATATATGTAAAAGGTACTATGGATCATGGTATATTCTTCACTAAGGGGTTTAATGTTGTACAAGGTTATTACCGATCTTGATTGGGCAGGAACCACGATGATAGGGAATCAACAAGTGGATATGCATATTTTTTTGGTAATAATATCGTTAATGGTGCAGCAAAGAAACATGCCACTATTTCTAGGTCAAGCACCAAGCATAATACATATCACTAACATCTACTGGCCAAGAAATTTTGTTATGTCATTTACTTAAAGATTTGCATGTTTTCTACCTACTTATCCTACCATTGCTGTGACAACAAGAGCTCTATTGCTCTGGCTTCAAATCCAAGATTTCATAAGAATGAAGCATCTAGCATTGATTTCCATTTTTTTCATGGAGTTGGTTCGATCAAGTCTATCTTCCCCCGGTTTGAGTTCATAAAAACAAATTGAAGATTTCGTCCCCTCTTCAATTTGAGGTAGGGTAATAACATTACATATCTCTTAATTCTGTTTACTCTAATTTCTGTAAGTCTATTACACTATAAAAATGTGATGATTTGTTATTTCGTTGGATTTTATCTTGTTTTTAACAACCCGTCCGAGTATCTTAAGATAGTGACACGTGCAAAGCATATCCGTTATTTTGATCTTTACTCGTAATCACCGATTGTCTCGGTGTATATAAAATTGTATCTGTAATATTTCTAAAATAATGAAAATATATTTTCTTCTCTGTGACTATCAACCACTTCATTTTTTCCCCAAGAAACCCATGCCAAAATATACGCAGACCCGAATTTTTCTGCATTTCACTGAGAAACGCGAGTAGCCACCTAAAAAAAGATCTGGATATCAATGAAAACGCGAGGGTACCAAAATACACCACCAACGTTTTATTAGGAAACTAGTATGGACAAAACCTAAATACAATTCTGAGAGTTCAACTTAATGAATCTCAATAGAGGAATAATATTAAGAGTTATATCTCTTTCTCTCATAATCAAAAGTTGACAGAACCAAATTCGTGAACCTGATTTGCGTGTGAGAGTTCTTGGACGATTTCAAAAATCAATATCTAAGAATCAATCAATTCGTATCCAACAAACAAGGATGGATGTATCTACTTTGATTGATTTACGTACAACCTGTGATATTTCAATTATAAATATATACAATATAATGCGCAAAAGAAATAACACGAGTTCGAGAATTTTGTTAACGAGGAAACCGCAAATGCAAAAAACCCTGACCTAGTCCATATTGAACACCAGTAAGATTAAACCGCTCTGACACTAGATTACCACCAATTAACTTTGTACTAGAATGTAGTTGAGACCGAATTAAACCCTCATAGGAATTCAGTACCACTTGCACTCCTTACGCCTCTTGAATCCAGCAGCGGACTCCACAAAATAATTCTCTTAGCCGACGTCCTTTACGGCCCTAAGAGTTGCTTCAACTTAATTTAAGACTTTAAAACAATCTTCCCTTTACAGAGATAAGCATATATGTGTGATTTCCTTTTGACCGTAGATCAAGGTGAGACTGGAAATCGATAGCAATATACAAAGTCTAACTAACCTCAAAGTTCGTACTTATGCTTCCCGAAGAGCATCCGACATTATTATTCACCTCACAAGTATTAAACTTGTGGAATCAACAAAGTTTGAGACGAAGGGTTTGTGATTTTTATCTATCTTGATTGATGGATCAATCTCAACAATCAAACAAGATTAGGATACTAGAGCTATCAAGATAAAAGATAGCTGGACCTCGCTACGAATCCTATGAAGTCTTTTTAGTCGATAAACCCTAAAAGTGAAAAAGCGGGGGTCTAACAACCACACACTCAAAGAATTCGATTAGCAATCTGTATGGACAAACTCCAATATACTTTCTAGAGAATCAACTAGACTGATCAGACTCAATCTAGTTAAAAAGTATATCAAAGAGTTTATATCTCAATCTCTCGATTTGATCTTTACTCAAAACAAATAGAAATCTGAGTCTTTATCAAAGAGAGATAACTTGGATGGTACCAAAGACCAATATCCAAGTGTCAATCAATTTAAATGAACAACCAAAAGGTCGGATATTCTAATTGATTGAACAACGCACAACCTGTGATATTTCAATTATATAAACAAATATAATGTTGAATAGAAATAACACGGCATACACGAATTTTGTTAACGAGGAAACCGCAAATGCGAGAAAAACCCGGACCTAGTCCATATTGAAAACACGCCAGTATTAAGTCGCACATGACTCTAGCCTTACTCCAAATTAACTTCTGTCTTGGACTGTAGTTGGACCCCAATCAATCTCATGCTGATCCAAGGTATAATTATGCTCTTACGCCTCCGATCCCAGTGGATGCTACGTACTTGATTCCTTTAGCTGATCTCACCCACAACTAAGAGTTGCACGACCCAAAGTCGAAGACTTTAATAAACAAATCAGATCACACAGAAAAGTCTACAGAATAGATAAATCCGTCTCCACGAATATACCTATGAGTTTTGTTCCGTCTTTTTGATAAATTTAGGTGAACATGAACCAATTGATAACCCGTACTTATATTCCAGAAGAATAGCCTAGTATTATCAATCACCTCACAATAATCTTAATCGACGCAGCGAAAAAGATATTGTGAATCACAAACGATGAGACAAAGTGTTTGTGATTTCTTTTCTATCTTGCCTATCGGAGATATAAATCTCAAGCCAATTATTTCAATTGTACTCGTACGATAGAAACATCAAGATCAGATCACACAACCACAAGAAAAGTAGTATCGGTCTGGCTTCACAATCCCAATGAAGTCTTTAAGTCGTTAACTTTGTTTTAGATAAGAAAACCCAAGGTTAAAGGAGAATCGACTCTAGCTTACACAACTAGTATCACACATAAGGTATGGGGATTAGGTTTCTCGATTGCTAGAGTTCTCCTTATATAGTCTTTCAAATCGATTTTCGATCAATATTAGCTTGGTAACAAAGCATTCAATATTCACTTGTTAGATGAAAAACTCGATTAGATTCAAGATAATATTTATCAACCGTTGGATCAAAAACTTAGCTTGTTACACACAAATGAAATGTCCAATTTTTGGTTTATGAACCGTACCCTAACATTAACATTTGTTGGTTCAACAATAGTTAACCAAATGGTTAGCCATATGATCACTTTCATATCAACCATATTCTTCTTCACCATAACTAGTTCAAATGACTCAAATGAACTAGTTAGAGAGTTGTTCAATTGATTAGATCTTATGTAACTACACAAGACATAATCGAAGCAAAAACGGTTTGATTCACTCGAATCGGTTCATGAACTTTATAGCCACGAAGTTTGAAAAAACATTCCTTAGTTTAAATAAACATGAGTTCGAGAGCAACCGGTTTTAGATATAACCTACTCCAGGTTCGCATGACTTCGACTCATGGAAGGAGTTCACAAACTCTAGCAGAAATTCTCGGGTCGAGAACTTCGCGATTCATGGACCGAGTTCAGGGACCTGGGTTCGCGGACTTAAGCTCATGAAAGGAGTTCACAAACTCCAGAGAAATTCTCGGGTCGAGAACTTCCGCTACCATGGACCGAGTTCACGGACTTGGCTCACGCCACTTCCATTTCTCTTGATCAACAAAGTTCGCAAACTTTGGTTCAAGGAATAAGGACTTATACATATATGTGTTTCCACAATAATGCTTATATCCTACCAATGTTTTTGTAATCTAAACTCTCATTTCAATCATTGAAACATTCTCGAAGAACGTTATATAGCCATTATTCACATACCATTTTTTAAGAGCAATTTCCAAAGTGATTGAAACATAACATGACTTTCAATCACTAGGTAAAGATGAATTTGGCTAAAGCGAAAGCTTACCAACACATATTTCGAGAAATAGATAGTCGAGTTAAACTACTTGAAATAACAAATGTGTATAATGAAACTCTATACGTCAAAACGACTTTGTCTCAAGAGTAGGAGATGGAGTAAATAGACTTTTGAGGGATAGATAAGTTCAAGTTTTCACATACCTTTTAGTCGATGAAGTTCCACCGGTTCCTCGAGTAGTCCTTCGTCTTGTATGATGATTGCCATGGAGTTCTTGAGCTCAACTACACTTTTTATCCTAGTCCGAGACCTTTAGCTACATAGGCTAGAAATCCAGACTTATAGTTTTGATCACTAACATTGACAAACATGCTTGAGATAGCAACGCATGTGAGTTCGACCGAGCAATGCTCTAACAGTCTCCCCTTTGTCAATTTTAGTGACAAAACTATTAATACATATGGAATACAAAAAATAAATAAATTAACTTTTGTAGCTCTATTCCACATGTCTAATCTTCAACATTACTCAAATCTTCATTACTTCCAAGTACTCCAATGATCCCAAAGGTTGTAAGTTTAGCATCATCGTTGTTGAAAATCCAGAGCTATAACAACAAGAAAACAAGAGTTCTCAATCAACAATATCATTACACAACACAAAGTCCAATTGTATCACAACTTCAACAACAATACTATGGTGATATGTATCACTCCCCCTTAGTCAATACTCCATCTCACATGGAAACCACTCCCCCTTACATAATGATCCGAAAACCATATGTATTTGTAGTGTGAACTACATATTAATTCTCTCCCTTTTTGTCAATAAAATTGGCAAATGTATAAGAACGGGATCCTAATAAAATTTCCGAAAGAGACATTTTATGACCAAAAGAAAGAAACACACATCATCTTATTTAGATGCAATCATAAAGCCGAAGCTAAATGCATTCATCAAGGAGTTTAAAGATACAAGATAACCTATATAATATTCCACAGCCGCACTCCCCACAAATATTTGGCAATTAAGCACAAGTTCAAAAAGAACTCTTCCCCATAATATGTCATTCCCGAAAGAATAACAAGAGCAACCTTAATTTCGAAAGAAAAGAAGGATTTCTTTGGACATAACAAATCACATACAAGTATGAATTTGAATCCAAAATACTCAATTAAATTAACCACAAGAGAACCCATGATTAATTTAACCGAAATACACAACCAAACTAATCACAGAAGTAATCAATTTAATTGGCCATACTCACATAAGAGAATCTATGGAGCAATTACTAAGTTAATCATGAAAATAATCAACCCACCAAAAGCGCTCAAACATAAGAAAACTTATGGAGTCATAACTAAATAACCAAACAAGATGATTAATTTAGTCCAATATGCTCGACATAAAATACTTACGGAACAACAACAAAGCTAATCATGAAAATAATCAACTTGGTTGTTTAATGTTCAACATAAGACACATTATGGAGCCTCACAGTAATACACAATAAATATGGATTAGGGAAGATCAATTACTGCGGAATACACAAGGATTCATTCTATTTTCCATCTCCATTTGCACAATGACAAACAATAGACATATTCCTTGAAAACAAAATATTTTAACCTATCTTCCATCAATAATTGACAATATAGGCTTAACTTTTGTATTTGTCAAAAGTCCATTCATTCCTTTATCAATATAAGATATCGACTTACGAAAGACTTTACTTTTGACAAGATATGGGACAATCATAGTTCACGGACGCAAACACACATATCCCATAAACAATTGCAATAAATAAAACCATAAAAATTAATACTGCAAAAATCATCTCCCAAACAAGTTTAGAATTTAAACCAGTAAATCTAAAAACATGAAGATGAAAACGTTGGACATAGCTATGTGTAATCACAATAATGGTTATTCCAAACTCTAGTTATTTTTCTAACAAAACAAGAAAATAGAATATTTACTAGATGTTAAGACCTTTGAAGAATTCTTTATTGTCCCCGAACTCCTTGTCGTCAACATCCATTGGGATAAGTTTCATTAAGGTAGGAGTTTATATCAATAAACCTTCTTGGTTTGATGATGTCGAACAGGTTCAATCTCATGAGTCTTATACACAAAAGCCTTTATTTGTTGAATCTCCTTTCAACACTAGATGGGAAAACGATTTCTTTGGTTTTTCTGACGAAATTGAAGAGTCGGCCTAGTGTGGAGACTCCTTGAGCCGAGCGAAATGTTGAACCTCACACAGTGCAGACCGCCAAGAAGGAGTGCTTTAAGTTCGAGAAATCAATCACTCAAGACTCCTAGTCTTAGAACAATGGTGGTTCCAGAGTCAATTCGGTCACAAGAGAGGATGGGTTGATTAGTAGGAGGGAAGCTGAGAAATGCGCTAGATCAATGGTGATCTGAGATTGTAGGTGTAGGATCATAATATCGCAACGGACAAGGTTCGCGGGATTAATAAACGACGGTGTCGCGAGGGAGTCGCAGGGAGCTAAAATAAACGACGCGATGAATAACGATAAACAAAACAATTGGAAGACATGAAACTCCAAGCGAGGTTAAGAAGTGTCGCGAGAATGAATATTCGTGCACTTGCGACACTTCGCGAGATATTCCCGAAAATAAAGGATAGCTTAGCTGTCATCCACTATGTATTACCCTATATAAAGGGCTAAATGAGTCTGTTGAAAGGGGAGATCTTTTGGGAATTATTAAGCAAGTCATTAGGAGAGAGAAAGTTGAAGAGTGTTTTAACTTCTAAGTGTAATTCTATTTTCCTGTATAAACATTTCACGGACTCAATCAATAAATACTCTTGATCTTACATCTTTCAATGGATTAATTAAGCAAAATTGAGTAAGGGGTGTAGTGTGGGATTTCCATACTACATATGCGCTAGAAACGGGGAAAGAGCGAGAGATTGACGTAGAAATTGGAAAGAATTTGGATTAGCGAGAGAAAAGGTTTGGAGAAGATACTCAAGAATTCATTGAAAAGAAAAATGGCTAGAAGAAGAAATGTACAAGGGCAACCAACGATTGTAAGAAGAAGTGGGAGACTTGGCCGGAGAAAGGAGGAATGAAACAGAGAGAATCGTCAAGGATGAATATGAGAAATGATGGAGAAGATCAAAATCACCACCGATCTCCCCAGTAGCAAACGTTTGTGGATTATGATAGAGTAAGTGTACATACTTGAGTCGATTCACAAGACGAGAGGGAAGAGGAGCAGCGGTGGTGAACAATAGACAAGGAGGAGGAGAGCAAGGAATGAATGGAGAAATGAATCCAGAAACGAAGAAATCGCGCTGATTAGAAAGATTGAGACAAACAATACACGAAGAGAGACGGCTAGAGGCGGAGAGAACGAGCAAATTTGACAAGACAGAATCATGAATTGAGGATGGAAAATATGAGATTGCAAAATAGGAGATCAGAAGTAGCGTGAGATCAAGTTCAAGATCGAATAGGGAAGAAAGAAGAAGAGTTTTACCAACGAAAATACCGGAAGAAAACCAACAAGAAACACAAAATCCAAGCACGAGCATGGCGAGAGAAGAGGGAAATGGAAGATCGTTATATTCCTCGGCCAAAATCTTCAAGATGAGCGGAATAGGGAAAATCAAGGAACATGCAACTCCAAGGGCCGAATGACCCAATTGCTTGAAGGAGAATAATCTTGCAGGAGAGAAGAATTGAGAAGAAACCGAGAGATTGAGGATGACATTGAGAGGCATTACATTGAACAAGCACGGCTAGCTCGCGAGAGAAAGGATAAGAGCGAAAATGGAAAATCAAGAGATGGAAGAGGCAATCCGCGGAGAATAACCATGACAACCGAAAGAAGGAGGGAACAAAATCGTACCAATAGGAATATTAATGAAGAATATGAGAGGGTGCGAGATGAGAGCCGAGAGACAAACCAAGAAGAGAGAACAACCGATATAATGGTGTGCGAATCGAAGAAAGAAACGAAGAAGAACGTCGCGAGGAAAGGAGAGAAGAAAATAACGAGCAAGAAGGTCAAAACAGCACGAGCGTAGAAGGAGAGAGGCGAGCTAAAAAGACCGATAGAATCAAATTAAGAGGCAAATGAACAAATCTTAAGAGAATCTGGCTAAATGAGAGGGATTCTTTGAACAATAGAAGGGAAGGAGGAAGGAAACAATTGGACGAAGCCATCGCGAGTAAGCAGAAGAATCCCTTCACGCTAGGAAGTACGGATGGGAGGAATACCTCCTAAGTGCAATCTACTCCGCATTAACCAACATCTTTGTGGAACAACTTTGTGCGGTACAACATATCAAGGCTTATATGAGATGTATGTTACGGTGGGAGAATCATGATGCTATATCTTGTGCAAATATTTCGCATCAAGCCTAATAGGAGAAGCACTAAAATGGTTTGAAGGTCTGCAAGGAACACAATCACATCATTTAACCATTTACAAGCCACATTCCCGGGAGCATACATAAGTAACAACTCTTCGGCGAGGGCGTTGAAGATGTATTCAAACAAAGGGTTGGCGAGAGCTTAAGGCGATTGACAATAAGATGGAGGACCATGTGTAGCGAGAAATGGCGGGACGGGTTGAGGAAAGATATCTCATCCTCTCATTTGTGAATGCTCTCTTCGCGACTAACTTGTTATACATTCAAATTTTTAGAATCAAAAATACAATCACGATGGCGAATCCTGCCGGAGTTACAAGAAGAATATATTGCCTTAGAAAAAGACGAATGAAATGAATTCTTATCCAATCGCGAACACAAGCTCGAATGCTTTGAACGCCAAACTTTTGCCTCAATTCATAAATACAGTGGCGAGCACTTATGAGGACGACAAACAAGGAAAGGCATGAGGGACAGCGGAAGATAGTAGCCATGGGAAGCCACGATCAAGAAGAGTTTGAACGAGAAAGGAACTACTACAACATGTAATGACAATAATAAGATTCGGAGGCTAGATCATGTGCAAGAAACTTATGGTGGACGAAGGCAAAATAATCGTGGAGGGCGGAGAAGTCGCGAGAATAGTATGGGAAGAGATTAAGATGCCTCCCCCGAATGCTAGTGTGGAAAAGATCTGGAAGCTATACTTGTGATGGAAAATGTACCCAGCACCTTGGAACGTGGGAATGGAACCACCGCCAAAGCGATAGAAGTCATGAGTTTTGTTCTTACCATCGCTTCCATGGGCATCAAACAAAACGATTGTAGAAACATAAAGAGAATTATTCTCGGGATGATTGATCGGGGAAAGTGAATCACTTTATAAAGGGAGAAGAAGCAGGCCGGACATTACCACCACCACCGAGAGATGCACCTGAGAACAATGTCGGCGAAGGAAAGGAAACATTTGTGATAGAAGTCGGGACAAAAGCTAAAAATTTGAATTGCAACTCTATCGTCCATTCCTATCGCACAATCGAAGATTTTCATGACAACGTGCTCGGTAGAGTCTTTGCGAGAGATGCTAATGATAAAGAAATAATGAGTGCAGCGAAGCAGCGACAGATTAGAAAAGTGGCATTTGAAGACTATTTCTTTCTCTGCAGATGAAGTGCCAAAAGGAAGAGAAACACATGATAGCCCGTTGGTTGTGAAACTAGAGATTAACCCAAAAACATTGATGGAGAAGATGATGAAACGAGAAGTTTGCTTTGGGCGATCAACCGAATCTAATCGATCTGGAAGTTCGGTGAATATTCTTTTTACCATACTTACAAGACGATGGGAGGAAAGGATGAGGATTTGATCCCCTCGACATACAAGATATATGGCTTTAATGGTACTGCAAACAAGCCAAAGGGAGAGGTTCACATGAGAATACCTCTACAAGGATTATCAAATCCGTGTTTTATTCTACGTGTGGTTGACGTGGAATCTCCATATAATGTCTTCTGATTGGGAGGCCATGGCTTCATGAAATCTTAGGGGTCGCATCAACATACCACCAATGTATAAAATTTCCACATCCAAACGGCATTGGTATTATACGGGGAGATTGGAAGAGTCGCAACGAGTGTCATG
This sequence comes from Papaver armeniacum, assembly GCA_023531295.1. Lineage (NCBI taxonomy): Eukaryota > Viridiplantae > Streptophyta > Magnoliopsida > Ranunculales > Papaveraceae > Papaver > Papaver armeniacum. The sequence goes on along the minus strand of JAJJWW010017310.1, from coordinate 383,374 downwards.
AGATCGATGTAGAAAAGCTGAAGGAAGAAATGCCAAAAGAAAGGGTTGGAAGCAACATGTGAGAAATGAACAGGAGAAAGGAAAAACTAATGGTAGATGCTATAGAAGTGAGGATCGAACATACCTCGCGAGGTGAATGCAGAGACAGAGACAATATTATGATAATAAAGAAGCAAAAGATATGAGGACAAAAGGCATAAGAAGTGAATAATCAACAAAAGCGGGATGAAAAGTAGCAAATGAAGTAATGATGTGCGAAATCTCAAGTCAAGAGTAAATGAGAATTCGATTAAGAAAGAAAAGTGAAATACAACAAATGAAATGGAACTATGCGAATACTTAGTAAACAAATATCGACAAAATAATGAAACATGAATGATTGAATGATTTAACAAATATGAATGAGTAAAAGAATGGGACGAACCTTTATGGCGTACACCCTAGTTCGCGAATAACATTTCGTAAGAGGCAAATGTAAGACCTAAAGTGCGTCATATAAGGGGGTATCTCTCAACATGGCTCAGGGGGAAGGTTACACCGCTCCTGAAGCCTGAGTCATGAAAATTTGGGGCCCATGAAAGCCTATCCGGGAGAGGTACCTTGGATTCCCAACTATATATATAAGGTTATACCCAGGTTGGGCGACCAGAGGTCTCTTCCAAGGAGTCGATGTATGCTCAAGGCGCCGAGGTACACGGTTGAGCGAGTGCCTGGGATGGATGAACCTACCCTGGCCATTCTTGGCAAGTCTTGGCATATGTTGCACTCGCCCAAGAAAACTCCACTTAGGTGCGATCTCGTAACCATAAACCCTATAGGTATAAGGGATAAGAGGTTGCGAAAACAATGGTTGTTGTTAAGGCCGGATGGGAGGAGCTAGTCTTGTATGGCCGATGTTTCGCCTCCTTGAAGGGCAACCGGGAGATGATAAGAGGCGACGCTTTCCGTTAGAGTGTCAAAACAGACGCAAATGTCATAAGGCTATGTTTTTAAGAGAATTTAGGCTCGTCATATTTGTGCAATGATCTGCGGCAGAGGCAATAATACTAGCGAGGGTGGCGAGATCAATGGGTCTTTACACGAAAGTGTATACGGACGTCTGCGATTTCGTGCACGGCAATGTAATGTCATGGGGCTTTATGTTACTTGCAAGGATATCTAGGCCTGTCATATTGTCGCAACTAAAACATCTGTGAGAGGCAAAAATACTTGGAAAATGATAAAGGCAAGATCAATGGGTCTTTACATGCAAGTGTAAAGACGTCCTGCGATTTTCGCGATAAAGGTGGCGAGGAAGACCTCTAATTAGGGAGGTCTAACTTGGAAGACCACACAAAAATGATAAGGCAAGGTCAATGGGTCATTGCATGAAAATGTAAAAGCAACTGCGACCTTATGCAACAAGAAGAGATAAAACAAAGACTACCGAAATGGTAAGGCGAGACAAGTAAGATTCTTGATTTATGAAGATACCATGACCTCGTCACTAACGATACATTCAATAACAATAAAATTATTATCCAACAAAATACATGTGACAATCGAAATCTTCCATCGAAGATAAATAACGAGAGGCAAGTATGGGAATGGAAAAGATGGAATATTGTTATTCATCTTCGATGAAAAAGTTATACATCAATAATGTTAGCCAATTATATTACAAAGAAGAACTACCAAAAAGGGAGTGAAGATTGAATTTAGAGGGAACAATCCAAGAAGTACACTATAATAAAGAGATATGAAATGTACGGATATTACGGGCGTGAAAAGAAAACAAAAAGAATTATCTCTTTGGTGATTCTTCCTTCATCGATTCTTCGATCCTATTATTCTCATCGCAGAAATTTTCTTCTTCGCTAGCCTCACTATCGAAACGTCTGAGACAGTGATTCTCGGAACCTTTTCAAGAAGCCGGGGATATGAATGCGAGAGGGATATTGTGGTCCTTACAAACATACTCCATGGCTCCATTGCGAAAAAACGACATCATTATTAAAGTTCTCCACTGTCGTTAGAAATTGTTTCTTCAACTTGAAATATTTATTCTCGCGAAGGGAGAGACTCTTTGCGAGCTGTTCTTTTTTAGATTCAAGCTCTCTAATTCTAACCTGAAGCCTCTTCTCAGACTCTGCAAATAAGTAACAACAAGTTAATAATTTACAAGCAATACTACGTATAAGAATGGTAAGGTATAATAAGTAACCTTCTCTATCGAGATATCATATCTTTAATCAAGGAAGTATGCTCGGCATGAAGACTAACATCAACACCTAGGTTATTCTGGCATTATCTAAAACTTTGCGGCCCCGAGAGCCAATTCATCATCACTATTAATAACAAGAAGAGAGTCGAACTTGCCCTTCCGATCTTTAAGTATGGTATTCCGATGAAGGTTCATCTCGTTCAACTTGCACACCAAGAAGAGATTTGTGGAATTCTCGCTAATCTTTTGTGCACCTCGGTAGTAATGCGATCATTCTCATCTATGAGATCACTAATTTCTTCCTTAAAGTTTTGATTTTCTTCTCGGAATCAAGGTACATTCGTTTAAAGCGATTAGCTAAATTTAAACTAGATCTGTGTTGCGATCTCTAAGAGATGATATTTGGATTGAAGATCCTTTAATGAAAGGAGGTTAGTTTTATTTGAGAAACTACTTAGAGATTGGTTGAGGTGAGTAAGAAGGACATCATCATTCATAGTCTCGGGAATGAATGGAGAGAATGGATTCTTCGGAGAGATTATATACGTCTGCGAGAATAATAGTCAGACAAAGAAAAATAAAAGATAACGTGAAAAGGATTTGAGAATTGAAAATTACTATACCATAAAGTTCTTTGATTTGAATTGAAGAGTAGATACTTTCTCCTTTTGGGAGTCCGGATCGGCTTCTAATTTTTGAATCTTATCGAGATGACGCGGGTTTCGACTTCCACTCTTGGGTCTTCTTGTTCAATTGTAAATTTCTCTTGTCAAGATTGTTGCGCCTTCTCTCGAGATCCGAGGCAACTACAAGAGAAGTTTTCAACCTATGAAAGAAGATAGAAAAAACCGTTAATACATATATATTTAAAAATTTAAAATTAACGGGAAATATGACTTGCATGCATACCAAAGACCTAAGTGCGTTCAAGAAGTCGGGAGACACAATTCTAGAGGCTCCATTGAAAGAATTATTGCCCTCTAATAAAGCGGCATTACACACATTTGCGAGAGTCCCGCAAAAGGGAAGCTAGGGAGCATCTCCCATTCCTTGGAAAGAGTCTCGAGAAGATGCTAGTTAAGCTGATCCATAGGAGAACCGGCCAATGGAATTTCTTTAGCGAGAGAGGGATTCGAATCATGGTTATCCTCGTCGAGAAGATTCGGAGCTTGAGTAAGGCGAGAAGAAGATTGAATCTTTAAGCTTTTAGTTAATGGAGCGGAAGATTTATTTTTGCGAACGATGGTTTTACCCTTACTTTTAATCTTGGCGGCTACTGACTTCTTCAACTCCAACCTTCGCATACGGTTAAAGATAAGAAACAGAGGCAACAATATTGTTTCAAATAACAAAGGAAATGTTTCTTACTTCACCCGTAAGTGATCGAAGTATCGTCAGTACTCTCCAACGGATTATCCTTGTAGCTTCTTCTCAATTTGGCGATCCGAAAAATTTCACAAACTCAAATAAATATAAAAAGAAAAGTTGCAAAGGCAAGATTTGAAGAGGAAAACATACCTCTTTTGCCTTATCGAGGCCATTTGAACTCCCAAGGATGATATCTGCGAGATTCGCAGGAAGAATATGCGAGCCCGCGATGTAAGGGCCATTTAAAATCAAGGGTACAACCCACCACTTCTCATCTTTGGAATGGCGAGAGTAGAATTGTTGCCGGGTGCCCGGTCAATATCTTGCATGAGTAATTTATCCTCGGGGACATTATCCTTCTTTTTCGAGGCGAAATGCCCAATGAGATTTACGCATTCCTCATCTTTATCACTCGAATAATTTTCAAAAAGTTCTCTACGATGTACTTCTCGTGACTATTTCCAAGTCCTGCGAAATCGGGGTGTCTAACAAGATTAGGGTATAAAGATCCTTTGCCAGCACCACGATTAGCGAACTCAAGTATCGAAGTAATGCAATAGCCATAATTGATAAACGGCAGAGAATTTTTAGTGGGCCAAGATTTCATAAAATAATGGCATCTCGGGATTGTATAAGGGGATGGGAAGTCTGAGGAGGCCGACCTAATGAGACTATAATCTTTTGATCATCACATTGATGATCGAGAAAACAACTTTGCGAAAGAATAGATGAAGATTCTTGATCGGGAATGGTTGATAGAGTAAAACCGCTAAGAGCAACTACTGGAACTTCATCAAAAGAAGATTTGTATGCACGACTAATGAAAGCCATTATCGGTATGGGAATGGATGGGAGGATGGAGATTAGGATCGGCGTTAGAAAGGATGAAGAAAAGAGTTACGATGGCGAGGAGCGCAAATTGCGGAAGGAGAGAGTCGGGGAAAAAGTTGCGAGAGAGAAAGTTAAAGGAAGAAAAGGGAGGAAAAGAAAGCTATATATAGAAAAATCAAAAAGATTCTTGAGAAAAAGCGAGGGAATTTAATGCGAGAAGAGACACGAGCGGTCGAGAATAAGCGGTTGGAAGAGGCGTGTCGAGAAAAGACTTTAATGGTCAAAGTCATATGTAATAGTAATCAGGTGAAAACAGAGATAAAGATAAGTAGTTGCGGCAAATCAAAATGTTGATTCTCATGACATTCTCCCCCTCGCGGAGAGATGTAAGGAGAGGGAGGGAGACGGAACTTCATATATATACTACAAAGAAGCTTGGAACTTCGCTAAAAGAATAGAGGCAGAGTACGTACTTTTTCAAGAAAAGTATTCTTTCGCTCGTTCCTTCACCAATTGAAACCAAGGATTATTACAACAATTAATTTTTCCTTCAAATCGCTCTTCAAGCAATATTCAAGGAAAAAGAGGCAAGATGTAGGATCATAATATCGCAACGGACAAGGTTCGCGGGATTAATAAACGACGGTGTCGCGAGGGAGTCGCAGGGAGCTAAAATAAACGCAGCGATGAATAACGATAAACAAAACAATTGGAAGACATGAAACACTGCGAGGGTTAAGAAGTGTCGCGAGAATGAATATTCGTGCACTTGCGACATATGAGATATTCCGAAAATAAAGGATAGCTTAGTTGTCATCCACTATGTATTACCCTATATAAAGGGCTAAATGGGAGTCTCATTTGAAGGGGAGATCTTTTGGGAATTATTAAGCAAGTCATTAGGAGAGAGAAAGTTGAAGAGTGTTTTAACTTCTAAGTGTAATTCTATTTTCCTGTATAAACATTTCACGGACTCAATCAATAAATACTCTTGATCTTACATCTTTCAATGGATTAATTAAGCAAAATTGAGTAAGGGGTGTAGTGTGGGATTTCCTGCTACTACAGTAGGTGTGTTGTGAATTCAGCGTAAGAATGCTCTGAATGATTGAATTTTGCTCAATTGAGAGTGAATGCTCAGACGATGGGTTCGTGTATACGAAAGATTGTCTGTATGAACTTGCCGAGAACTCTTTTAGACGAATGTTCGAGTGTTTGAATCTTGTCCTTTCAATAAGGATTCAGGTAAATTTTGTAATGACGGAGTTGAAAACACCATGATCCCATGAAGTGTGACAGTTTGCTGGAATCAGAGAGTGGGGAAGTGGAAAATCGTGTTAAAACCAGTTGCTCATCGTGCGGAGACTTGGTTAATTTTCCACCCACCACTTTGCTGACTCTTCCAACTAATTGCACGACTTGCTCACATTCTCATCGTGGGTGAACACACGTCATGGACCATGAGACCAAAACCCTAGTTAATATCCCCCATGTGACACGATTGATATCTCGTGATTGTGGATTCGATTCTTGACTTTGTGGGACGATGAGTCCATGTATTGTTGAATTGAAAATGTTTTGCAAATGTTCTGAAATTCATGAATGAAATATGTATCTTTGAGGCGAGGTATTATTATGTTGATTACCTAAGGCAAGCAACCGTGTGTTGATGAATTGTCGAATAATATTGATAGTTGAACCAATATTCTTGAATCGAGCAAATATTCTTGGTTCGAGCAAATATTGCTAGTCCGAGGAATATTGCTAGTTTGAGCAAATATTAAGTTTGAGCAAATATTGCTCGTATGACGAATGTTGGTAGCATGACCAAAATAAATATTAATTTAAGATACTTATTCTTTGGCTCGGGTAAAATAAATAAAAACGTTGATCATGAAACATAAAATTATCATAATATTTGAATTTGCTCGGAATCATGTTTCTACGAGCTCTTCTATTCAAAACCTAATTTTATCGAAATGATGATTTATTGCAAATCAATCTGCGAGTGAAGCGGGGCCAGGCTACATGGGATGACGAGTTCACTCATGTAACACCCAGGATGCTTGAATGTGCAAAGTACAAAGTCTCTTGAGGACGATTGGTGAAAGAATGATTAAATCTTTGGTTTAATCATTTATTGAAATAATGCTCGTGTGAGCGAAAAATAATAAAACCTAGCCATGAAAAGATGAGGCAGGCCAAAAGGTCACGATACCGGCTCCTGGTGGTAGTGGGACCAATGGATGGTCGTTCAAGCAAACTCTTAATTGTTTGGAAGAAGTTTGAACCTAATATGAGCAATTGAGCAAATTAGGTTAAAATCATTAAAACATGTGGTACCGGGCTGTTTGCGAGCCTTAGAGCCACCCATGGTGGACAAAGGCACGTGATCATGTCACCATAGTGTCCGTGTCTCGATCTAAAAGTTTCATTATTTTCGATCGCATTTGAGCAACATTACGAGAAAATATGAGAATACGGGGTTTTTCTTTGAAACTAGGAAAAATACATGAGATGATGAAAAATAATAAATGAAACAAGGAATTGCAAGGTGTGGGACCGGCCACGGCTAGGGCATGGCCGGTCGCCTAACAAGCACGATCCTACACTTTCCTAGTTTTATGTGATTTTATGTATTTTCTCTGATTTGAGGGAAATTCCATGAAACTGGAGAGTTTGCTGAAATTAGGGAATTTCCATGAGATGAGAGAGATAAAATAATAATAAAATAGGGAATGGTGGAGTGTGGGACCGTGCAATGGCCAAGGCATAGCCGTGCCAATGGGCACGGTCAGGAGAATTCTTCCCAATTTTATGTAATTTTTTATGATTTTAGGAAATTTTCATAAAATCGGAGAGATTTGTTAAAACCAAGGTATTTTGTTGAAATCGGGGAGTTTTCATGGAATCGGGAAACTAAAACAACAAACAATAATAAAATAATAAGGCGCGTGGGGCCAGCTATGGCATGGCCGTGACTAGATCTCGGTCCCACGAGTTTTCCTAATTTTATAATATTTTCATGATTTTAGAGAAAATTCATAAAATTAGGGAATTTTCATGGTTTTAGGGAAAATTCATAATTTGAGAGAAATAATAAAACAATGGGACATGAGGTGTGGGGTGGCCATGGCTAGGGCATGGACGACAGGCCGGTGCTCGGTCCCCACGAGTTTTCTAATTTTATAATATTTTCATGATTTTAGAGAAATTCATAAATTTAGGGAATTTTCATGGTTTTAGGGAAAATTCATGAAATCGAGGAAATTTTCATAATTTGAGAGAAATAAAAAAAAAAATGGGGCGTGAGGTGTGGGGACCGCCACGTCTAGGGAATGGCCGTACATTTGGTGCTCGGTCCTCGACACCTTTCCCTAATTTTATTATTTCTTTGATAAAATCATGAGATTAGAAATTTCCTTGAACGAAGGAGATTTGCTCGAGCGAGAGAATTTTCACGAGATCGGGAAAAATAATAAAATATGACAAAATATAAAATTGGCGCGAGGCTAGTCATGGCATGGCCAACTGCCACCGATGAGTCCGATCCCTGGCGCTTTTGCTAATATTTTATTAGTATTATTTTTCCTTCCTATTTTGCATAGGTTCATCGTTCATTCATATTTTGAAATGCTCGTTTTGCGCATTCAAATGTTTGATGTCTAATGTATTATTGCTAAGTACACTTGCACCATTTTAGTCAGGGCTTATTCGATGCTCGGATGCTGTCTCGTTGAATATTTATCACTAACCCGTGGAATTCTCATTGGGAAGAACCACGAATTGAAGTGACGAAATATAACGAAGAATCGTAAGAATATTGCTTTGGATATTGGTGGTTAGAGATAATTAACCGATGGCTCTATACTAGCAGGCTTCCTATCTAGGAGCATTAATTATTCGAGGATTGAGCAATATGAACTTGGCCGGAGTGTCATATTCCTCTTGTATAGCTGGGGGAAAACATGGTTGCATCTCAAGACGTTATTGCTCTTACTAAAGGACATCCGTATAGGAGCCGTCCATCTTGCGATTCTATACAAGATGAGATGTGTCGTGGTCTCGGCTTGAGACTACACATCTTCTCCGAGAGACTTTCGATCGAGAGGTTTTACGGCATGAGCTTTCACGCTTAGAGACATGAGTCTCAATACTCATCCGATTGTCCCGATCCGAAGTAATCACTCGAAATTGCTCGTATTCATGAGATGTGCCATGGCCTCAGCTGGGAGACTACACATATACATATACTCTGAGAGACAGCCTTCTCAGCCAGAGATTTATGGCATGAGCTTTCATGCTTTAATGAGAGACCACTAGTGGAAAATGGATTTTTAACCACTTCATGGGTTTTAAAAAAACGACTTCCTCGGACTTGTGGTAATTATACGTGCTGTCACACACAGTGGTAACTTTAATAAAAATTAAACTTGTCTCAGCCACAGTCGTTATATTAGGAGGTATTTTTGTAAATAACTAGTACTCCCTAATGGAGTATAAGAACTACTGTTGGAGCAGCTAGTTTCTATAGGCCCGGATTCAGGCTATAATATACCATTCTCTCTCTTCAGTTCTTATCTTGTTCACAGACCAAGATCCCCTTCTTCTTCCACAGATAATATCTCTTTCATCGTTTTTTATCATCAAAAATCATGTCCCTAAATCATAAAGCCTTTTGTTTTATCAACAGTTCAATTTTAACAAAGTCTATTATTATTATTTTCTCATCCTCAAATTCAACAAAGCCTCGAAGAACCCTAGAATAAAAATCCAGTTTTTCTCAATAATTAGGTTCAAAATCTAAGTCAGAAATCGAAGACAAACCTCTATTGTAGAAGTTCACTGTCACAAATCATAACTTCATTAAAACCCCTATCTCAAAATCAGGACGCATGTATCAACAGAAATCAAACATTGTAACCCTGGATCTAGTCTTTTCGCTCCTGAAATCATCAGAGTAATACGAATCTTATTCTTGTTTGGTAAATTTGATATACTTTTTTGTATTATTAACAATTTAATTTCACTTTATTTTCTCTCGTTTTTGTTTTTGCAGTAAGGTGTTTCCTTTTCTATTTTCACATATAACTTCTTTGAATGAAGATATGGTCTTTATGGATTCAAAGTCTTAAAATCTGAAGGGTTTTCATTGGTTCGTTGATGAAGCTATCGAAAGATATGCCTTCTATTGGAAATAAAAAATACAATATATTATTTTTGTCATGTAAGTTTATCTGAATTTGAATATTTGGTCAGGAGAATTGGTTCTTATATATCAGAATCGCCTTCTAATGTCGATATTATTCGAGCCATGGATGAGATTGGGGGTACGGTAAGGGATTGCTCATGTAATTGATAGATTGTTGGACTTAAATTGTGCTGGTATTATTGATTGAGTACTCATATTCAGGTACGTATTAGGTATGCTCTGTAGTGGATTCAGCAGAACTTTGTTGGAATACTTTGTTGAAAATGGTGTTGTTGTTGTTGATTCATTGGGTTGAATAGTTATGGTTTATAGATGTCCAAAATTGTTGGGTTTGTATCCAAACTCGAATTTGCAGGTGGAGAAGCTGTGAGAGGATCTCAAACCAATCAGGGAAAACTGCATAGCTACTGTTCGTCGAAATTCCTGAAAGAAGAGGACATTTGTTAGTATGAATTTCATGTTCATTTCTTTGAGCATTCTGTTGTAGTTTGAGATTTGGCTAATTATAATTTGTGACCATTCAACCAATTTACACAAGGTGGGATATCATTTCTACATAAAAATGATATGACTTAGGTGTTGATTATGCTAATCAAATAGAAAATTACTAAGTAGCGCTCATCTTTAGCCGTAACCCAATAGTATATGTCACCTTTAAGATTTGTATGACCTGATCTTGGATTGTTCTATGCTAATTAAATGCACTTGTTTTTCATTAATTATGGACCTGATGCTTTCATTTTAGAAAGTGTTATCTTATGTGTAGCTAGCTTGTACAAACAATTGAATATGGTTGCCTTCTGAATTTATGTATGTTGGTTACAAGATTTGTATGACCTGATCTTGGATTGTTCTATGCTAATTAAATGCACTTGTTTTTCATTAATTATGGACTTGATGCTTTCATTTTAGAAAGTGTTATCTTATGTGTAGCTAGCTTGTACAAACAATTGAATATGGTTGCCTTCTGAATTTATGTATGTGTAGTGTACATTGTGTTATTGCTGTTAGTCGAGGCAAATGTTTGCAACCTGTATCCGAGAGACATGCTAGCTAATTTTTATTTTCATTTTAAATGGGGTCATGCAGGTAGCCCCGGTGCATATATTTGTGTTTCAGTTTGTCATTTTAGATTGGGAAGTGGAACTCTTTCTTTCCGTCTTCATAAAAGGGTCTAGGCTACAATAAATAGATGGACCTCATATAGACCTATAGTATGGGTCAGATAAAGAGTAGTAGAAAGTTTTGCATACGACAGTCAGACACGCATACTTGAACTTGTATGGAAATGATATTTTTCTTCTTTTGGTCTGTTTGACCCTGTCTAGTGCATTTCGATGTTTTAATTGCCACTGCTCTCTTCACTATGAGCTCTATTAAACTAATATGGTGATGTTTTCTAAAGGAGCCTAATTTTTGGTATTGTCCCTGGTTCCAAAAGAGGAATAATGGCTTGATGCTTACTTTGTGTTTCAATGGAACACATTGCTTTAATGACTTTATTTAGTGTTGTTGTCTCTTGTTACATGAACTTGGTAACACTTGCATTCATTTGTTTAATTAAATTAAATAATGTCTTTACATTTTCAAAAAAGACCAAGACATGTTGATAGTACGAAGGAAGTAAGTCACTACCACCATATTCATTTTTATTTATTTTGTATTTGTATATGTCACTTGCCAAGGGTTATGTATGCTATATTTTTTCACATCAAGTCGAGGAAATATATACAATGAGTTACTGTGTGAAAATGTTATGAGTTGTATCTTTTTTTAGCAAAAGGGAAATGTAAATCCATGGTCCTGGTGCTAACTATTGAAGGTCCGGTAAGTAATTCTGCCACATTTCCTTTGAGAGAAAATAAAGATAATTTGATATGTCGTAGGATCAGACTGGCATGCGTTGTCAAAGTTGTTATGAACTTTAGCGTCTTAGTGCTATTTGTTTCATTTTTTTTCTCCTCCATTATAGTCATCAACATGCCGTCGTGGTAATTTCCTTATTGTTTGGGAATTTGGCTATCACATATCTAGTGTGCAGGAATGGCTTGTGTATCTGTTTGGTTTCATGGATTATACAAATGAAGACCATCCCATTATTAATAATTAGGTAGAATCTGCTTGTACATAAAAAACGTTTTGATGAGTTCTAATGATAAATCTACTGTATATATTTTTATGCCCGTTGTTTGCATTTACTTGCTTGTGTAACATACAAAATGTAATTGAAGTTAGTTTGTAGGTATATCTATATGTACTTCTTATCTATCCTACTACTGTTATATTACTAGTTAGTATTAGTAGGAAATATCTTGAGTAATCCTCTCCAATTCATTACTCCTCTCCAATTCAGTTTTCTTTGGAAGTCGAACTATGGGCTTGCTGGTATACTTACATGTAACTTTGACTGGTTAATTGGATTATATAGTTAATGTTAACGCCTTTATGACTTGCAGGTCACACAAGATAAAGAATGTACAAGGATAGTGTTGCTGGCCAATGTTAGAGATAGTTAACCGAAGATCAAGGAGCAAGTGTCAGAATTACATTCCCTGGTTAAGAGATCAACTTCTAGGCACTCCCATGACAGTTTTTCATAGGCTCGTACTTGGAGAGCTGAGCACATGGTCGCCTCTCCATGTTATCAGGAAATAAGCAACGATTTCAGAAATGTCGTCGAGGTATATATCTTCTTTAAAATTATCGAACACCAATATTAGCAGATTAAAACTGCATTCTTCTCTGATTGTTGCTTGCAGCACCTACTTGAATTATTTATTAACAAGTCAGATTTCCACTTCGTTCCCCCCCTCCCCCTATGAACAATTCAGAGTTTCAGTAGAAATTTGTTTGCTTTGTCATTTATACTCCGTATGCACAATTTATACTTTTATGGAAGTATATAAGGGTTGGTTGCTGTTTTATTCATTCGATATGTTCTATCTTAATTATCAGTAGGTGTAACTGGTCTTATTCTCCTCCGACAAATATTTACCTTACGAACTTGCAGATATATGTAATGTTTGTGGTCTTAAAGCAAAATATTTATGGTCGGTAATTGCTTGACATTAGTATTTGTGTTGCTAACTGCAGGAGAGATCTTCATGTAGACTTAGCAGAAGGAGCGCTCCATGCAATTTTGCTGGCAAGCATTAGGCAAGGTACTAAATTGTGCATCAAAGTTAATTTGTTTTCATCTGTGTTTCTTTGTATTTTTATGTGAATTTTTGTGCTTGCAGTAAGCTCATCAATCCACCTTGCTTATGTGTTGTGTTTTACATAATGCGTTAGTTGTTAATGGGTGTAGTGCTTGTTGTGAATTTTTGGTTCCTTAAACGAAGTGGTCAAGATTTTTTTTAGGACATACTATGCTGTTAAGACTTTGTTATTAAACCTCTAACGCCAAACTTGTTTTTTTCTGCAGTATAATATTCCGATCAGTTGGGGAGCTCAGTTCATCTTTTTGTTGGTGGAGCTCAGTTCATCTTTTTGTTGGTTTTAGTTTTGTTTTTAAATTCTGTAGGTTGGGTTCCAGTGATTGTAAGAAAATTAGTTTCTAAGAATGCTAAGTATAATTATAAATTATAATGGTGTGAGTTCAGGACTTGAGTAAATTATTTTGGGGTTTTTGACCTAACTATTAGCTCAACTAATGTAAATCGAGTTACTGTTGTAATCATATTTCGAATTTGAATTGAATGGTGAACGTTTTGATATCAAATGAGCATTAATTAAAATTTCAGTTTAGTGAATTTCAGATTTTATGAGTCAGAAATAAGTTGGATGAATCAGATTTTCTAAATTTAATGAATTCCAGGCCAGTCAGATGAAAAACTAGTCAGACTAGGATTCAGACGAATCAGATTTTAAAAAGTTTCAGTCCAGATAAACTACTTTTGAAAACTGGTGATTAAAACTTTAGAAACTACTGTGAATGTCAGTGTTATCCTTTGACTGTCAGGGGAAGTCGTTCCTTTAAAGAATTCAACTTCTGTGAGACACAGTCGTTTTGGAAAAAACCACTTCTAGATTCCAACTGATGAACACAGTCGTTTTTAGAGATATTACCTCTTATCCTGGCAGTGGTTTAACTTCCATTTTCCACTAGTGGACATGGGCCTCAATACTCATCCGATTGCCGGATCCGGAGTATAGTCTTACAATTTTACCCTTTGTCGAAAATCCACCATCTACATTAAGTCCCCTGCTTAGTGAGGAACAATCATGTTCCTCGGTCGGACATGAATGGTGATTTTTCGGTACAAACATAAATAAGTAATTAAACTTAGTCATAGGATAAGACATTACCGGATTTCGACTGAATGAGCAAACCATGGTTTGAGCGGAAACCCCAGTGGCATAATAGAGCGTCATCCAGTGAGCATAAATTGGTGTAGAACCGCTGATTCGATGGTGGAACTTTGGTCGGTTTAGGATATATTCAAGTCTTGGACCGAAAAGAGATCATTGTTTTAGGAATAGAAGCTCGTTCTTTCGTTAGTTTAAGGAACAAACAAAATAGATCTGAGTTTAATGATAAAAATTTTGTCTATGAGCTTTCACAAATAACAAAATTTTATTTTTTAAATACGTGAGTTTTCACAAAGTGGAATAAACTCTCGTTTCAAAGGTGGATGCGCGTACGAGAGAATTTTGTTTATGATCTTTCATGAAATTTTTTATCTTTGAGCTTTCGGAAATCTTTGAAAATATACTCTCGCTTCAAAGATGATGCTTTCGTGCGAGGAGCAAAAATAGATAGATATATTTTTCAAATTTACGTGAGTTTCACGTTAAATATATATATTTAGTAAAGTCAATGTTTTGATTTTGAACAACTGTTGAAAGTAGACAATCATACATGATGAAATAATGTTTGTATGTGAGTTTTCACAATTGTAGAATGAACGTCTGTCCAATTTTGAAAACCAGTGAATGTTCACATAGTAAAAATTTACGTGGGTTGTTCACGGTTTTATGAAAATCAAGTCATGATTTTGAATAATGAATATTGTTCGTCTTTGCAGGTTTGAAGGTGCGAACGAATTCTCGAGATTGTAATCACTACAGCTAGTGAAATTGTAAATAGGTAAGAGTTGGATGGTTACCATTTTTGTAGACTCTGTTGTGAGCACATTTATTCCATGATTCATTGTTCTGTCGAAGCCAGCGCTTTGTATGAACGATGTCTTTGGCAGACCACTTTGAGAGAATGACTGACTCCCACGATGATACTTCCAAAGATGGTATTTCCAGAGATAACATCTCTACGGACGAAACTTTAAGAAATGGTACTTCTGGAACCTATGGGTGATGGTGAGAGATCCTTCATATTTCATTAGCTTTACCATAGGATGATCATGTAGTGAGATCCTAGATCAATGTGGACTCCACGGAAATGGAAGAAAGTCTACGGGAGCAGAGAACCCAGAAGTAAGGACTACAGGATGTTAGCAAATGACGTGTAGTCCCCAGCCGTTTCTTTGGTGAGTTGTTAGCGCTCCTTGTGTCATGACTTTGCCCGTGAAATTAGGATCATGAGACCAAGGTTTGTTATTTCTTTTCAGGCTTTTGCTCCATCGATTGACGGTCTTCAACTTGTTCTCGGACAAACAATTCATGAATCCAGCACTGATGAATAAGTCGATGTAAGTATCCTTTTTTTGTGCAGGTGATCATGGCATCTCCTTGAATGAAATAATAATAATTGTTGTTGATGAATCCAGAAAGAAATCATTGTAGATAAGCATCATGTTGGTGAAGCGTACTCTTCTTTGGGATATGGGAATATGGAGAATTCCCGAAATCCCGAACCGAATGGAGATAGCGGCGTTGCCAATGGAGATTCCGGCATTGCCGAGCCTTCAAATGATTTAGAGACTCCACTAATAAGTATATCTCCTATAATTTCTTCATAGAAGTATGAAATTGCTGATTTGTGAATGAATGAATGAGAATCCATGTGAGTATACGAGTAATTTTGCTGAAATACGTCACCAGAAAATTTCAGACCTCAGCATTTTAGCAAAAACACCGTAGAATCTTCGTTTGAACTCGGATTTTCGCGATCTGCATATGTATCTTCAAGCCCAGAAAATTTCCAAGCTTTTTCAAAGAAGATTTTTGAGTTTTGAGCATGTTTAGGGCCTGAAAAAGGCGAAACAGTAAAATTCCAGGAGACTTTCAAAACTTTTTCAGATTGTATGTTGTCCAATGTTTCGGCCACATCTCCTTGATCGTTTCTTCAATTGCTTTTAATTTCGGATATGTTGTGGAGGACATTCATACGAATAGAATGGTATATGACCCATTCCTATATTCTTCACCAATTGCTACCAGCTCGCCGGTTTGTATAGGACAGTGTAAAATCATCTCAGACGAGCTTGCTGTAAAACACTCATGTTGTGCTTTTAGACCATTTGCTTGTGTCTTGAACGGTTGTTGAAGGATTTAATGTCATTGATTCATTTGAGATGAGGACCCTTTGATTGATACATGAGCATGGTGCTTGCAGTGCCATCTTGTTTCTGTCAGTCGTAGAAACATCACTTCTGAAACCCTGGTCACAGGACCATAACTGAGGTTGTTGTCAAGAGAGGATGATGTAATGACCATGGTAGCATGTCCCGGTGGTAGCATTCCTTTTGCTATGATTGACTAGCACTGGAGATCCCGGAACCACGAGTGTTGGACTGTGAAATTGATCGTCATGATCAGTGGACTGTCAGTCCCCAGTATTTTATTGAATCTCTCTCTTTCTTTTTCCCTTCTTCTAGCAGGACCTAGATAGAGGATCCGGGTAGAAAAATTGATGTAAAGACCCAGGTGGTCGAAGTTGGAGGTACCTTGATGAAGGACTTAGCGAAAAGACCTGGTGGACACCGATCGACTTTGGAAGTTATGAATCCCGTCTAATAATTGTTGCTTGCATGTTGTATGTTCAGGAAGCTGTAGGAACCTCATACGACGTCGGAATCTTATGCTTGACCCCAATTTTTGAAGCTAAGAGACTGAGTTGTCACATGAGAAAAGAATCACTCAATTCAGAGTTGAAGAGGTCAGACAACGAAGCATGCACATTTGTGATTTGTAATCCCGTACTGAATTTTCAGACTTCATAAACCTGGTTGTAAAGGCCATATCTTTCAGCCCGTATGTCCGATTAATGCGCCCTTTTGGTATGTTGTAGAGAGACATAGACGGACATCTTTCGTTGAGGAAGTATTGTCCCATTCCTCACCCATTGGTACGTTTTTGCAAACCCATGGCCTGAAGTGTATTGTATCTCATTTGTAGAGGTGATGAGAACATCTTGTAGAAGACTTTGGATTATGCCCACTAGTCGTGCCAGACTTTGGGAAGACTTTCATGTGAGAATGTTAACACTTGAGAAAAGTCTACACATCTTGATATGAATCATCGGTTCTTAGAAAAGTCTGTTTCATGTGTAACACTTCAGAGAATGATTAATTGATGAAGCTCTGAGGATGTTTCCCCTGAGATCGTTGTTGGTGCTGAGACCATGAATGATTACGCTCCAGAGATCCTTGTCTATGCTGAAATCATGGATGGTGTTCCTCTAGAGATTATTGTTGATGCTGATACCATGGTTTTAAGTTGCTCCAAAGACCGAAAAGGCTAGAACCATGATTATAGATATAATCTTTGCTCCTTCATCCAGTGAGCCTTTTACATTCACTAACTAGTTGATGAGTTGAGCATCGCTAAGATGAAGGTGTACTGAGAGTTCAACTCGAATGCTCTGAAAGCATAACTTTACCGGGAATTGGCTTTGTCGGTGAGTCGATGTTGTTGCGGTAGATATCATCAGCAGTTTTCATACTGTAAGTGATTGGTGAAGAGAGAAAGTTCCTCAATCATGCAGGGGCTTGTGATGTAGAGAAATCCCGTTGATGAAGTTTCATGGAATCACCTCAGGTTGCCCAGTGTATGTTGAAGGAGTTAGTGCCATCCATGTATGAATGATGTTGCATATACTTCAGAAGTCTTATCATGGGATAATGAAGACTTGTCGATTGTAGTTCAGTTACACTTTGATCGTCTTTGGTGTTGAATCAATGTGTCATCGTCGAGATATTTGTGTTGTACTCTTTGATTGGGAGTACAATTTGATGGCTTCTTAGATGCTTGAGCGTGAAGAGTATATTCCATATGCATCGAATGTCTTAGGGGTTTGATCATCTCGGCCCTGGAGTATCTTCTGTTGATTCAGCATCCCTTTCATTGCGGTAGTGGGATTCGACACTTGTGCAGACATCAGAGCTATCTGATTTTGTGGAACACATGGACTTGCAGGAGAAATGCGCAAAGTGTTCTTCTCCATGTTTGGACATCGATGAATGAATGTTTCATTGCTTGATTCGGAGAAACGTCATATTCAACCACTTGGTAAAATACTAATGCGGTGAAGCTACCATTCATAACGTCTTGTAGAGTTGCTAGCATAAAAGTCCCCATGCTAGGATAACATGTGGGGAAATAAATGACATAGACATGGAATGAGACTTGCCTGAGTGTGGAACCTATTGATGAATGTCTATGCATCTTTTGCAGGTTCTTGCTTCAAGCTCGTTAAATTTTGAAATTCCTCAAAGTACTCTGATGATGGAATGTCCGTCAAATCTTCTGGATCAGAACTTTCTTCGTTGGAGAGATGTGTAACAAAAGGCTCTTTGTAAATACCCATCTTTTCAGCGTGGATCCACGCTCGTCTGAACGACATGTCATATCCTGGATCTTCCTGATTATATGAAACTTGGTTTCTGTCTAGGTTGAACTTATGTTCACTTTGAGAGTGATGCAGCCATAAGTATTTCCGAGCGCTCCTTCAAGGTATCTGATTGAGATGGGAGCATGAGTAGCTTCTTGTCGAGTGATGCATGTGGATCCGATGGTTTTCAGTGGAATGTTGTTGATGGCGGTGCCAGCATCGATCAACGTTCTTCCAAATTTGTTTCTTCTGACTGTGGTAAGAAGTCCCCAGTCGTACATCTCTTTCTATGTGGCTGGAGGCTCAAGAATTATTTCCTAATGGACTTCTTGACACGATGTGGTTCGATGTTGTGAACATGTCTTTCCTTTGTGCCTTCGACAGATAGAGCAATTCACGTTCGTCCAAGGATTGAACCGCCTTTTTGATAGGTTGTTCAGAGAGTGTAAAGGTTCTGACTGGGAGAGGATTCTTGTGTACTCCTTCAGTCCCCAGTTGAAGCTATTGTAGATCAACCTTCTCTTTGAAAATGTGCTTCAAAACTGCGCAATCGCTTGTGGGATGATTGACAAACCTGTGGAAGCGGCATTAACGATGACTTTCCATGGTTCTTTCTTGACATATGGCAACTTGATTGCACCATCTTGGACCCAGACATCCAGGAGTTCGATCACCTCTTCAATGGAAAAAGGAAAGTCGTGCTTCTTGATCAAGAACTCTTGTGTGTTGGTCAGAGGCTTGTGCATCTTGCTTATCCTTGTTTTGTGCTTTTGAAGGAGCTGAGGTATGCTTGCGCGGCAGTTTGGCTTTCCGTTTGTTCCCTCTTCGCAATGAGTGTTTGTGGAAGGTCGGAGGTTTTAATGCTTCTTGATCAGACGTCTGCTACTTCGAGTGTCTCGTGGTTCTTCATAGCTTTTGTTCTTTCCAGTAAAGCGGGCAAAGTAGTTGCCGATCTCTTCGCCGCTTCATGAAGCTCTGAGAAGGTCTGGAAACGAAGATTTTCCAATAAAGCTCCGTAGACCGGGATCATGCCGTTGATACACAAGTCTACCAGTTGCTGCTCTGTGACGTTTGGATCATGACAGTCCAGGGCCTGGACTCTGAATCTTTTCACGTAGTCATTGGGATGTTCATTGTTCCTCTGAAACATTCTTCCAAGATCAGAAAGAGTAATTTTCTCTGACACAAAGAAGTACTTTCTGTAGAAGGAGTTAATCATTTCTCCCCAATTGTTGATAGTTCCTTGCAATGTTGTTGTACTGTGTATGCCCCGCCATTCAAGGATTTTGAAAATTCTTTGAGGCGAACAACATGGTTATGTTCATGTTCACCCAAGGCTTCCAGGAATCGAGAAATATGTTCCCGAGCATTGCATGTTCCGTCATACAAAGTGAAGGTTTGAGAGGTATAGCCTTTTGAAGAGGAATCCTTTGTGTAGCAACATGGTACGGAGGCTGGTAATGATGGACATGTGATGTCTTGTCTTTTCCACGGTTCTCCAAGATGCGTTCCAAATATTCCCGAATAATGAAATTTGATGATTCCTTTGTTGATGGATCGTCTGCACAGCTTTGGACTTTGTTTCCATCCACCGTATGAATTGAAACTACTTCAGGGATCAGCATCTGGAGATGTCTCTTTTCCTTTTCCCTTTCCTTGAGTCTTCTCGACATCTTGTCGTAAGATTTTTGAGATAATTACACACTCCTTCATTGTAGCATCCATGTCGATCGATTATTGGCAAGAGTCTCTTGCACTTTGATGAGATCAAAGCAATGGTAGGTGGTGGGTTTGCATTGTTGTTGTTGTTGTTGCTAGTGCTAGCGTCGTTTGTATTGGAACCTCAGAACTAACCCAGACCTAAGACCAGCCATCTTGTGAAACCATGAGATTGCAACCGAGAGATTAATCTCCCACTTGTGGTCACCAATCAGTAGATGGGGAAAAACGATTTGCTGGTTTTTACGGAATTGAAGAGTCGGCCGTGTGGAAACTCCTTGAACCGAGCAAAATGTTGAACCTCACACGGATGCACTTGCAAGAAGGGAGTGTTTTAAGTTCGAGAGATCAATGTAAGACTCCGGCCTAAACCAAGAAAATGGTCGTTCCAGTCAGTCAATTTGGTCACAAGAGAGGATGGGTTGATCTGGGTGTAGGAGGGAAGGCGAGAAATGCGTGAGATCAATGGTGATCCGAGATTATAGGTGTGTTGTGAATTCAACGTAAGAATGCTCTGAATGATTGAATTTTTCTTAATTGAGAGTGAATGCTCAGACGATAGGTTCGTGTAGACGAAATATTGTTTGTACGAACTTGCCAAGAATTCTTTTAGACGAATGTTCGATTATTCGAATCTTGTCATTTCAATCAGGATTCAGAGACATTTTATAATACCGGAGTTGAAAACACCATGATCCCATGAAGTGTGACAGTTCTTTGAATCGTAGAGTGGGGAAGTGGGAAATCGTGTTAAAACCAATTGCTCATCATGCGGAGACTTGGTTAATTTTCCACCCACTACTTTGCCGACTCTTCCAACCGATTGCACGACATGCTCACATTCTCATCGTGGGTGAACACACGTGCCGTAGACCGCTGAGACCAAAACCCTAGTTAATATCCCCCATGTGACATGATTGATATCTCGTGATTGTGGGTGGAGTCGATTCTTTGACTTTGTGGGACGATGAGTCCATGTATTGTTGAATTCAACATGTTTTGCAAATGTTCTGAAATTCATGAATCAAATATGTCTGCTGAGACGAGGTATTATTATGTTGATTACCTAATACGAGCAAACTTTGTTGATGAATTGTCGAATAATATTGATAGTTGAACCAATATTCTTGAATCTGAGCAAATATTGCTGGTTCGAGCAAATATTGCTAGTCTGAGGAATATTGCTAGTTTGAGCAAATATTGCCGGTTTGAGCAAATATTGATCGTTTGACGAATTGTTGGTAGCAGGACCAAAATAAATATTAATTTAAGATACTGACTGCTGGGTTGAGTAAAATAAATAAAAACGTTGATCATGAAATCAACATAAAATTATCAGAGTATTTGAATCTGCTCAGAATCATGTTTCTACAGAGCTCTATATTCAAAACCCTAATTTTATCGAAATGATGATTTATTGCAAATTAATCTGCAGAGTGAAGCAGGGACCGACTACATGGGATGACGAGTTCACCATGTAACATCCAGATGCTCGAATGTGCAAAGTACCAAAGTCTCTTGAGGACCATTTGGTGAAAGAATGATTAAATGTTGGTTTAATCATGTATTGAAATAATGCTCGTGTGAGCGATAAATAATAAAACCTAGCCATGAAGAGATGAGGAACCGACCAAGAGGTCACAAGACCATCTCTTGGTGGCCGTGGGACCAATGGATGGTCGTTCAAGCAAACTCTTAATTGTTTGGAAGAAGTTTGAACCTAATATGAGCAATTGAGCAAATTAGGTTAAAATCATAAAAACATGTGGGACCGGCTGTTTGCAGGCCTTAGAGACACCCTTGGTCAGTCAAGGGGATGTGCTTGTGTCACCATAGTGTCCGTGTGTCAATCCTGAGAGTTTCAGTATTTTCCGATGCACATTTGAGCAATATTATGAGAAAATATGCGAGAATCCAGTTTTTTGGTTTGAAACTAGAAAAATACATGAGATGATGAAAAATAATAAATAAAACAAGGAATTTCAAGGTGTGGGACCGGCTACGGCTAGGGCATGGCCGGTCGGCTAACAAGCACGGTCCCACACTCTCCCAGTTTTATGTGATTTTATGTATTTTCTCCGATTTGAGGGAAATTCCATGAAACTGGAGAATTTGCTGAAATTAGGGAATTTCCATGAGATGAGAGAGATAAAATAATAATAATTAGGGAATGGTGGAGTGTGGGATAGGCAATGGCCAAGGCATGGCAGGCCGGCCAATGGGCACAGTCCCAGAGCATTCTTCCCAATTTTATGTAATTTTTATGATTTTAGGAAATTTTCATAAAATCAGAGAGATTTGTTAAAACCAAGGTATTTTGTTGAAATCAGGGAGTTTTCATGGAATCAGAAACTAAAACAACAAACAATAATAAAATAATAGGCGTGTGGGAGTCAAGCTAGGGCTCGGCCTATTTGGCTAGAGCTCTGGCCCCACGAGTTTTCCTAATTTTATAATATTTTTCATGATTTTAGAGTAAATTCATAAAATTAGGGAATTTTCATGGTTTTAGGGAAAATTCATGAAATCAGGGAATTTTCATATTTTGAGAGAAATAATAAAACAATGGGACATGAGGTGTGGGACAGGCCATGGCTTTATGGCATCCGATTGCCGGCCAGAGACTTTCTCGATCAGAGGCTTTATGAGAAGAATTTTCATAATCTTCTCTGAGAGACTTTCTCGATCATAGGTTTTATGGCATGAGCTTTCACACTTAGAGACATGAGTCTCAATACTCATCCGATTGCCGGATCCGAAGTAATTACTGAAATTGCTCAGTATTCATGAGATGTGCCATGGCCTCAGCTGGGAGACTACACATCTACATATACTATGAGAGACAAATTCTCAAATTTAGAGATTTATGGCATGAGCTTTCATGCTTTAATGAGAGACATGGGCCTCAATACTCATCCGATTGCCGGATCCGGAGTATAGTTTTACAATTTTACCCTTTGTCGAAAATCCACCATCTACACTTTCGCATCTCTTTCAACACTTCAAGAACATCAGAAAACTTCTGAGAGTTTGAAGGAATGGCCCTTGGCTTCCTCACATTCCTTCTTTTTCTTTTCAATATCAGAGCTAGCGGAGATTTCTCTTTTTCCTTCATGATTTATGGCTTGACAATCATATTAACATCATTTCCATCAAAAGACATGGCACTTGGAGCATCCATAGGTGTATGGGTTTGTGAGAGGAAATCACAGTCTCAACAAGTAGTCTTGGGATAAAAAGGAGTTTCAAGGAAGGAAAAGCAATGTAGGGTTTCGAAACCTTTAACAGGTTCGTACACGACCAACTCTCAACCCTATAAAGAGTACAATTGACGATCATAACCCTCTCTTTTTGTAGAAAGACAGAAAAGAGCAAAAACTAAGAAAAGAAAAGAAAAAAACTTTTCCTAAAGCCTGAGAGGTACAAAATCATTGTATTTTTTAATCAGGCACATGAGACAAGATTTTCATCAATCAACATAATTAAATTGCATTGCGGAAAACAACAATTTGTCTACCATTTTCCTCATGAGAGGAATCCTCAGACTTTTGTCTATCAAACCGACTTGACCATACTTTCTTCTCTAATGGTCTTGGTTTTTCCTTGGAAATTAACTTCTTAGATGAAGATAAGATCCTACATACCTCAGCGGTCTTCTGAGCAAGTTTAAGCTTCCTTGTTAAATGATTTTTTCTTCGTTGAAGTTTGTTGACGTGCCTCAGTTGGTGCTTGTACTTGTAACACCTTGAAAGTTCATGACCCTTTTGAGAACAATACGAACACGTCAATCTAGGATAAAAGTCAGGCTTTTGAGATGTGCATGCTACTAGGCACATAGCGAAACCTGAAATATTATAAACAGAGTTTCCAAGGAATGGATCAACTTTATCTTCCAGAAAAGTTGGATTATCTTCTGAAAGAATATCGAGATTGATGTATGTATTGCTACAATTATAAAAATCAATATTTTCACCAAGAAGTGCAACACTTGATTTCTCGTCTTCATTAGAACCATTGTTGTCAGACATTTCATCAAGAGTTGCAGCAAGACCTTTGTTCCCAGTGTATTTTTTACGATTTGGGCACTCGTTTGCAAAATGACCAAATCCTTTACACTTAAAGCACTGAGGCATATCCTCGTCAGCAATGTCATCAATATCCCTATTTTTAGGAGGAACACGATTATGAGGTTTGACTGATGCCTTAGGCTTATCTCTGGAGAACCTTTTACTTCTCTTCAGTAGAAGATCCCTAAACTGTCTTGTGATCATCGAGACTAATTTGTCATGATCTTCATCTCGATGATTCTTTCTCAGAGTGATCATCTTCAGAGATATATACTTTTTTACTTTTATCAAGTAATTCAGTGTCCTTTAGTGCTTTGAACGCAACATCCTTATTTTTGGATGAATGTTCATGATCAAAGATCTTAAGCTTCCCAACCAGCGTATTTTTGGAGAGATTATCAAGGTTATTTCCCTCAACGATGGCATGCTTCTTAGAATCGTATCTGGATGGCAGCGATCTGAGAATTTTCATCACAATGTCCTTTTCAGGAATAGTCTTACCCAATGCAAAAGATGCATTAACAATTTCAGATACTTTGTGATTAAACTCATCAAATGTTTCTTCATCTGTCATACGAAGGTTTTCCCAGTGGAATTAAGGTTTTGAAGCCTAGCTTCCTTTTCACTGGTATTACCTTCAAAAACAGTTTCTAAGATATCCCAAGCTTCTTGCGACTTAGTGCAATTTGACACATGGTGCAGAAGATTTGGGGTAATGGCATGTATGATCGCATTCAAACCGTCGGAATTTTGTTTTGCAGCAAATACCTCAGCAGGGGTGTATTCACCAATATTCTTGGGAACGTTTACATCACCAACTGCCACGACGAGAGGATCATAGCCATTAACAACATATACCCATGATTGAAAAATCACGCACTTGAAGAAAAGCTCGCATAGAAATTTTCCACCATAAGTAATTAGAGCCATCGAAGACTGGTGGTACGTTAATAGAGATAGCACCTCTGTCCATAGAGTCAGATCGCTACAAACTCAGACTTATGAGGTCTTGAGCGTGTTTGCCTGCTCTGATACCAATTGAAAAAGCGGGGGTATAACAACCACATCTAACAATTTGATTAGCAATCTGTATGGACAAACTCCAATATACTTTCTAGAGAATCAACTAGACAGTCAGACTCAATCTAGAGCAAAGTATATCAAAGAGTTTATATCTCAATCTCTCGATTTGATCTTTACTCAAGCAAATAGATATATGAGAGTCATTATCAAAGAGAGATAACTTGGATGGTACCAAAGACCAATATCCAAGTGTCAATCAATTTAAATCAACAAACAAAAGGTCGGATATTCTAAATGATTGAACAATGCACAACCTGTGATATTTCAATTATATAAACAAATATAATGCGGAATAGAAATAAAACAAACACCAGAATTTTGTTAACGAGGAAACCACAAATGCAGAAAAACCCCGGGGCCTAGTCCAGATTGAACACACTGTATTAAGCCGCTACAGACTCTAGCCTACTCCAAATTAACTTCGATCTGGACTGTAGTTGAAACCCAATCAATCTCACACTGATCCAAGGTACAATTATGCTCCTACGCCTCTGATCCCAGCAGGATGCTACGTACTTGATTCCCTTAGTTGATCTCACCCACAACTAAGAGTTTCTACGACCCAAAGTCGAAGACTTTAATAAACAAATTTGTATCACACAGAAAAGTCTACAGAATAGATAAATCCGTCTCCCACAAATATACCTATGAGTTTTGTTCCGTCTTTAGATAAATTAAGGTGAACAGGAACCAATTGATAACCCGAACTTATATTCCTGAAGAACAGCCTAGTATTATCAATCACCTCATAATAATCTTAATCGACGTAGCAAAAAAATATATTGCGGAATCACAAATGATGAGACGAAGTGTTTGTGATTTCTTTTCCATCTTGCCTATCGGAGATATAAATCTCAAGCAAATTATTTCAATTGTACTCGCATTTATAGAAACAAAGAAGATCGATCACACAACTACAAGAAAAGTAGTATCGGTCTGGCTTCACAATCCCATTGAAGTCTTTAAGTCGTTAACCTGGTTTAGAGAAGCAAACCCAAGGTTAAAGGAGAATCGACTCTAGCTTACATAACTAGTATCACACGTAAGATGTGGGGATTAGGTTTCCCAGTTGCTAGAGTTCTCCCTTATATAGTCTTTCAAATCAGGGTATGCAATCAATGTTAGCTTGGTAACAAAGCATTCAATATTCACTATTAGATGAAAACCTGATTAGATTCAAGCTAATATTTCTCAACCGTTGGATCGAAAACTAAGCTTGTTACACACAAATGAAATGTCCAATTTTGGGTTTATGAATCGTACCCAAATATTAACATTTGTTGGTTCAACAATAGTTAACCAAATGGTTAACCATATGATCACTTTCATATCAACCATATTCTTCTTCACCATAACTAGTTCAAATGACTCAAATGAACTAGTTAGAGAGTTGTTCAATTGCTTAGATCTTATGTAACTACACAAGACACAATCGAAGAAAAAACGGTTTGATTCACTCGAATCGGTTCATGAACTTTATAACCACGGTTTGCAAAAGCATTCCTTAGTTTAAATAAACATGAGTTCAAGAAAAACCGGTTTTAGATATAACCTACTCAAGTTCGCGGACTGGGTTCACGGACTTAATCTCATGGAAGGAGTTCACAAACTCCAGCAAAAATTCTCGGGTCGAGAACTTCCACCAGTTCGCAGACTGAGTACGCGGACTTGGCTCACGCCACTTCCATTTCTCTTTATCAACAAAGTTCGCAAACTTTGGTTCAAGGAATAAGGACTTATACATATATATGTTTCCACAACAATGCTTATATCCTACCAATGGTTTTGTAATCTAAACTCTCATTTCAATCATTGAAACATTCTCAGAGAACGTTATATAGCCGTTATTTACAGACCATGTTTCGTCAGAGCAATTTTCAAAGTGTTGAAACATAACATGACTTTCGTCACTAGGTAAAGATGAATTTGGCTAAAGAGAAAGCTTACCAACACATATTTCGAGAAATAGATAGGCGAGTTAAACTCGGCTCGAAATAGCAAATTTGTATAATGAAAGTTTATACGTCAAAATGACTTTTGTATCAAGAGTAGGAGATAGAGTAAATAGAATTTTGAGTTATAGATAAGTTCTAGTATCCACAAACCTTTTAGTCGATGAAGTTCCACTAGTTCCTCGAGTAGTCCTTCGTCTGGTATAATGATTGCCATGGAGTTCTTGAGCTCAACTACACTTTTATCCTAGTCCGAGACCTTTAGCTACATAGGCTAGAAATCAAGACTTATAGTTTTGATCACTAAAATTGACAAACATGCTTGAGATAGCAACGCATGAGAGTTCGATCGAGCAATGCTCTAACAAAAAGGGTTTTTGGAATATGATGACTCTAGTTTACAACTAGGACACACAAAAGTAATGTCGGGATTCAAAATTCCCGTTGTTTTAGGTTCCCCCCTTTATAGACTTTCAAAGCATTGGTTGCTTCGGGTTTAAGCTAAGATAGCCTTGGAACCAAGCAAATAATATCCACCGTTAGATAAATATTAGAAATGTATTTGACATATCAAGATAAACTCTCTAGTTAGGATGAACCGTAATCGAACCGTGTACAAAGACATTGTTCATAAACAGTTAGCCGAAGCTAGCGGATTGAACCATAAGCTTAATCATTTTCATAAACACTTAAGACTTTTAAGTTTGAGTCACAACCATAGGTTATAATGTGATGAATCATGTCTATAAAGTGTTTTTAGAGATTTATTCAAATGCTAATTATCTCACATAAATAATTTTATGTGCATGTGAAAATGTTCGACATGGCAAGTACGTGTACTCAGCCTTGTTCGTGACTATATTTGTCATGGTACATGTACCAGATATGCATACCCTTTAGACAAATATAAGTTCCGGAACATATAAAACTTTTTAGGGTTGCGTACCGGTATGGATACCACATTGGTTTTGAACCAACGGTTCTTTTCCGTATGCATACTAGGTATGTGTACCATTTCAGGTTCATGAGTTCACAGACTTTTTGTGGTATGGATACCAGGTATACGTATTACTAACTCGCTGCCGAACTATAGCTACGCTGGTACGTGTATCGGGTACATGTGATACGGCTCCGTACCTATAACAGTTTTCCCAGTTTGTGAAACTCCTATGCATATTGTCATGTATCCAGATTTTCAGTAGTTTTATATTTCTCTCTAGATCGATTCGAAACATTCCCAAATAACATCAATGACACAAATCACTGTTCCAGGATATTTTCGAATGATAATCTTGAACCATAATTTAGATTACGAATAATAAATTATCCTTAACCGAAATTCATCAAGTATGAACAAATGTTCATTAAGCTTAGTCATATATGGTTCGAGAACTAATTACCAAGATAAACTTGACTCGAAATTATTATTATGCTTACTATAGTCTAATTAGTTATGCGACAACGTCTCATAGATAGAGAGATGAATATAACTTGAGAAATAGGTGGTTCGAGTCTTCACTTACCTTTGTTGAAGAAGTTCTCCAAAAGCTTCGGTTGATCTTTGCCTTCAAAGGTAGAACGCAATGATGACCGACGTGATGTCTTTTTCTTAACTACACTTCTATTTTAATCTGAGACTTAACTAATTTTAGACTAGAAATCAAGATAAAGTTTGAAAACAAGCTTGAGATAGCAACACTTGTGAGTTCAACCGAGAAATGCACGAACAATCAAGACATATACAAGGAAAAATACCGTCTCGGAAAAATGCAAAGATAAGATATCGTACCGTCTATTACAAAGAATCCACATGTATCATAACTTCAACTTGATATACCCATGTAACATTACTCGAATATGGATTAGACTCATTAGTATTAGTTTCTAAACTTAATTACTCGAAGATATATTGCATATCTTGAGAATATTTTCGGTTTAGGAAAATCCTTGGTGTCCAAACTTCCTTGGTCTATAAATATCAAAGTTTGCATGTCGAGTAAACTAATCCATCGAGCGGAAAAACTACCTCGCCTGTGTTGTTATTCTTGGTGGAGCCGCCTATTCGGAAAGGAAAGTAACCTAATTAGGCGAAATCTCTTGCGGTCGCTCGGTTTAAAAGTTTTCTTTGGGATTGAGGAGCTCTATTAGTACCGTTGGTGGGAAACTAGATAATTGCGGTTTATCTTTTGTTTTCGATTGATTTGATTGACTAACAGTAGTTGAACTTTGATTGCACCTAGTTTGTTTATGCTTGAAAATCTTCTCTTCTGATATAAGATTCACTCAAACTAGATCGAAGTTTCGACGGCGATTTTTAGACAGTTTGTAGATCTAAAGACGTCTTGTGATAATCCATTGTTAACAGACTTCGTTCTGTGCGTGATTGATCACAAAAGATTCAAGTTGATTGTGTGCAGGTGTTTATTGAAGATCTAAGAAGATTTGAAGACAAAAAAGACTTTGAAGATTTCTGATTTGGGTTCATAATCTTTGGTGTGCACAATACTTGTTTTGGTTAAAGAGGATCCAACTATAATCGGTTTATCCTTGTGATAGATTGGATTGATTAGTTGTGTAGATCGGAATCAATACAATTATTTATGATTAAAAGTATTGATTGCAAAATCTTAACAATTACTTTGGTAGTTGTTGATAAGATAGATCTAAGGACCTGACAAAGGAGTTTATTGGGATAAACAGAAGAGCCTTTTGTCGAACTCACGTCACTTGGATGAAAAGAGTTGATACCAAACAGATTTGTTGTTCCTTTACTTTTTGGAATACGAACCAAAGGAATTGTTCCAAGTACGTGACCTATTACAAGTCGGAGGCGTGGGAATACAGACGGAACAAGGTGAACTATAGGTTTAGTTGCTTGGTCTCAACTATACGAATTTGGTTTGCTTTTGTATAGCGGCTTAATCCTGGTAGTATTCAATTCTGGACAAGGTCCCGGGGTTTTTCTACATTTGCGGTTTCCTAGTTAACAAAATCTTGTCGTGTGATTTACTTTTATTTTCTGCAATTATAATTGTTGTTATTATAATTTAAAGTAAATTACACAAACGTTAATTCCTATTTACTTGATAGTAATCCTATTTGTGTTTGGTTAAGTCCAAACCATTTATCAAGTAAACATACTTTGTTGTTGCATTATCTCAATCTTGTATCCATAGTCAATCACACAAGTTATCTTGTTGTCGTATTGTCTCAATCTCGTATACATAGACGATCACACGAAGTGTGAACCGATTTGTTGTATTGTTTCGACTTGGTCTATAGACAGTCACTTTAGGAGAAAGAACTTATAGGTGGAAATTTTTTAGATTGAGGTATATTTGGGTACCCTTGTCTTTTCAATTGGTATCAGAGCAGGCAAACACGAAAAGATCTAATAATCTGTGTTTGGAGCGATCCAACCTATAAGAAAATGAATCTATTGTGTGATTCAGTTAACGTACCACCAAGATTTAATGGGAAAAACTACCCATTGTGGAAATTTTCTATGAAAACTTTTCTTCAATCCCGAGATTTTAATACTTGGCTATTAATCGAAGACGGATATCAACAACCGATGGATTGTTCGGAAACAGAGTTCAAACACTTAGCGTTCTATACTCATGAAGAAAGAGTTCTTTGAAAGCAGAATTCTGATGGTTTGAATGTCATCATACATGCAGTTAGTCATGATCTTCTCCATCATGTGCTGACTTATAAAACTTCTAAAGAAGCATGGGATATTCTTAAGACCGTATTGTAGGGAGATGTTTCTGAAAAAGAAGCTAGACTTCTTTCCCTTTCATCTGAATATGAACACCTCAAAATGGATGATAACGACACTTTCGAGGAGTTTATCTCTAAACTTTATGAGATTATTAATGCATCCTTCTTTCTTGGAAAGGCTATACCTGAAAAGGAAATAATATGCAAAATTCTTAGATCCTTACCATCCAGATACGAGTCTAAGAAACATGCCATAATATAAGCAAATGATCTTTCTATACTTTCTCGAAGCTCTCTTGTAGGAAAGTTAAAGATCTTTGATAAAGAAATCTCTATTTAAGAATCAAACCGAAACATTGCCAGGAGGACAAGGTTCATGTTGAAAAGAGCTTGACTCAACAATTGTGCTTCTAGCGCAACGAATTAAGGACATCTTATCTAATGATAAACATGATCCTGATACATTATCGTTTTTCCACAAAAAGGGTAATGATGAAGTAAAATGCTTCAAGTGCCGTAGATTCGGACATATGGAAAAACATTGTACCAGCAGGATAACTCAGAAGTGCAATAAGGTGTATGTTTCCACTCTTGATGATATTCCGGAGGAAGAATCCAATGAAGAAATATCTAATTGTAATACACTTCTTGCCAACTCTAACAGTGATGAATCCGGTGAGTCTAATCAACTCCTAGAAAGACTTAAGTTGGAAATTAAGGAAAATAAAAGGTTAAGCCTGGTACTTGAAAACCTTTTGAAATTTCTTTCAGATAAAACCCGTAGGGTAAAATCTGAACAAGAAAAGATAGGTGAAAAACCAAGAAAATTCTGATAACATGATAGGTTCTTCATGTGGAAGAAATAATCGCACTGTAATCTTCCTTGGAAATAAACTTATCATAGCACTTCATAAGGGGATAAAGAAGACTAGTAAGTTTATAAGATCTCAAAAGTAAATTGCAAACTCTTGCAATTACAAGAGAAAGAAAGAACAAAAGGAAACACAGTCTACTGTGTTTATAAGTCATCCTAAGGATGTCTTTGTTAACTATGGTGAGAATCATTATAACCTCAACATACACTGATTGTATTGAAATATGCATCCTCACTTGTTGCCCAAAATTCTGATTGTGAGGAAGCATAAATCTGGGAAAGTTGTTCATGTCTGTTTCTTTAGTGAAAAATAATAGATATCTTGTATTTTTGGGAAAAATATTTTCGGTTTCCATAAACCAAATTATTCCTTGATTTTCTCCCATTTTATATATATCTTCTTCTGGTCCGAAAGAAGACCATTTTATTTCAATGGAGAAATCAGTAAAAGAAGGGTCACCTCTTGATGATTTAGCACTTTGTGCATCAGTTATGACTGAAACTCATGTTGTCTCTCTTCATGATAACTCTCAAGATTCTCTAAGGAAACAAATTATTACTGTTAAAGGTTGCATTAGATATCATGAGCTGATGATAAAGGATTCAAAAGAAGTCCTAGATAATCTTCATTCTCAACTGTTTGAGATGAACAAATTATATACTGAAAAGGGAAGTGCTCAGAAGAATTTGAATCCAGTTTTTTGAAAGCAATCTTCACAAGAACTGAGAAGAAAATGATAGACTCCAATTTTTGATTTCTTTCAATGATTATATTAGGTCTATTATAAATAAAACTATCTTATTATGAATAAAATTATTTATTTTATAAAACCTAGATTATTATTTTTAAACGAGTACGACTTATGAAGAAGAGTTCAAGACTCGTACAAAACCTTGGTTGGTAGCCTAGCAACAAGCTGGGCCCCGACGCCTTTTATGTTTATGGGATTTTTCTTGTGATAGTTTTTGATTTACATAGCTTGTGCTTGAATGCTTTATCTTATTGCTATGTATGTTTATGGGATATTTGATTTCGGTTTTACTACCTTGATATTCGATCTCATAATGTTGTGAACCCTTATGGTTTGGGTGACTTTTTAGTTTAGCAGGATTAAGTTCTAGCCCATGTTGGTAGGCTTTATCAAAGGATCATGAGGGTTTCTGATTGAAACAATATGTGAAAAAGTCACAATATGTTGAATCGTTTGGTTTAACATAAAAGCATATGTGTTTCGGGGTTTTCAACTTTTGCTTGCAATAGTTAAAAACTGGTTTTCAACCTTTCTCTGGTAAAGGTTGTTTGTTGTTATTCTTTTGTTTTGCATAAGGATGACTACATAATGTTATTTTGATATCAATTCTCCCTGGAAGAATATGCAAACATATTGGAGAAGAGGATGCGAAATTTGAGGTAACGAGTTTGTTAGTTAATCGTTTTCCTGTTTAAGAAAAGCCTGTTTTTATCTCATATATTTATTGCTTTTGCTTAACAAAATTTCGGTACAATTGATTTTTTATTCTATTAGTTGTGTATGGATGCGTGTGTGATTCAATTGGCTCCGGTTAAGAAAAACTATTGTTATCTTGCTTTATTTTTGGGTATCAATCGTTTAGGCTTACAAAATTTCGGTGCAATTGCGGTGCTTTAATGTCTATGTTGTTTCAATTGCTTCCGGTTGAGGTGAATAATTATGCAAGTTGATTTATTTGGTTTGTATGAGTTGTTTATGGCTTAACGAAAGAAAAGGTTTTTGGGATGAATTGTTTAGTCCAATTCGATTTCGGATAAGAGAAACTAAGTTAATTCTGATCTTAGTTAGACTTATCAAAGAGGAGGTTTCAGTTATTCAAGTCTAATCTAATGCCTTAACAAGAAATGCTAGTTAACTAACCTAGTACTTGTCTTGTTTAAAAGTCAAAGGTCTAAGTTATATGGATAATTAGAACATGATGATATAAATAGAGTTATCTTTAATTGGTCTTTTTGAACAAGCGATTGTATTTTTACAATCGGTTTAGCAAAGGAATTAAAGTGCTTAGTCGATTTTTTGGTTTGCTAAACTATTAGGAAAATTGCTTCGGGCAATTGTTTCCTTGGTAACATATCAAAACAAAATTACTTGTAGTTTCGGTTTTGATATTGGTTATCAAAAATGGTGTGTGGAACCCTCGTGCTTAACTCTATATGTTACAAGTCTTGTGAGATTTGTAAGATCCTTTCGGTTTGTCCTTTATTTTTTTCATTTCTTTGTCATTTTGTGACAAAAAGGGGGAGAAATATATGGAGTAAACAAGTGATACTGGTATTGATTTATATTGATTGGTGTCACTAAGGGAAAGGACATTGGTGCTTAAACGTTTATCTAACGAAAGAGTAAAAGCATAGACTAAGGGGGAGTAGCATATCATATGATACTTGTAGTTATATGGACTACAAAGGGAATAACAAAGACGTGCAGATTGATAAAATCTACCTATCTTACCTTTAGGGGGAGTATTAGCTTTGTTATTATAATGTCAACAGCGGCATTGATGGATTGAATGTATACAGGTTATTGTGTTGTTGAATTCGGGAATCAAGCGTATGTGTAATGAATTCTTGTAATTTGTTTATCCATATGATGTAAGAGTTTTGTCACTAAAATTGACAAAGGGGAGATTGTTAGAGCATAGCTCGGTTGAACCCACCAAGCGTTGGTATGTCAAGTTTGGTTGTCATATTTTAGTGAGCCAAAACTCATTTAAAGAGTCGCTTTATTATGTACTAGAGTCAACTTCGTATAGGTTAGCTTGAAAGTATTAGGATATGAGACATTACAAGTATTGCGAAGACTTGAAGAAGTGAGGAAGTAAGGAGCTACAACGACAACATCATCCTTCCACTTGAGGTTAGTGATATTTGACTTGAACTATTTCATTCCCTAACGTATCTTTCAAGCCGTGCATATTGAAAACATAACTGCGAAGCATGAATGATTATACTCTAGTTAGACGTAGTATTAAGGAATACAAAACGAGGTTTATTGCTTAACCATTAAACTTTGTATATAAGACATCGACTTAATCGTTTGAATGCTATTGTGATTATGTATGGGTATAAGGTGAAGATTTCATCATAGTAAACAATGTTTTACATTTGTTTAAAGGAAGTAAATTCATGAACTTGTTTTGGAATCGAAAGGGAAATCGCTAGGCATTATTGGTATTGTTATTCATTGCATATATTTTGAACTACCAAGATGTGTGATTAGTATTACCACTCATGACTTGTTTATGTTCTTGGTAAAACTATTCACAAAGGCCTGACTTTTGTATTGGTATGACTTTTATTAGTGAAACCGATCTTAAGTAATCTCTTGAGATGGTATGATCTATTTAGTGTTATTGGTATGACCAACTCTAGGCAAAGGGGAACGGATCCTAGTAAGAGGTGCAACCGATCACAAGAGGGGAATCGATCCTTGTAAGAGGTGCAACACATTTTTAGTAGATGAGGGAACCGATCCTATGAACATGTCCAACAAGTTTGTAGTTACCATAAGTTGTGGGGAACCAATCCTAGTACCTAGTCAACCGAATTTTGGTAACTAGTGTGACTATGCAAAGTACTCACATGGAGGTAGAACCGAAACTTTTTTTGGTAGAACCGTGAAACCCATGTTTGGTGATTGAGTGTTCTATCAATCACGTAGTTCTTGAAAGTCAGATGAACCAATTCTAAACTTGTTTGGAAGTGTGGAAAATCGGTTTCAAGGTTGTAAGTATGAAGGATGACTTTGGTAGTTGTTGATAAGATAGATCTAAGGACCTGACAAAGGAGTTTATTGGGATAAACAGAAGAGACTTTTGTCGAACTCACATCACTTGGTTGAAAGAGTTGCTACCAAATAGATTTGTTGTTCCTTTACTTTTTGGAATACGAACCAAAGTAATTGTTCCAAGTACGTGACTCATTACAAGTTGGAAGCATGGGAATACATACGGAACTAGGTGAACTATAGGTTTAGTTGCTTGGTCTCAACTATACGAAGTTGGTTTTCTTTTGTATAGCGGCTTAATCTCGGTAGTATTCAATTCGGACAAGGTCCCCCGGGTTTTTCTGCATTTGCGGTTTCCTCGTTAACAAAATCTTGACGTGTCATTTACTTTTATTTTCCGCAATTATAATTGTTGTTATTATAATTTAAAGTAAATTACACAAACGTTAATTCTTATTTACTTGATAGTAATCCTATTTGTGTTTGGTTAAGTCCAAACCATTTATCAAGTAAACATACTTCGTTGTTGCATTTTCTCAATCTTGTATCCATAGTCAATCACACAAGTTATCTTGTTATCGTATTGTCTCGATCTCGTACCCATATACGATCACACGAAGTGTGAACCAATTTGTTGTATTGTCTCGACTCGGTCTATAGACAATCACTTTTGGAGAAAGGACGTGGAAAAGTTTTAGATTGAGGTATATTTGGATACCCTCGTCTTTTCAAAGTTCCTAACACATTCACTTGCGGAAACAAAAACTCTTCATTAACAAGAAGATCAACATCAAGTTCTCGCATTTAGTGCATATAATCAGGTATGTGGTATTGTAGACTCACCACTTAGCATTGATGGAATCGCCCCCTTTCTATGAGCTCTCTGGCGGTTAAATACTTTGATGTTGTGGTAAAGAAAATTCCCACTAGATTTTATATGTCTATACGTGATACGATTTTGTGGCAATGCAATAAGATTAAACATGCTCAAGATTATTTGTTGGCTATTCCATTTGATGGACTTAACCAAAGGATTGGACTTAGACAGTTTCAATCAGTTGTGTGTTATAGATTGGGCATCCCCCTTTTTGAGGTGGGTGATGTATGTTCTTCATGTGGTCTGGAGAAGGATATTTTTGGAGATCATGTTGTACACTATACCAAAGGAATCTGCCTCAAATTTCCACATGACCTTATTCGAGACACTTTTGCTGATATGTGTTATCGTGCAGGGGTCCCAGCCAGGAAGGAAGTATCATTAGGTCTAATATCTGATGATGGTTCGGCTTTGAGACCCGCTGACATTATGGTTTATAATTGGTTTAACGGGCATAACATGTGTTTAGATGTTACAGGTGTTTCTCCTCTAACAGGTAAAAGTATGCATGCCTTTTCTCCAGGACAAGCGATTTCTAACGCGGTAGCCAAGAAGAATGTTAAATATCTCGAACAATGTTCAGCTCAAGGGTTCGACTTTGGTGTCCTTGCTTTCACCACTTTGAGGGAGTTGGGTGATGTGGTTGTGATAGTGGTAAATAAAGTGATTCGATTCTCGAACTTGTGAAGAATTTTTTTTAGACTTAAATTCAAAACTAAAATACAAAAATCACTAATAATTATAGCAAACACTGAAAAAGTTCATAACAATATTAAAAGAACACTGAGGCTAAAATTCCACTATTTTCCAAGTTCAAAGCAATTTAACCCAATATTTATATTCATGCAATTCTCTCATTCAATTTGATTCTAAACTATTGCAACAAGTAGATTCTCAAAATAACAAGTGTAAATCTGAAGCAAAGAACATCAAAAACCTAGGTCCAAGTATGCTCTATCAAAAGAAATAACAATTGCTTAACAAAAATCATTCAAATAATTTCCGATCAAGGCAAATAATCATACACTACACCAAATTCTGGGATTAGAAACAGAACCAGGCCGTTACTAAAACCGGTTGTAACGGCCCTCGCCTGTTGCAAAAGTGGGTGTTACATTTTTTTTTTAATGGCTTTGTGGCTGCTACGAAATTTTTTTGTAACGGCCCTCGTAACAGGCTTGAGCCGTTACGAATTTGTTTTGCAACAGAGCTGTTGTAACATCTTAGAGCCGTTACGAACATTTTTGTAACAACAAAAAAATAACTGCTGACCAATTTTGACCAGGTCAAGGCTGACTGGCAGTAATTTTTCTGTCGGAAATAAGCCGGAATTCTAAATTCAATACATTCATGACCACACTCAACAACAATTTCTTCAATCTATGCAAAAGAACATTCATTCAATTCATCTCAGGTCATATAACAAAGAAACTAAACATATAACAAAGAAACTGAAATTTCTGTAAGTACTAAATTTCTCTAAGTACCAAATTTCTCAAAGAAAATTTCTAAAGGAATACATTCAAATACAAACTTACTGCCTACAAAACTTGAATACATGGAACTTACAAAGCGTGAAGCTCCTTTGTTCTACATCATTCAAATAACAACAGCTAGTTCGTTGTATCCTTTGCAGGCTTGCTTTGTTGAAAGCTTGGGCATCAGAAAACTCATGTAGGCAATCCTACAAAATACAACAGGCAGGATTATTATGACAAGTCCTAAAGCAAGTCAAAGATAGACAATTGCAACACGATACTCCTAGTGAAGTACTTACCCGGTAATCTAGAAGGTACACAAGTTGATGTGTAGGTACAAACTGCAATCCACTTCCCACCAGCGCAATACCTCGCAAGTATAAACTGAGTGTCAAAGACACAAATTTAAACTTAATAGTAATAACCAAGTGAAGTACTTACCTGGGATTCATATTTCCCCGACTGGCTACTACTGCTTCAACTGACCTTGTGTGAAGTCCCTGTGCATTTACATATAACATAACAAAAACCATCTACATATATATCAAAAAAAAAATGATGAACTGAAATAAAATATCCATTCATAAGCCGGTTTGTGTTCACATATATAGAAAAAAGTTACATTGGACCAAAAAAAGTTGCTTCAGGTAAAGCTCTTTTTATGGATAGCTGCATAAGAGTATGCGCATCAGTTAGCATACGTACAAAAGTGTGAACTACCAAAAAATCAAAAAAAGATCCTAGGAGTATGCGCATCAGTCAGCATACGTAAAAAAGTTTGAACTGCGCAAGTTTAACAAAAAGATCTGTATAAGTCAAGGCAGATATTACGTGATGCTCAAAAAGGATGAGATCGATTAGCTCAACATTAACATGTATGTGTCAACACCACTTCTTAGACCATGCCAAGGTTGTCCTTAAAAAGACAGCTTCAGTTCTAGTAGAGTTAAGACAGGAATGATTAATTGTTCAAGTCCTTAGGAAGCAGCGAACATGAAACTCCCTGGCCAAGCATTTGAGATTGAATAATAGATGTCCAAATTTAAACCGGCACTAACAAGGTTATTTGGATAGATCTTTCCCCCTGCTAAGCAAGATGTTCATATTACTTTGTTAATTTGCAGGTCAAGAGTTTTAAGAGCTTCACTCCTAGTCATTCATCTATATTCTGGAAGTATAGAATATGAAATTAGGAAAGGCAGAGATACTTAACTAGTTAACTGCAACTAGGTAAGATGAAGCTTCATAAGTTGGCACTATCTTTGGTCCTGCAATAAACCAAAGTCCATAAGCTCTCTCACCACAACTAAGTACAATTGTAAGAAACATGAAATCAATCAAGTATACAAGTGAAGTACTTACCTGGTAATCTACAATGTACACAAGTTGATGCAAACCTCACTGCAGTTCACTTCCCACCAGCGCAATACCTTTTTTTTATTAGAAGAGAGAATTTTATTCAAGGAGGTAGAATGTACAGAAACTACAAGTAGTAGTAAAGAGATAAGAAAATAAAAAACAAAATACCAGAGCTAAGTATACACCAGGATCCAGTTTCTAATAGTATGCGAGAAATTTAAATGCACTTTGTTACCTAAGCTTGCAGCCCAAGTTAACACTAGAGATTTTACATCCGTACACAAATCTTCATCAGTTTTGTAGACATACTTCTCTTCAAAAGTGCGACAGTTCCTTTCTCTCCATAATACCCACACCACAGCTGCTGGGATAAGACTCTAAACCACCTTTCCAGTAGAGGACAATTGATTGTTGAACCGACTTCTAGCAAGATTAAGTATCGAGTCTGGAAAGACCCATGCCCACTTATCATCAGGTGTAACAGAACACCAAATCTTGTGAGAAACTTTGCAATGGATGAAGATATGGTCTTGTGATTCTGTACAGTCCCCACAAAGTGTACAGGAGCTATAAATATCTATCCCCTTTATTTGCATCATATCCTGTGAGTTTAACTTTCCATGAACAACACACCATAATAAGAAATTTACCTTTGGAGGAATACCCTTAACCTGCACAAAGTTGTAGGGAAAGTTATCGATTCCAGTACCTTCAATCATCTTAGCATACAAAGATTTTACCGTGAAAGTTCCACTGGAAGTTAACGGCCATCTTCTAGTATCAGGTAAAGTATCAAGGATAGGGGGATTAGAACCA
Source organism: Papaver armeniacum (assembly GCA_023531295.1). Taxonomy (NCBI): domain Eukaryota; kingdom Viridiplantae; phylum Streptophyta; class Magnoliopsida; order Ranunculales; family Papaveraceae; genus Papaver; species Papaver armeniacum. The sequence goes on along the minus strand of JAJJWW010017310.1, from coordinate 343,323 downwards.
ATGATATGCAAGTGAGCAGCCAGGAGACAAATTCTTCATTTGTCAGGCACCTATTGAAATCGAACTTCCAAGAACCATCAGTAGTAACATGTTCAGCAATACTGGCATACATCAACCTATCCAGTTTACACAAGCTCCTAAAAGTAACCATGGAATAAGAATCTCCGCGCCATTTATCATGCCAGAAATTGAAGGTCAAATCCACAAATTTAAACTTAATGGTACAAGTATAACCAAGTAAAGTACTTACCAAGGCGAATGATATTTCCCCATTGGCTACTATAGTTCTATGCTCAAACAAAATATAATCTAAACAAATAAATAACGAGAAAGTCCAGTGCAAAAGCTGGGTCCTGCCTTTAGCTTCTCACTTGCTTTGATTTTTGTTGGATCAAAAAACAATACTAAATTTACAACCTCGCTACCTTGCCAGTAAGTTTTTGTCGCCTTAAATCCAAAGGCTTGGGTGCTTCTAAATTTGCAGATACACAGGTCTTTCACAACAAATGCCAATTGAACAGGTGCCGTGTTGCTTTTTGACTTTTACTTGCAATTTAATCACAACAGAACAGATGATGAATAAGAAACTGAAACGCAAAATAATTTTGTGAAACTGAATACAAAACCATAGAATTTAACTTGTTAATAACAGTGGAGTAGCAGAAAGATCAACAACAACCAAAAAAACCGCAATCGAATACAAAGACAAAAATCAAACCATTAATCATGAACCCACCTAATTTTGATCTCTTGGACTCCAATGAAAAACCTCAAAATCCTAGCTACATCTTCTTATACTACTAAGCAAAAGCAAAAAAAAACTAAAAAAATCTTGATGAACCCAAACACAACATCCTGCAACCATAAGACCTTAACTTAATCATACTTAAAGGAGTTCTTTACCGATCTTGAAAGAAACATAAGCATCAACACAGGCATACTTGATTTGTGTTGGAGTAAAATGATACTGATCCCAATTACTCAAAGTAACATTTCTAGGACAATTATTGATTTTTGTTGGATCAAAAAACAATATTGAATCAATACTTCTTTGTGTTAGATGTTCAATTGAAGAGCAAATATCAAAGTTTAATTTATCCCGATTAATAGGTGGTGGAGACCAATGCTAGTGATGTAAGTATGGCATCTTGTTTTTTTAGTTATTATGAAACGTGCGACTTCCATGATTATCTCTTAAGCCTTTGGCCTATGCTGCTAGCGCTCCTAGGAAAGATGACTGGTATGTCGGATTATCCCACGATATAAAATGCATCAAGTGATTCTTAGTGTTAGGACTGCCAAAGCCTTGACAGTTGGAGGCTATAATATTTTCATGGTAACAAAATACTGAGAAAACTGATAAAATTAAAGCAAAAACATATGCAAAGCTGAAAGGCAAGAAAACACTATTGACAAAAAGAACCTGCAGCACGATAATAGTTTGGCAAAAGACCACTAAACTAGTTCGACTTATAGGACTTTTTTCCATTCCACATCCAACTCATTATGCGTAGTAAGTATCTAGTTTACTTCACCAATATACAGGAACTCACAGATGGTATTCAACAGCAAAGACCAGCAGCAAAGTTGATATCAAAGTTCATACAGAATATATTCTTACGAAATTCCGAAGAAGAAAAAACATGGTGTGGCACTTTCGAATGTCTAAGGTTTTTTAATGTTTTACACAGATAAATAAGAGAAAAAGTTCAACCACGGACAGTGGAATCCACTTATGCAGAAATGAAAAACAACTGTAAAGACAAACATATGCATGTACATACCACTTCATCTTTGAATCGGGGAAAGTTTTTATAGCCAAATGTGTGCTTGGCTTTATAGTAGCTTTTACTCTTGATAATGCAACAAGAAAGTACCTAAGAATACACATGTCGGAATCAATTAGACATGATTGTAAGGAAGAAAATTACTGGGTAAACATAACAGGTTTTGCAACACTACCACACCTTGTTTTAACCCAATTCCAAAGATAGTGAATAGTGACGACATGAAAGAAGGAACCAAACATGGTTCTGACCCAGCTTCCTTGAACGTAGTTAGGAAATTCCACCTCATTTTGACCAAATTAACTTGTTCTTGTCCGCGATACTTACGATGATAAATCGTCAACCATTTTTTTGCAGATGATGTCCAGTTCCAGTGATAAAGCTATTACCACACCAAATCCTGAAATAAGCAAAACAATAAACTTTTCATTCAGTGTGCACAAGTAACACATCACATAAGTAAGCAGATGTCATGTTTGCAATACATGAATCTTTCTCCTTAAATCAATAATTGTCTTAGAAATGTTACTTTTTTCCTGCACTACCTTGCCACAATACTAAATTTCCCTCTCATTCAATGATTTATTTCTCTCACGACTATCAACCTTCAACTGTTTAGGAACTTTTTCCTTTACAGTCCAATAACACAAAAAAAAAGTGACTAGCTACTTGACCTTTTTCCTTTACAGTCCATAAAATTACAGACGACAGTTCCAATATCCAACTCAAGATCATTACTAAATTACCTTCATAAGTCGGTGGTGAAAGGCAAGTTATAAGTGCACAGCGAGCAAGAGAGCAATCCTTTCAAACAGAAGACAATCTATGAGAGTATAGAAAATAGAAAAATGTGCAGAAACGTAATTGAACTTACTCAAATTTAAAAAAACTGAAGTCAAACTGCCTAGAATCTCAAACACCAAAGCCTTTAGAATGTACCAGACTTAAGGAGAAATTTCACACGCTATGTCAAAATTGTATGCAAGCTTCTCAGAAATGACATCTCAGTTGCCTAAATGAAGGTCTTCCGAATGCAGAAGAGGAACCTTAAAAGCATCAACAAGTTTCCTTTGTGGCAACATCTTTACACATTAAGCACATTCACTGGTATAACAAACCTCATGAAGTAATAGCCCCTTCATTCCCTTACTCAACTACAAAAATTTAATTGCCTGACCATCAACTCTAGAAGATATTAAGATGTTGAGGTTGGACGAAAATGCTAAACTAGTTATACGCTTCTGATGATCCCTCAATTTGGTTTTTACCTGATAATATCAAACCCACACAATCATATATAAAAAGTGACTCATAGACGTGATATAAATTCTCTATTCCTACTATTTGAAGAGCGAGCGGGGTTACCTCATCCACCCTGACATTGTAATTTTTATGGTTGAATCTTCCATTCATATCGCTATGATATTATTATCTTACGGATGAAATGCTAGGGTATGTTGAAGCTGGTGGAGGCGGCATAAATGTTGTCACTACCTTTAAATTTAATTATTTCATTAGTTTTGGAAAAGTTTACAATAATAGCACGGTTAAAAAATTGTCCATGAGTGCACGAACTTTCCACTTACCTTGAAAGTCATTATGTTTAATAATGAAATCTTTCCACCGGTTGCAGACATCACATATGAATCATTCTTCGAGAGAGCTATGCATGGAACCGCTTCTTCAAGGTTGACACCTAAGATATCGTTGGTCAGAACAAGACCATTGTTTGGTTAACAGTGTTGTGGAACAATACTGGTGGTTGCCTACAAACCTCAATTGATTCTGGAAACTTTATTTTAAAAGGAAAACAATTTGTTTAAATACTTGAAAGTACATACTGGAATGAAGTGTAGAATATTACGAAGAGACTTACCATGACAATTGGGTTCTGTTCACTTTTGCCCCGTTTCCATAATCTTTGAATTTCATTGGACCCAAGTGCCAATACACCACCACCAGAATTTGTATAAAGAAGTCATGCAACCTGGAAAAGAAAATTTTGAAGCAAAACCAAATGAGATGGATTTTCCTTAAAAACTCATAGATTAAACAAAAAACAGCAAGAGGCCTAAGTTTATCTAGATACTGGGATACCACAGTAGACTAGTGTCTATTGATCAATGGGATACAATGATAATTATCATATCCTTAGCCCACTAATGAAAGAGTTCAGGTCTGAAGTAAAAAAAATGCACAAAACTATCGGTTATAAAAATCAAATATAGTTTCTTCACCCACTAGGAAACTACTGAAACACAATCATATTAACATTGTAAAATTGAACATAATAATTTACTTAGAATCACCGAAATTCACTCAGAAGCAAAGAACATAACAGACTTCTATTAGGTAAAGAAAGTTTACCTTAAATCAAATTCCAAACCCTAACCATCGGTTTCATCTTCAATCACCATCATCTATACTCAGAACCATCGGTTCGAAACATCGATTAACTTCTCAAACCACCAAACCCAGTCTTTGATTTCTTCTCATCTATCGCTAAATTGAACCTTAAATCAATTTCCAAACCCTAACTTCCTCTCTCTGATTTACCCTATCATCTATACGAGAGTTAATACAACTCCATCATCTCCTCCTTCTGCTATTCAATCCACCAATTCCTCCTTCGATTTTGCACAAACTCAATACTAACTGCAGAAACCCTAACTCTATTTCTTACTGATTCATCGTTCTTCAAACAATAATAACCCTAACCAAAACCAAATTCACAACCTCAGTAACACCTTCCTGATCCATTTACTTCTCCATATTTCTTCTTAATTGATATGAATGATTTCTCAGTTCATGCTTTCGAGAAAAAAAACAACACAGAACAGCGAAAAAGAAGAAGTTGGGAAGAGAAAAAACGAAGAACAGTGAAGAAGAAGAAGAGAAATGAGTTTCTCTTCGACCCGATTTTTTTTGAGAGATCGAGAGAGAGGAAGAGGAACAATGAAAAAGAGAGGAAGAGGGACGACGAGGCGGAGAGAAAGAGATAAGACGTAGAAATGTCGAGTGGTATAAAATCTAGGGTTTTATGGTTGAGATGCATCTCGAGAATAGAATGAAGGGTAGAGATATTAGTTTAGGCATACACGGTGTAGATGAAAGGCTAGAAAGCACGCATGTGAATGACACACACACCAACTCCAAGTGTTACGACCCATGTGTGACTAAGCGTGTGATTGGCACGCCTGAAAAAAAATTCGTAACGGCTGGTTTTTGTTACGAAATTTTGAAAGATTCGTAACGGCTGTTTCCTGTTACGAATTTTTCATAACGGCCATTTGTAACGGGAATTTTGTAACGGACACAAAGCCGTTACGAATTGCTGTTACGAATCCGGGAATTTGGTGTAGTGATATAATAATTGCAAATAAATAGATAAATAAGAATATACCACTTTTTGTTGGAAAAATAGCTTCCACTATCGCCTCAGCAATGGGGTTTAGCTCCTCATATTAATCATGGTCTCAAAATATGTGTTTGTTGCTCAAAAGATGATTAAAAGAGTGAAAAGTAATAACACAGACTGTTTGCAACAATGTATCGGCGTTACAAAACAACTGTTACAATGGAACTGTTACAGAAAACTGTTGTAAACACTGTTGCTTTGTCGCTGATTTTAAGACCCCGAAAATGACTGTCTTCAATTGCCTTTTGTTCTTCGTGTTCTTCCTTATGCACCAGCAGAAACAATTTCCTGCAACTCTTGATTTCGTTCTCTGTTCTTCTCTAAACTTCCCCAAAGTATACGTAACCCTATTTGTGACTCTCAGCAACCCTTATATATCCAACAGGTCAGCTTAATCCCGTAAAAATCTTGATTATTCTTGCACAGAAAGTCACGGACTTTCCCTCTTTTTCTCTTCTTTCTGCCGACTTATTTACGCGTTTCTAAGCTTTCCAAATCCTCCAAAAATCTTCCTTCTATAGATGAGAATCTTTGGGAAACTTATCTACGATATAATCTCCCTGAAATTCCAAAAATAAGCTCTACAGGACCCGTAACTTTCTTCACCTCTGTTTCGGTCCAACTCGACTATGCAGCCAATTTTGATCGATAAAAACACTCGTACGAGACCTGTGATGCTCTAACAGGTCCGGCCCAAGCCAAAACAACGATTGAATCTCCACCGGAATATCCCAACAGAGTCCAAACATCGTGATAAACTATCCTCCCCTGTTCAGCCCAAAACTCCATATAGCGTCATGTATTTTCGAATCTGGAAGACCTACCAACCCTGTTTAGTCGTAACAGGTGGTACCAATCCAAGGCAGCCATTAAATCTGGCTGAAACTCGATCAAATCTCGCCTGCAAATCACGCTGCAAAACTGAATTTTGAATTCAGTTGTTCCCGCCAAAATCCGCCCAATTCCGTGAAGAAGAAAAGAGTCGCCCCCTATCCAGAGTAGGGGTGCGAATAACAGCTGTCTTGGGGGTGACCTGAAGGTGCCCCTTAGTAATTTGGGTACCCCTGTCCATAGCGAGAGTCCGAATAGCAGGTGTCCTCCGGGCGCTTTTCCAACTTTTCGAGCCGATTTTTCCAAAAATGTTTATTGGCCAAAAATACCTACACACGCATAAAACACCATAATAAGTACAAAAATGAGCACTATCAATATATAGAATCGAGACAAATAGGATACAAAAATGTGTCCCTCATTGGGCAGTGACACGGTGGATTTTTTGAAGAGATTACGTAATTACATGGCCAGTCATGATGTGAATGTCAAGGTAGGGGATTTTCTTTTCCATAAGTTAGGTGTTGTCATTCAAAAAGGGTGTTGCGAGACTCCCATCCAATTCTTGTAAACCCCTTTCTTTTGATGAGGATTTAAAAAAAACGAAAAATGAAAAAAAAAATGGTTTTGAAAAACCAATTTTTATATGAGAAGTGAAAAGATGGCATAACCCGGAATCAGATCCGACCATTTTGAATGTTTGTCTTCTTCAATAAGAGATTCTCCAAAAATAAAGGAGTGCTTAGCCCTTGATCTTGTATCTATGAACGAAAAACCCGGATGCTCTAAATCCCTTTGTTGAGGATGAACTCATCGCGACTCCGTGTTAAATCGTCGATGTTTTTAAATCTAACAAACAATAGGCTAACCAAAGATTAAAGGAATCATCGTCAAATTGACGAAATAATCAATTTTCAAGCGAAGAAAGAATTAGCTAAAAAGCGAAGATAAAATCACCCAAATGATGAAGAAATGGGTCAAAAGACACAAAAAATGACAAAACAACATCTTATTCAACTATATAATCTACTCAAACTCAAGAAAAACAGAAATCCTTGCTCAGATCTGATCCAAAAGGGACAAATCTGAACAAAGAGATGGTGATGGTTATTAGGGTTTCAAGAAGAGGTTTTTGGAGAAAATGAGATCTTTCTTCTAATCTTCGGTATATGTTTTCTTTTGTGTTTCACTTAGCGTGTATGTTGTCTAGATTAAACAAATACATTTAAAACCGTCAAGTTGGAGGCAATTGCTTTAAGTGTTGTCGTAGAAATTCAAGTTTACACGAGAGATTTAACACAACCTTGAAGTCACAATTGTCTAATTTCTCTTCATCCTTCTTTTTAATATTATACTTTGAGGGATGATTTGTTGACATGGTTATTCTCACATTATATATCAATTTTTGCACCGAATTTTTATAAAACCCAAATGTTAAAGCTAATCTTTTAGTAATTTCTTTTTATGATGTTTTAAACTCCTACCAAAAATCATCCCATCTAGAGATACCAAAAATTATCACCTACCAATTTTAATTTCAACTATTATATTTCAATGACTGATTTTCAAAGCGTAGGTTGTGGCATTATACGTCTCGAATTGGACTCAATTTCCGTAGGAATTTAGAGCATTTTAAGGAGAACATATTGAATTCTTTATACAGTATAACTTCTTTAATATAATACTCGATAATATAATATTCTCTTTAAAATAATAAAATTTCCCGGTCCCGACTCGAGCTCTTAGTGGTAAAATAATAAATTCGATAAAATCATAAAATAATACATTTAAAAATTCTCCTTAAGGATTAACAGGTCCCAAATAATATATAAAATAATAATACTACTACGAAAATAAAAAATAATTTTCATACATATCAAATTTTCTTAAAATATGATTGAATATTGGTTTGTTTTTCTTAGATATTCAAATCAAGTTGTATTTAATCCCTGATAGTGTGTAGTGCACTTAAGAGGCTTAGAGTTGCATTGTTGTATTGCAATAAGAAGTGTTGTAGTGTGATTGATGCTTATAAGAAGGATTATCCCTTTTATATTCACATAGCTCTTTCCGCATTGCATGTTAATTGGTTAATGAGATACACCTTTGAGATGAAAATACATCTTGGTGATTTAAATACTTTTAAGTTTAAGGTTTGTGAATGCATTATATATATAAATTATTTTTTAAAATTATAATTTATTATTTAATATTTTTTATTTATTTATTTTTAATAATTATTATTACATGAAACTAGTTGGAAGCCTAACAAGCTAAGCTCCAACGACATACTACTACTACTACATTAATTGAACAGGTTGCCGTGCTAACCTACCGGCGAGCCTCATGGGTAACCTAGCCAAGGGAGCCGGGCGAATGGGGGCCGAGATTGTGTCACAAGGGGGCAAGCTAACACTACCTTCCATGTTAATTCCTGCAATATTACGCCATTGGGGGCTCGAACCTGGGGACCTCCCGGAGCGCATAAAACTTTGAGAAACGGGGATGACCAAATTGAGCTAGGGCCCGTTTTTTAAATAATAATTTTCCTTGGTCCCAAGTGTATTATGTTATAGAAGTTATACTTGTTTAATAGAACATAAGTGGTGCTAAAATTGTTAGAGAGTAACCATATCCTCCCGCATTATACTTAGTATCAAGTTGTTGTGATACAGTTGTAAGACTACTAGCAGTATAATTCACCAAGTTATTTGCATTTCTAAACTAACCAAGTGGACATCGTGAGCATGGCAATTAAAGAAAACAGAGGATGACAAACTTTTTAGTATGCGTAAAGATATAAAATATGTACATTATTACATTTTCTGCTCTAGCAAACGAAAATGACGAAAAAAGGCTTCAGAGTTATCAGGGAACTAATTGTCGTAAGAAACGTGAACACTGGTGGTGCAGCCAATTGCATCAGGATCCTCATCTCCACAACAGTCGTAGAACTTGGCAGCATAAGGAGGATCATCTGGCCCAAGTTCGTAGTACCTTTAAGTAGCAACCAAAATTGAACAGTTAAATAATATGTGCAAAATGAGCTGTTTATCAAATTTGTTGCTGTAAACAAACCAAAATCATCATCCAACCCAGCATAGGTAAGGAACCTGGAATAGGACAAAGGAATCAGGAATATGGGGTTTAGCCAAGAACTCTAATGGGATCACTTTTGTTGCAGTAGAACAAGAGAGTCGGAGGTTCATTTTTTTCACTTTCTTTGCAGAAATTACTGCAGTAGAGAGAGTACAGCAATACACTATAATGATTTTTATAGTCCACAAATATTGTTTCGATGTATCTATGTTAGCTAATTTAATCCTACTTCGGTATCAAACCTCTTCCAGTGCCTATTACTCGTGAGTCTACATCATATTTCCACGGAAAAAAGGAGGTCAGAAACTAATCAAAGGCTGGACAAACGAAGGCTGGACAAACGAATCAGGTTCTTAATCCGACAGATAGACCCACACCAACCAGAGGTGCAATCGTGCAGAAGCTGACACCACCGAGGTGTTATTACATTCGTCAGTCTTCCGAACAGAAAAATTGCTATCCTCCATTATCAAATATCATATGTATTTGATCTTCTAACCAAGTAGTAGAAAAGGGGAATGAGTTACACAAATGAGATGACATGACGCAATGTCAAGACCCTTCCCAAATCAATACAGTTATGATAAAGAATTTCCTCAACCATGGTTTTCCAATTGCCCTCGCACTAGGATAGTACAAATACAAGATTCCTTTAGGATTTTCATCCAATTCAACCAAAATTAGCAACATTCTTCACGAATTATTTTAAACCAATCTAGTTTAATGAACAAGCTAAAATGCTAAATTGTGACATATACGAAAACTCATTAGTAGAAGACATATTCTAACAACCCGAAAGCTCCAATCCAAATTGAAACGAGAATCTCTCTCACTCTCGTTCAAGTGGATTCAGCCGAATCAATTTTATGAAAGCCTAATCAAAGTTCATTGGTCAAAAACAATTGTTAATCCAACACTTCTCTGTTCAGTTTAACCAATTATGAAACCAAGAACTAAAATTACAAGTGGGTCTAGCAGTATATAGTGACGAATTTAGAAACCCGGGGAGTTGGATCTCATATTTTACCACCACTAAGAAACCCCTCATTTTGTGTTTTTTCCTAATCGGATTAGTGCATATAGAAGAAAATGAACATAGGTCTGCTATTTTACAGGTAAAAACAACAATCAATACGTTCAACACATAAGCTGTATAAAATTAACTATGAATTTTACATTTCAAAGAATACCAATATCTGTTTTAGTGTGATTGTATGAAAAGAAAGTTCCTGTTTGGTACCTCTTTTGATCGTCATGTCTTCTAGAAACGAAAAAGGAAGGATGAAACCTGCAAGACGAAGAGTAATTAGTAGAAATATCGTATGTCTGTTTACATCGCCTGCAAAGCTTCTCCTCCGTCATCTTCTGATTTTTCTCCGTCCCTTCCATTATTTACTTCTTTTTCGGTTCCACCAGGCCAAAACAGTGTTTGGTTTTTCTCTCTCACTTTTCCTCGTTTAACCAGCATGAGGATGATCGATTTTATCCAACGGCTCATAACAATCGTCTAATGGAATGTTTAGATCCTAGTTAGAGGGTCAGGATAAGATAATACAAAGAAGCATACCGTAAAATTACAATTACGAGAAATCCGACAAGAGAAAGAGAAGGATTATTGGTGTAGAGCAAATACAAGTATGAATGAGAAGCGAATAAATCGGAGGAGTGATGGTTTTCTTGGAAATTAAATTCCAACCATTAAAATTGTTTTTCTTCTTAGAAAGATGTGCTCCCAAAGTAGGAGTGATTTGCTCAAATCTCTTAAACCTAGTCATGAAGCTTCCGTCGTCAAAAACAATGTTGATGAAGTTTCCGGCGCCGGATAATTCAAGGGTGAAGATTCTTGTGTAGATTCCGTCGCCGGATACAACAAAGATGATGATTTCGTCGTTGGAGAGCTTTGCTAGTGATCTATATACCCAATAAAGTAACCAAGAATAGGCATTAAAGCCAAGATAAACATCTATAGAAGAGGAGACAAAGTCACCATCATGGTGTAGATAAGAAAACATCATAAAAACTAATGCAAAACTTAAATCTAAGCTAATAAAACAATAAAGATTGAAAGAACCTGCTCAGATCCAGCCCTAAACGGACCAGATCTGAGCGGGGAGATTTGTCGGCGGAAGGGTTTTTTCTCTCCTGTTAGAAGAGGTGATGGAGAGGAGAGAAGGTGAGAGAAATTATTTGATTAGGGCTATGGGATTAGACTATTTGAGACGTCTATCCTTTTCGTATCCTTTTCAAAATGAAAGGCGTTTATTTCTTTTTGACGCTAAGGGCGATCAAGAGAATTTATATAATTTAATTCGCGATAAATTAATAAATTTTACCGGTTCGAGTCGGAACAACATGCTAAGTTAATAATTCAATGAATTTATAAAATAAAATACAAATAGCTTTCACTACACCAAATTCTGGGATCCGTAACAGATCTGAGCCGTTACTAAAACGGGTTGTAACTGCTCTTGCATGTTGCAAAAGTGGGTGTTACATTTTTTTTGTAACGGTAATGGGGCCGTTACGAATTTTGGTTGTAACGACTCTCGTAACAGATGCGAGCCGTTACTATTTTGCCACGTGGTAACAGCTCAGGGCCGTTACGAATTTTTTTGTAACAACGCTGTCGTAACGTCCTCGAGCCATTACTACGTGGCAGATTCTAACAGCTTAGAGCCGTTACGAACTTTTTTGTAACAACAAAAAAATTACTGCCAGTCAACCTTGACTTGGTCAAAATTGGTCACTATTGACCAATTTTGACTAGTTCAAGGCTGACCGGCAGGTCATTTCTGCCGGAAATAAGCCGGAATTCTAAATTCAATACCCTGCATACACCTTTCAATACATTCATAACCACACTCAACAACAATTTCTTCAATCTATGCATATCACATTCTTTCAATTCATCTCAGATTCATATAACAAAAGAACTGAAATTTCTCTAAGTACCAATTTTTTTTTTTTTTGTTGTTAAGTATCAAATTTCTAAAGGAATACATGGCAGGTTCCAAATTTCTAAGTAAACACATACAAACTTACTAACTGCCTACAAAACTTGAATACATGGAACTTACAAATCTTGAAGCTCCTTTGTTCTCCACCCTTTCAGATGAAATAGAGCATCATTCAAATAACCGCAACTAGTGCAATATCTCCAACTTGTGCCGCATCTGTACAAAAATGAAGATTCTGTCACATGTTTAGTGCTCTTCATGACTTTTCTTGGCCTGCCTCTCTTTCCACCAGTTCCTCACTAAAAGCTGAGTGCTTTCCTTTTCTGCAGAAGGAAGTCGTCCTCTCGTACGTCCGGTGCCTTTTCCAGTCGCACCACTACTTTTTCCTTCACTACCACCACCACGATATTTTTCTTCTACATGGCCGTTCTCATCATCATCTGGTCCATTTTCGCTGGCACCACTGTCACTCTCATCCTCTTCATTTTCAGACTCTGACGTATCTTTAGACTTCTTCCTTTTATTGGATGAAGCTTTAGCACCATCTTCCTTTGGTGCAGGACCTTTGGCCTTGGGTTCAGCAGACTCTTACGAATCTTTAGACTTCTTTCTTTTATTGGATGAAGTTTCAGCACCACCTTTCTTTGGTGCAGGACTTTTAGCCTTGGCGTCAGCAGTCCCTGCAGGGGGGGGGAGAATGAATTTTAATGAAAAACTTGATAAAAACAGCAGAAACACGAATCAATAGAATGTAAAGGTTACAATAAGCCCAACCAAAACTTACCTTCTTCAAAAGGTTTGCCCTCATAAACATCAAGCTGCAATCAGGACAGAAAACTAGATTACTTGCATCTGTTGTATTTTTTTTTTTTATTATGAGGATTGTTTTACAACAATGCTTACCTGATCAAGCTTATCACCAGCATTTGTTCTATCAACCACCACCATTGAATAAAAAGCTGAACCACAAAAGACACTATAAAAGTAATTTTACAGCCAAATCTAGGATTAGTCGTTTTTATTTTATTGGTTAAACTTTACTTTGATGATGCCAGATGGAGCTTAAAATTTATGCAGCACATAACATGATCGACGAACAAAGAGCTGTCAAATTCATACCTCATTACATTCATACCCTCAAGGATATCAACTTTTTTGGGATTCATTGTAGATATATGGTATAATGAGCAAACACATCAAAATAAAGTTAAACCATGACATCAAGAAAAGTGGGATCTTATGATATCTCCAGCCAACAGGAACATACAGATTGTAAGGAAAAGAAGCACTTACTTTGGTCCCTTAGGACCATATCCAAGCTGTCCATTCAGCGCATGACCCCAACTTATACACGACTGTTCAGCACCAACAAAGTTGTGTGAGGCGCCTGAATCCATGCAACGAATATTCCAACCACTGATGATGAGAAGACATGAAAATACAACTAATTATACAATTGGTGAATATGTATACACATAGTGTATGTTGCGGTTATTTAACATCATACGAAAACAACCAGACAGAGTAGCCCAGAGATTAGCGAAACCAATTAGAAAGGAAAAATCAGTTGGAAGGGTCAACATACCCAACCAACAAGGTGTGTATACATATAAATATACACGAAATTTTTAAAACCAGGTTACAAGTAACAATCATACAACAACTAGAGTTTAGAGTTTAAAAACTCCAAGAGGAAAAAGATGCAAGGCCTGTCACAAAACCTTAAGTCAAGAAGAGGCTTCGGATACATCCAATCATCGCCTGTAGTAAACTTCATTTTTCCCCACATGTATAATTGCCCTCCAGCTGGAAAACACTTAATTTATCAATAATGCATATACCAAAAATATGCACTTTTTCTAACAGATCACAGTGAATAAGAGTGTAGGAACTCTGGAGTGATAGACAAAGTAACTACTAGTACATTACAAATTGAGAAAACTTAAGAATCACTGTAATTCAGTTCTTCTCTCAATACAGTTCCGACTATGACAGAGATAAATAGATATGGTAGATATGATCTATGTCGTGCTTCACTAGGTATCTTGGCATTCTGTCTCTCATTTCAGAAACCTTGTCAACTTGAGTAGAAACTATGTCTGAGTATCTTGTTCCTATATGGAAGATATGATCTATGCCCTGCTTAGCTAGGTCTAGAGTTGTAAAATGAATATAACACAACGTACTATCTACAAGCAAATGATACAAGGATAAACAAATAATAGAAGCTGCTCCATAAACATCCAAAATTTAGGCTGAATTATTTTATTTACCGGCAGTGATTGCAGAATTATGAGCACCACCAGCCAAAATTGCATTGGGAGGTAGAATTTTCCTTAGGAAAAAAATTTACAAAGACGAGGAGTCCATTCGTCTTTCTCGCTCATAATGCCCCAACTGAGCACCACGAACTCAAACAATTTCAGCTAAGAAATTTAGAAGAGATTATAAGTAAGAGGAGAAAAGCTTCTTTAGTATGGGACAAGTGAAACCTTCCATAGCTACCATAACCCCACCTGAATATACAAAGAGAGTTAGAGAGAGAGAGAGAGAGAGATAAATAAATGTAATGCCGAACAACATATGAAAACTATAGTTGCCCCTCTAAAGCACGAGTAAAGTAGAGCATTTGTGGACTACTAACATGTAAACAAGACCCTTAGAATCCACAAGAATCGGAAGCACACAAAAAAAATAAGGAAAAAAAAACATGCTTTAGTACTACACCCAACTTTAACAATAGTTATGAAAAACCCGAAGGGTAGAAGTTAAGAAAAACCTGTATGGTTTGTTCCACATGCAACTTTGACAACAGTTGACCCCGCAAAAGCGGCTATTGCTTTTGGAGAAGGTTGGGCTTCATAAGAAAGCTGCACAGAGGCACTTTTGGTATTGTACTGCAAGTAACACAAACAATATATTAGAATTCCTAAAGAGAACACAACTGAAAAGAAGGAGGTGTGAAATATTTCTTAGACATACCATATTATCTGTCCCATGCCCTAGTTGACCGTATTGTGGAAGACCTGCAGCTTAGAGAAACAAATGCAGTTATTTATATCCACATGTAAACAACGAAATCTAGAAACATGGAATCAATCTAAACAGAAACATGGTAAGAAGCGCTCAAATGATGGTTATGAGTGCCTGAGAATCAAGTAAAGTACAACTACAGTAAACCTACGATATGGACGATCCCTCCACAGATGACAACCACACATTAAAATCACCTCCACAAACAACATTGGTGACTTCAGAAACTTGACTAGAAACTGGTGACTGCAGGAACTCTACAGAAATTAAGAAGAGTTATGTGAGTAATTAGCATCAAAACTGTTCAAAAAGAATGTTAAAGAAAAATCTCATGCAGGTAAAATTGGTTAACCAACAAATTATTCTAAAAACCACGAACCAACAAGACCTATGAGCAAAAAGCTCGATGATAAACTCAAAATAAAGAAACAACTCAGAACTAAATTTGAAAGTACAGAGATAACGTGATTGACGAGAATGCGCAAGATAACAATTTGGAGTGCCAATTCCAGGGAGTTCTACTTATAATAATCATCCTTAATTTTGGTGTGCGAAGAATATTTTTTTTTCGTAGTCCTTACAATGATCTTAACATTTTAGATGTAAAACTTAGTCACTAGTTACACAACGAACTTAATGTTTTAGATGTTAAAACTCGGTCACTACTTACACAATTTCCTTGCTAGTGAAATTTAGAGAAATGACTCAAACTTAAAATCAATTTACGACTCAAGAAATAGAATCAATATATGCGGGTGCTAGCAACTGTTACCCCATAGCTACTAACTCTGCGTATCTATCTTACACAGTTCCAACTCTGACAAATTCTTCAAAGTTAATTTTGATGAGCAACACAACCTAAAATC
Source organism: Papaver armeniacum (assembly GCA_023531295.1). NCBI lineage: Eukaryota > Viridiplantae > Streptophyta > Magnoliopsida > Ranunculales > Papaveraceae > Papaver > Papaver armeniacum. Next base: position 327,332 of record JAJJWW010017310.1, on the reverse strand, counting down.
ATAAAACAAACCTAAATCATTTCATATTTCCAAACCATAAAATAAAAATTAACATAAAACCCTAAAATCAGTTCATATGTTGAAACTTAAACCTTCTAAGTTGGCAGAAATTCTTCAATGTTCTTCAGTTCTTCAAACCCTAACATGAAATCAGAAAAAACAAATTGAATTAGATTTAATTGAAGAAGTTTAACCAATCGAAACTAAGATGAAACATATTGTATTAGATTCACAGATTTACAAAATCGTATTAGAAACAAATCGAAACCCTAAAAACCAAACGGTTGAAAACTTAGAAACCCTAAAAATCGAAAAGCTTATTGAAAATATCGATGAACACTTACACAGATCGATGATTGAAGAGAATTCTGTGAAAAATTCTGTGAGATTTCTGTGATGATTTCATCGAATCATCTGTTGATAGGAAAAGAAGAGAGACAGGAGAAGCAGAAAAAAAAAAATAAACGAAAATTAAGATTCGATCTGGTTTCGCTAGCGTATATCCTCAAAAGAACGCATGTGAATCGCACACGCATGGGAGGAAATATCCTCTGGTATAACTCATCGTGGGTGGAAACATAATGCCACGCATGTGAATCGCACACGCACATTCTAAAGGTGTTACCACCTGGTGTGACCAAGCGTGTGACTGGCACGCCTAAAAAAAATTCGTAAAGGCTTAGCCGTGTTACGAATTTTTAAAAAATTAGTAATATCTTCTGCCTGTTACGAATTTTTTGTAACGGCCATTTGTAACGGGAAATCGTAACGGCCCATAAGCCGTTACGAATTGCTGTTACGAATCCGGGAATGAGGTATAGTGTTTCTATAGGTCCTTTCAAATATATAAATTAATAACTCTCCAATTTATATAAATATAGTTTTACATCTATGCTAATTTGGTAAAGAATGATTCAATTGTGCCTTGGTTTTTCTTAAAATTGATATCACATTAAATTTCATCTTGGATTTTCTTAACATTAGAAGAGTTTTTGGTGTTGTCGTTTCCTGATGCCTCAATATCTTTGCAACTTTGATAGCTTCTTTACGGGAAGGTGGCTATATACCTACGATTTCATCTTCGACTTCCACATCATCACTTTCCTCTTTTATTATGACACTCCTAATTATTTCTTCGTCGGTCAACAAATATGAAATGATATCCTCTTGAGGGTAGTTAAAAATAAATTCAACATTCATTCCAATGCGACAATTCAATCCATTAATTAAATTTTGCAATTCTCTAGTTCCTTCATCTAACGCTTCACATGGATTCCTGATGAGGTGTCATCCATTCAATGAATCTTACAATGATGAAAACAATTTGCAATGGAATATGGTGCATTGGTTCACTTTGTTGATTATTTTTTAGAATTAAATAATATTTTGATAAATTAAGAAATTATTAACTAATATATAATTTTATAATTATTAATTTATGTGATTATTTAATATTGCGATAGGTTGATAAATTTTGCTGGTCTCGGCGCTATTATTATATAGGGGTTATATTGTATATCAAGGACAAATGCATCTATTATAGGTGCTCTTAGGTATAAATCAGAATGGTTTTATAAGGTCGGTCCCTACGGGGGAGGCAAAGTCTCAAGTTTGCAACTTTTGCACCCTCTATGGGCATGGAAAAGTAGCAAACAGACCTTGCTAAGTGGCAATTTTTCTACTTAGCCAGGAGAGGTTGACTTTCTATCGAGTCGTGGAGTCTCGACCGCTTGGTTGAAACTACACCGAGCGGTCTAGTCTAGATCACCAGTGGTTGAGACTCAATTGTTATTTATATACTAGATCTCCTAGTAATTCTAATCCAGCTGCGAAAATTTCATCAACTGACACCTTATTCCTATTTTCTTAGCTCTTCAATTTTTCAAAATATGAACATGGCTCAGTTCATAGAAGAGCAACATGCTGCCGAAAATCAAAGAGTTGAACAACGAGCCAATGTGCAAAATGAAATAAGAGGTGAAAAATCTAATCAAGTAAGAGCACATCGGCTTAATTTTAGTACTATTGAAGATGAATGCATTGCATGAATTATTTTTTGTTTATTAATCATCCCATCGATGATAGCGCACTGCAATCCATGTCGTTTCGGGGACGTGTTTTTCAGAAATTTGAAGAAGAAACAATGAACCTCAACAATCGTTATCCGGTGGTGTTGAGTGGTCGGTTTGTTATAATTTTTAAAAATATTAAAAAGTATATTACAATGATTAGGGAAGCGGCTTGAAACATGAGGAGTGGTGAAACCCTAATGGACATTGAAAAATGGTGTCGTGCAGAGTGGCTCTATAACAACGAAAAGAGTTCCGGTATAGTAGTTGTTATGAAATATTAAGAGTGTTTCCCAAATTTAATCCAGTGTATATATAGGTTTTAATTTCTTAATAGTTAATTTAAACATGAATGTAAACGCAGAATTTCATTTATCAAACAAAAGTGCAATTACATTAAATCACCATTCAATACAAGTGCGAGTATATTAAAAAATAATTGCATCTATTAAATCAACGATTTCCAAAGATATAATCCTCTAAGCCTATTTGATCCTCCGAAAACTCACCACCTTGGGTCTGAGATGGTGGTTGAGTAGCATCAGGCAATTCATAACCTTGATATGGTACCGGAGATAGTTAAATTGGATGAATAGGTTCTTGATATGGGTAAATTTATGAAGTGGTTGTTGGGGTATACATTGAAGATTGCCTAAAAAAATATAAATGTGCAAAATGAAATAAGAAGTGAAAATCTAATCAAGTAAGAGCACATCGGTGTAATTTTAGTACTGTTGATAGCGCATCGGCTTAAGAAGTGAATTATGTTTAGTTTATTAATCATCCCATCGATGATAGCGCACTGTAATCCATGTCGTTTCGGGGATGAGTTTTTCAGAAATTTGAAGAAGAAACAATGAACCTCAACAATCGTTATCCGCTGGTGTTGAGTGGTCGGTTTGTTATAATTTCTAAAAATACTAAAAGGTATATTGAAACATGAGGACTGGTGAAACCCCGATGGACATTGAGCAACGGTGTCGTGCAAAGTGGCTTTATAACAACAAAAAGAGTTCTGATATAGTTGTTGTTATGAAATCTTAAGAGTGTTGCCCAAATTTAATCCAGTGTATATGTTTTAATTTCTTAATAGTTAATTTAAACATGAATGTAAACGTAGATTTCATTTATCAAACAAAAGTGCAATTACATTAAACCACCATTCAATACAAGTGTGAGTATATTAAAAAGAAATGTATCTATTAAATCAACGATTTCCAAAGATATATTCCTATAAGACTATTTGATCCTCCGAAAACTCACCACCTTGACTCTGAGATGGTATTTGAGTAGCATCAGGAAATTCATAACCTTGATATGGTACCGGAGATGGTTAAATTGGATGAGCAGGTGCTTGATATGAGTGAATTGTTGAAGTGGTTGTTGGGGTATACATTGAAGATTGCCTATACATTGAACACATTGATCCCATTAAGTGTGGCAGTTGCTGGAGTGAGAGAATGGGAAAGTGGGAAATCATGGTCAAACTAGTTCCACGTGCGTGGGAGAATTGGTTGATTGCCGATATATTACTTTGCTAACTCCTTCAACTTCTTGCACGACTTACTCACATTTCTCATTGTGGGTGTACACACGTGTCGTAGGCCGCCGAACCAAAACCCTAGTGAATATCCCCCCATGTGACATGATTGATGTCTCACGAATGGGGAGTCTGCAAGGCAAACATGTATTTAATTAGTTAGTTGTTGACTTGACTAGATGATGAGGCTTAGCTTTGATGAGTCGAGAAGAATGAACGAATGTGGTATGCTCTAATACTCATGGATTGAGCATAAGGTGTTTTCTATTACAGAATAATAGAAAGGCGTTGAGTCTTGATGAATTGTGATATATCATTTACCAGTTGAGGAAATAATGATGTTGATGATTTGGTTCTTTGTCCGATGAGATTGTTCTATCATGGACTTACTAATAAGAAAAGTTGTCCAACTCGTCTGCGTCATGAGTTGTAAACTTAAAGCTGGTGCGACCAATGCCCCTGCATTCCTGTTGGAACTCCTCACCATATACAATAAAACCTCTGTATAAGAATATCTTAGAGACCAAATAATAATATTCTAATATGGAGGTTATTCTTATACGGAGGTCTACCTTGAATAGACCAATTTTTTTTCTCATACGTGCACTTGGGAATATTCATGCATATGCATAGAAAACACAAATATGTATCTAAGTATATACAAAAACTATTTAAATTAGAATTTTGTTTTATGTTTGTGTATATGAAATTTGTAATAAAAAAATTCACATACAACACAATTATCACATCGAAAATTGACAAATGAAATCATATCAGGATATTTATATTAAGTTGTGCAAAAAAAAAAAAAACGATTTTGAAGCAAAGTAAACTTGTGAAATGGTTACATGAACCTCTTTGTCTTAAACTTTGATGTATGAAATATTTACATTATAATGTCAATTATTCTTATACGGAGGGTAGGTTCCTTAAGAAGGGACCAAAAAAAATTATGACTTATTCTAATATGGAGTTTATTATTAAATATAACTGACCCAAGTCAGGACCAATTTTTTTTTATTCTTATATGGAGTTTATTCATATATGGAGGAGTATTCCTCCGGAGAGGTTTTGCTGTATTTGCTGAATTGGCGACAAAGAAGACCAAATTTGATGCACATTTTAAACTATTAAGGTATCATGGTGCAAACGGGTGGTCGTCTAATATTATGGATCTTAGAGATGATAGAGCATCAAAGAAATTACCAGGAATGAAGAAAAACGATTCCATTTAACTGACATCTTCTTCAATGACCCCATCCCGCTTAAACTAAGAAGATTACCAGACAAATGATTCCTTTAAATCTCTAAATTTGTAAAGACCGAAGGTTGTTCACACTCTGCGGTAGGGTTCCATAGATGTTCAAATTACCTAATCTTATCTCTTTAATCTGATCTTCATCGTAATAGATATGAACCCATTTGCATGGGTCTTCACCGGACCAGCCAAGATCAGTTGAATAATTCATCCTGTTTATCAATTCCTTCATTACAACAATATCACTGCGGTATGTTTCAGATTGCACAGTGTATGATAGTAAAAAAATAGCAAAACAAATAGGTAACCATGATTTTTCTTCATCGTTTAAGTGAAGAAGTGATGATGGAAAAATTGAATGTTTTGAATACGTGATGGTGGAGAAGTTGCCATAGTTGGTGGTTTTATTTACATAATCAAGCGAACAAATGAGCGAGAATTATTTTCACAGAAATAAGTGAAAAAGAGTGATTTTTTTCTTGAAGCATGAAAGAGTGACGGAGTAATGGGAAAAGCTGGATGCAGAGCATAATCCCTTGGGTTTTTTTAAAAAAAAAAATAGGAAAGATAATTTAATAAGTAAATTAAGAAAATTATAAATTGTTTTGGTCTAGACGTTTTTTTTCCCATAAGCAAAGGCGCTCTTACATCTATCGTTGAACAATTTGGAAGGGCAAATTACGGTGTTTGAGCACCATCGAAATCACCTCCCTTGCACTTAATGGGCAGGCAGGAAAGCTAAAAGGAAGTATCGTAATTCTTTCAAAAATGGCTTTATTGGTTGAGATTTACTTACAAAGTAATAGATTTTCAAGTACATTGCCAGATTTCTCAAATCTAGTTTATTTGAGGGTTCTAAGCGTTACTGATAATGAGCTCAGTGGCCATTCCTGTAAAACCCCGAAATTTTCTTAATATAATTTTTGCACCTGAAACCCTATCCATATTACTTATTCATATTTTTAATCTAAAGAATTTATAAGGAATAAATATTTAGTTAAGAGTATGCTTATGGTTGCCAATAAATAAATAAATGTAATTTACTACGTTCTTAATCAACAACCTAAAAACTCAATACCATCCCCCATTCCGGAATAAAAGTAGCACCGGTGGAGCTTACCCTCTCTCCTATTGGTTGGTGAGCGTAACCTCGCGCTCTCATTGGCTAATTGAGAAACCATTCGTATTTGTCAGATGAAATTTCGTTAGATATGGTGCGTTGATCTGAAAATGTGTGGTGTAGATTGTGTGGATTGTTGGGACACACGCGACGGACGGCCCTTATTATTTAGAAAAATTGCTATATTAATTTCGTGTATTTATTGTGAAAATATAGAAAATACAGAAAACTACTATATTAATTTCGAAAATTTATGATTAAAATAAAAAAAAAATCAATTCAACATATTTGTGGAATAAAATAAAATAATTTATATTTTTTGAATCTTTTATAATTTCATATAGTTATTATAGAAAATCCAGAAAATAAAAAAAATACTATATTAATTCTTACATTTATGAATAAAATAAATAAAAAATCAATTCAACGTATTTATGGATAAATTAATATTTTTTTGTATCTTTTCTAATTTCATGTATTTTTATAAAGCATTTTATTGGTATTTTTATAATTTCATGTATTTTTATAAATAATCCAAAAATTAAAGAAAACTGATATATTAATTTCGGACATCTATATTTTTGGATGATTTTTAAGGTAAGAAATCTATGCATTTATTATTAAAAAATCTAAGAGATAAATATTTATTCAAAAATATACAATGAGTTTCGTTTCAAAATATCATTGGTAAACAAATATTACCATAAATAACGTCATGATTTTTATGGCTTTAACTTGCTAAAATTATGTAAATACAAATCAAATATGTAGAAATTTTATATATTTTTAGACATAGATTTATATTATATCCAAAATAAAAACGTTTTATTTATGGTTTTGTCAATGATACTTCTATTTAAAAGCATTCTCGATCAAGAGCCTACTTCATTTTTCGGAGCCTCTCTATAAAATTGTAGATACTCTTCTCCATGAAGAACAAGTCGAAAGTTTTTAATTTATATTCGAATATGGTTTGTTGGAATATATAGTGTTTCAGTAGTTGTTTTCTTTCTTATGATTTGTGATTTTGACTCACTGTTTTATTAATTTGTTAATAGGTGCGCAAATTAAAATTCTCCACCGGCTGTGAGTTTAATTTCTCAATATTCTCTTTTCTTTCGAGTTTAATTTCTCAATATTCTCTTTTCTTTCGATTTTCTGTTTTATGTTTGTTTTATTGATTTGTTAACAGGTGCGCAAAAGAAAATTATCGACCAGGTGTGAGTTTAATTTCTCTCTATTCTCTTTGCTTTCGATTTTCTGTTTTGTGTTTGTGTTGTTTTTTGTTAATTTGTAACTTTAGATTTTGAAGATTTAATTAGGGTTTACTCCGATAATTCATTTTTTCTTATTTCTTTTATCCTCTGCGGGGATCATTGCACAAATATGACAAGCCTAAATTCTCTTGCGAAAACATAGCCTTATGACATTCGCGTCTGTTTGATCCCTAATGGAGAGCATCGCCCTTATCATCTCCCGGTTGCCCCTTCAAGGAGGCGAAACACATCGGCCATACAAGACTAGCTCCTCCCATCCGGTCTTAACAACAACCGTTGTTTTTGTGACCTCTTATCCCTTATACCTAGGGTTTTTATGGTTACGAGGCTGCACCCTAAGTGGAGTTTTCTTCGAAGTGCAACATATGCAAGACTTGCAAGAATGGCCAGGGTAGGTTCATCCATCCCGGGCACTGCTGCTCAACCGTGTACCTCGGTGCCTTGAGCATACACTCGACTCTAGGAAGAGACCCTCGGTCGCCCAACCGGTATAACCTTATATATATAGTTGGGAATCCAAGGTACCTCTTCCGGATAGGCTTTCATGGGCCCCAAATTTTCATGACTCGAGGCTTCGGGAGCGGTGTAACCTTTCCCGAGCCATGTCGAGAGATACCCCCTTATATAGCGCACTTTAGGTCTTACATTTGCCTCTTACGAAATGTTATTCGCGAACTAGGGTGTACGCCATAAAGGTTCGTCCCATTCTTTTACTCATTCATCTTTGTTAAATCATTCAATCATTCATGTTTCATTATTTGCTTTGATATTTGTGAAGTATTCACATAGTTAGTTTCATTTGTTGTATTTCACTTTTCTTTCTTAACCGATTCTCATTTACTCTTGATCATGTAGATTCTCTACATCATTACTTCCATTGCTACTTTTCCTCCTGCTTTTGTTGATTATTCACTTCTTATGCCTTTTGTTCCTCATATCCTTCGCTTCTTTATTATCATAATATTAAATCTTCTCTGGCATTCACCTCGCGAGGTATGTTCGATCCTTATTTCTATAGCATCCACCATCAGTTTTCCCTTCTCAATGTTGCTTCCAACCCCTTTCTTTTGGCATTTCTTTCTTGACTTTCTCGCAAGACCTCGCATGACATTGTTGCGACTCCTTCCAATCTCCCATTATAATTCCAATGATGTGGAAATTTTATACATTGGTGGTATGTTGATCGACCCCCAAGATTTCATGAAGCCATGGCCTCCCAATCCCGAGTGCATTATACGGGGATTCCACGTCAACCACAGAATAAAACATCGAGTTGATAATCCTTGTAGAGTATTCTCATGTGAACCTCTCCCTTTGGCTTGTTTGCGGTGCCATTAAAGCCATATATCTTGTATGTCGAGGGATCAAATCCTCATCCTTTCCTCCCATCGTCTTGTAAGTATGGTAAAAAAATATTCACCGACTTTGTCGATTAATTGGTTGATCGCCCGAAATCTTCCGCTTCATCATCTTCTCCATCAACTGGTTTTGGGTTAATCTCTAGTTTCACAACCAACGGGCTATCATGGGTTTTCTCTTCCTTTTGGCACTTCATGCTGAAAGAAATAGTCTTCGCCACTTTTCTAATCAAGGTCGTTCTGCTTGGGGACTCATTATTTCTTTATCATTAGCATCTCTCGCAAAGACTCTACTCGAGCACGTTGTCATGAAAATCTTCGATTGTGCGATAGGAATGGACGATAGAGTTGTAGTTCAAATTTTTAGCTTTTGTTCCAACTTCTATCACAAATGTTTCCTTTCCTTTTTTTGAAACGCTTCACGTCATCTCTCAGTGGGATGGGGATCTTATTGTCAACCGCCTTAAGCTCTCGCCTCCCTTTGTTTCAACCCGTGATGCGAAATATTTGACATATAGCATCATGATTCTCCCAGCGATTTTCCATTTCTGATCCTTTCCCTCTCGCGAGCTATCCGTGCGCGACATATTAATTGTTTGTCTCATCGGTAGATAAGTTCACTAGATTACCTTTTGTCCACAAGAGTTCTCAAGAACAAGGATCTTTTTTGTAATTCTAAATTATGTTTTCAAATTTTGATGTATTACTAAATTTTTTAAGATTAGTTTTGATTTATGAAGTGCTTAAAGTAGAGGAAACATTTGGAGAAAAAAAATACATTACAGGGCTAAACTAAAGGAGGTAGGCAACATTTACTATATTTGGAAAATACCAGGTTTACTAACTTACCTATATGTTTATAGGTAGTTAGGCATATGTGGATTGAGAAACCTAAATTGACTTCAGCGGGTGAGTATTAATTTCATATTCGTTAAGTATTAATTTCATAATCTACAATTTACCTAAAATAATAATGTTGTAGATATTTTCCTAAAACAATCGATAGATAAATATTTTTTTTTATTTCTTAGATTTTTTTTTGGTAAATATAAATTTAATTCCAATAATCTAAGCAAAAAGATTAGAGAAGTAAAATATCTTTAGAATTTCTTGGGAGATTTAAAAAACTAATTCCAAAAAATAATAATATTCTCTCATGTGTAAAAACGCTTGAACAAATGTCTTTTTTTAAAGATTTGTTCCGCATAGGTGGTTCTTGTTTCTTTTTCCAGGATACAAAAGAATTCAATCCGTTGAGCTACCTTTCTTCTTAGAAATCAGCTTAAGTGATTTTTTCTTTTCCTTTTTACTGTTTTGTAAATATTAGTTCTGAACGGGTAATGAGAGTAGTTCAAGTTGTTGTTTTACTGCAATTGTATTGGGGAAACTCAAAACAATCCATATTTTCTTTCAATTTTTGTCTGCTTCAAGGTAATCAAATCTTCTTTTGTTAGAAATATGTTTATGACCTTTCTAAATTACGACTTTTTATACTTTCAGGTGGTTTTTATTACGGGTTGTTGGTTTAATTGCTCAATTCAATTATTACTTTCGTTGATCATGATACCATGTTTGAGATTTTTTTTCCGTTGATTGTGGTATTGCGTCCCAAAAAACAAAAAAAGGTTTTTGTGATTGAGATTTTTTTATACTAAAAATAGCTTAGGCAATATTGACGAGAATCTCAATTTGGTTGTGTTTCCACCCAGCAAACAGAAAAACTAACAAAGCTATGGGTGATCACCAGAAACTACCAGAGATTTGAACTCAGTCAAGATCTCAAACTCATCAATTCGGTAAGGAATGAAATTTCATTTGTTCTGGTAGTATGCCCATGAGTTCATTCTTTATCATATGATTCATATGGGACAAATGAAATTGCACTTTGTCCTGTTTGTTCGTTCTTAAATTCCCTTTACATTGACAGTTAGATGATCTAATTGAGTTTGGTAAGAACATGCAAAATATAAACACATAACTTTTATGAAGATTTTCTTCCCATAAATTAAAATTTTCCAGTATGCTGCTTAAAGAATGACATTTTTATACGGAGTATACTCCATTACATTGAAAGTTGGATTATTATTCTTTACAATCGTTCGCTAAGGTTTCGTTGTGTCCAGTGAAGATGAGGACAGAGCGAAGATTAGGGTGAGTGTGATTGTACAGAAAAAATTGACATATCGTTTAGATTTTGCCTAAAAAGAAAAAACAAAACAATTTCATATATGATGTTCGAAAAGTGGTATTGTTTGTTGCCATCACCATAATTAACTAAGCACTTTCTAACAATGTGAGTTCTAGCATATCTCATTTCCGAATGACAGACTTAATCTTTTTAAGATCAAATTGTACAAGAACAGAAATAAAAATGGAATCTAGGTTATTTTTTCTATGATATAAATGATGTTTTCTTTACGCTTCATGCAACCTAGGAATAACAGCAACTTTCAGTTGGTTTTTGCATTATTAAATTATCCAATTATCTACAGTCAAATAGTATTATGATGTAATCAACTTGGTTCCCGGTGCATAACCCGATACCCAGTAATACCACAAGTTCTACTAAGAAGAGACTAATATATAATCGTGATAGGTTGTTTTGTTGAACTTGGGTAAGGTTGATCAGCCATGCAAGAAATATATCTCCATGGTTTATAATCATTTTTTTCAATTAATTGAAATGAAAAAATGCCTTTTATACTTATGTACAAATTTAAAAATATTACGTAGGTTAGCCTCATTTTGAACGTTGGAAAAGCATATTATGCTCAAAACAAAATGGAATACAAAACAAGAAAAATTGACAACAAATGATGGTCATAATTACTAAAAATAAATGCAAATCAAATATGCTGAACACTTTTATGGTGTTAATTTTTGCTTTAAATTAGTAACGGATACAATGAAATTTTTTTACGTACTTGGGAGTAAGCACTATTGAGCTGAGCTGTAATTTAAGGCATTGTTTTTCTTCCAAATTTTTATGACTACAAATTCAATTCACCGTTCAACCGCAATGAGTACATATACAATTCATCATTTGATAATAAATTGAGTTGCACTAACTCAGGAAACACTAATATATGACGAAAGTAAAACTTAATTAAGAAATAATTAACAAAACAACAACAAATGTGGAACGGGTACTTACTATGTAAACATATTATTTGTAGTACAACCCACTAATACAGCTTGCTTAGATACCCTACTTCACATTGAACAAAAAGAACTTTTAAAAGTACACACTTTTCGTGTAATTCAATAGACGTGTGTGGTCGGGTGCGCTATCTCATCCTCTAAGTATTCATAACTCAATGCAACCAAGTATAGTTATTCAGCTAAACAATAGAAGTTGAGTAACTATTTTCCAAAGTCAACTCTCACATATAATACATGGAGTCATCTTATAATAATTATTAGATACAACGTATAATGCAATTTTTGCGAAACAAACCCCTACGGGAGCTTTCCGCCGTTTAGTTAAGTGATTCCATGCTACAAAAATATTTCAAAAATTTCAAGGTAGGGATAACATTCAAAACTATATACTCTATGTTTGGGGAAAAAATAATTTTAAATTGAACTTCCACAAATGTGAATAATCATAGGAGATAAAAAAAAAAAAAAAAAACAATTTCCATTAAGGGAATAATACAAGAAGCTTACCCTCCTTCCATTGGCCGGGGCAGCTCAAAACGACCATAATTATCCTCGGATAATCAAAATCTTCTTTGCTTAGAAATTCGTATGTTAAATATCTTATTATTCAATTATCCTTTTTTTTTTGGTTTGTTTTGCATAAAATTATTACAAGAAACAACAATGCTACGTTGACGCCCAATAATTTTGGAATTTATCCTTTCTATCATCAGTATTGATGCGTGGGGAAGTAGGTCCATGCTCTCTCTCTCTCTCTCTCTCTCTTAATAATTTTGGATTAAAATACTGGGATACAAAGACTATTCCTTGAATAAAAATTGCATATAAACCATAGTTTAATTATAGAGAGTTGGCCGTTTAATTTTGAACTCAAGTATATGTTTTCTGAAAAAAGATATATCAGTGCATTTCCTTGATTACGACTTTTACGACGGGAAATGCTTCATATGCTTTGCATTTTCCAGAGTTTACAACCTATTTTATATGAATATCATGTTTCTTTTTGGTATCTCCATTGTAACTATTAATACAACTATATGATTCTTAACGCAAGTATATGCTTTCCGAATAAAGATATATCAACTCTTTTCCTTGATTCATATTCTTTGACAGGAAGCACTTCATATGCTTTGCACATTTTAGAGTTGACAATTGATTTTATATATCTTTTTTTTGTGACAGTAATATCAGGTATTGATACAATTATATTTTCGTGTACAGGTGCTATTAGCCGAATTGAGTTGTCTGCTTGATTCTTAACACAAGTATATATGTAAATATGATTTGTAAAGATAGACATATCAATGCATTTCCTTGATTACATCTTCTTCAATGGGAAGCACTTCGTATGCTTTGTACTATTTAAAGTTGCCAATCTATTTATATTAATATCATTTTTTTTTAGCGTCTATAATATCATATATTGATTCATATAGTGGGTGTGATTTTTCATTTAACTACAAGAAGTTGAAGCATTGATATATCTTTATTCGACAGGAAACACTCCATATGCTTTACACTTTTTAGAGTTGGCAATTGATTTTATATTAATATCATTTTTTTAGTATCTTTTTAATATCAGGCATTCATGCAACTATACAACGAGTGTGACTTTTCATTTAACTATAGTGAGTTGAGTTGGTTTCTTGATTATTCACGTAAGTACATGAGCTTTTATTATATTTTCTTTTTAGTATTTATTTTTCTTTAACTATATGAAGTTGGAACCTGGAGGAGCAGTTGAGTTGGTGGGTTGATTCTTAACACAAGTATATGATATATTGTAAGGTAGGTTGGGAGTGTATAGCGGGTGAAGTACGAACAATATTTGGCTGAACTGGAAGCCATTATTGGAGTTTTGATACAAACTTTTATTATGTCTTTGTTTCTTTACTTTTAAGTTGCAAATATGGATTAAGCAGGAAATGAATATTTTAAAATCTAGCAAGACAAAGTTTCTTACTGGATTAAATGACTTCAAATCTATCTTTACCGATTATTTTTAGAGTACTGATGTTGGTAACGTCATGAACTACTTATTGATTTCAAAAATCGATATGATTTTCCAAAAGTATTTTCTTTTAAAAGATTTATTAATCTCGAAAACTTTAAACAGTATGTAATTGATGAATTTAGTTCCAACTGCTTATATACTAAATTAGGATTGATGGTTTCATTATGCGCTACAGTTATTAATTGGAACCCTTTCTGGGATGGGTGCGGGCGAAGCTCCGCCTCACCAAGTGGGAGCCAATTCCCAAAGTACCAGGTGTCTAGGTATCATGTTGGTTAATTAGTAGTTTTTAGATAATATCAATTATTTAATTAGTAGTTAAGAATTTATTTTGTTTAAGGTTTGTGATTAAATATTTTGAATTAATGGGCAAGATTATTATTAGCACTTTTGATTTGTCTACCATAGAATTTAATAAATCGACCTTGATGTTCTTAGTTACTTCCGTGAGTTATCAAGGTTTGCAATGTTGAACATTTTATATTTGTTTTTAGTATGTGAGGTTGATCATTTAGAGTTTAAATTATGTTACTTTTGGGATTACTTAAATCTATTTATTTTAGTTTGTTTGTAAAATATATTACTCTTTTATCAAATTCCTTGAAATTAGTTTTTAAATCCATGTGAGATCTGTAGATGATAATAATATTATAAGTTTGATCAGTAGAAATTTTTAGTTACATAGTTTTAGTTGTTAATTTTTAATTTGGTGGATAGTAATTCTATAGTAGAAACTCTATAAATTAATGTTGTTGGGACCATAAAAATTTATTAATTAAGCGAGATATTAGTTAACCCATAAATTGATAAAATATTAACTTATAGAGAAATTTATTATCAGAGAATTATTTTCAAATATTAAATTCTTCAAAGCACCCTTCAATCTCCCGCTTTGCTTCGTTGTAAACTTCAATCAACAAATAAAACAAGTTTGATCAAAAAGCTGGGTCAGTTCAGTGAATGTCAAGATGTCCTGAATATCCAGAAGAAATTGAAGTTATGCAACTATTGACTGATGAAGATATAATTAAGAGTGTTGTGGCAACTGCTAAAAATGGGAAAGAAAGTGATGAAAGTTCCACAATAGGTCCCCCTTCACGAAACGAGATCGTTAAAACAGTAATCACATTAAATAATTTCTTCATAAATAATTTTTCAAAAAATCCTCATAAATCATTAATGTATACATATATATATATATATATAAGATTATTAATTTATATTTCATATGGGGCCTACATAGATAATCAAAAATATATTATTTTATAATTTTAGCGAATTATTAATTTGGCACGTTGTCCTCCAACTTGAGACCGGCTAAAAATATTATTTAAGAGAGTTCATTAAATTATCCAGTATTAATTAATTAAGTTTCCATTATATTAGAACGTCTTATTAGGACGGGTGCGGGGCGAAGCCCCGCCTCAATTGATATTAACCAACGATGTAAAAAATTACAACAGTCCCGGTGCGTAGCACGGGTTTCAAATTAGTATCTCTTAAAAAATATAAATCTTTTTCCATTTTGATTTATTAGTTGATTAGGATTTATATAATTATGGCAACAACCGGTGCATTGGTTGGTAGCTACAAGTAATTAATTTCAGAATTTTTTATTAATATTATTAAAGAGATTTATTATTCTTAACTAACTAATTATAACATGAATTTGGATACATAAGAAAATTGAAAATGGAAGAATTGATTTATTTTGGCAATTTAATGATTTGGCTCTTATGAAAAATATGTGTGCATATCTCTTACATTAATTAATAGGTAAGTAAATAAGTTTATAAAAATAAGAAAATTAATTGATTAGTACTACAGTAAAACCTCTGTATAAGAATATCCTAGGAGCCACAAAAAACTATTCTTATATGGAAGTCTGACTTGAACAGACCAAAAAAAAAAAAAAAAAAAATCATATGTGTAATTGGGCATATTCATGCATATGCATAGGAAACACAAAAATGTATCTAAGTATAAACAAAAACTATTTAAATGAGGATTTTTTATTTTTTATTTTTTATTTTTTTTTTGTATATCAAAATTTGTAATAATTTTTTTAACATACATCACAATTATCACATCGAAAATTGACAAATGAGTATGAAGATATTCGTATTAAGTTGTGCACAAAAAAAAAATAAAAAAATCCATTTTGAAGCAAAACGAACTTGTAATATGGTTACAAGAATCTCTTCATCTTAAACTTTGATGTATGACAAGTAATATATATTTATATTGTGATGTCAATTATTCTTGGCAGTCACTTATTTTGATGCAATTAAGAAGCAAATTCATGTCTAATTTTCTTTGTCTGCAAGAGATTCCATTCTTTGACAATGTAACCGGGTCAAACATGCACAAGATTACCTTTTGTCCTTCCCCATTAGTGGGTTAGATCAATTCCTTGGGCCCAGACAGTTCAGAGCGGTAGTTTTCTATCGGCTCAGTATACCCTTGTTTGTTGAAGATGGTTTGTGCTCTAGTTGTAATAAGCCTATGGATATTTTTGGTGATCATGCACTCCATTGTGCCAAAGAAGTTGGCCTCAAGTTTCGCCATGACCTTGTTCGTGATGTAATTGCGGATATTTGCTACAAAGCTGGTGTGCCTGCACGAAAAGAAGTTTCCTTGGGATTTTTATCATATAATAATAAGGATTTACGTCCAGCAGATATCCTTGTTCTTAACTGGGAAAACGGCCAAGATGTGTGTATGGATGTCACTGGTGTCTCTCCCTTCACTGGGGAGGGAGTCCGTGCTTTTGTTCCAGGTTAAGCCATTTCGAAAGCAATTGTGCGTAAACGTACTAAATACTTGGATGAATGTACTTCACGTGGGTATGGTTTGGGTGTTTTGGCTTTCACTGGCTACCTTGGGGGAGCTTAGTGAGGATATTGTTTGTTTCTTTAAGCGTCTGAAGAACTGTTTAGTGA
The DNA here is from genome assembly GCA_023531295.1 of Papaver armeniacum. Taxonomy (NCBI): domain Eukaryota; kingdom Viridiplantae; phylum Streptophyta; class Magnoliopsida; order Ranunculales; family Papaveraceae; genus Papaver; species Papaver armeniacum. The sequence goes on along the minus strand of JAJJWW010017310.1, from coordinate 310,592 downwards.
GTAATGATGCTGGTTTTGGTCTAGGAAGTTCTATTTTTCATCGATTAGGAGTTGTTATTCAAAAAGGAGTTGGTGCCCAGCTTCTTGCTCGGTTAACAACTAAAGATTTGTACGAATCTTAGATTGCTTCTTAAAGCAAAAATATAATTTATGGAATTAAAATGAAACTCTCGTACTAGAATTTCGGATTTTATTATTCTTATATGGAGGTAGGTTTCTTAAGATGGAACTATAAAAAATTATGACTTATTCCAATATGGAGTTTATTCTTAAATATAACTGGCCCAAATTGGGACCGTAAATTTTTATTCTTATATGGAGTTTATTCCTATATGGAGTATTCTTCCGGAGAGGTTTTAATGTATTCCAGGGAGACCTTTTCAAACTTCTTCATCAGGCGATGTATGCTGCTAATTTTGATTCCTTGACGCTGAACTCCCCTTCCATTTGTTGCACCAACAGTCTTGAGTCCCAGTTTATTTCTGGATGCTCTACTTGAAGGTTGTGCGCAAGCTTAGGAACGAAAGGGAAGCTTTCATATTCTGTGGCATTATTCGTATAATGGAAATCAAGCTTGAGCGCACTAAATAACAACTCGCATTTTGGTGCAATGAAAAAAATGTCGGCACCTCCATGAAAACTATGTGACGAGCAATCGAAATACATATGCCATAGTTATGTGTTTTTTGCTAATGATACCTCTCCTGATCACACAATATAATAGAGTGCTAGCAGGTATGTGGTAGTCTTACCGTTAGGGCTGGCAACGGATAGATATCCGGCGGATATTGGAAGTTCCGATAAGGTTAAGGTTAAGGCTTATCGGATATCCGATATCCGATAACATCCGGCGGATATCAAAAAATCCAATTCGATAAGGTTAAGGTTAAGCTATCGGATATCGGATTTTTATCTGTTAAAAGCCGATAACTAGGAAAAAAACTAAAAGCTTGAAAAAAATAGACTCTTTGTCTTTTCAAGTTCAAAATGTTCAGTAAAAAGTACAAACCCACACAAGCACAATGTTTAATCGAGAGGGAGGAGCGAGACTGAGACTGAGAAGGGAAGAAAAAAAGAAAATGGAAATCATAAATGTCTTCTCTTCTCTCGACTCCTCGACTAGTATTGTATTGGTATGTGAAAGTTACTAGTACGCCCCTACCCTATCGGATATCGGATATTAACCAATCGGATAGAGCCCAGTCCGATTCCGATAGGTTAAGAGGAAATATCCGACAAGTTATCGGATTCGGATATCCGGTATCCGATATAACGGATAAAATCCTATAGGATTTCGAATAATCGGAAACGGATCCCGGATATCGGTTATCCATTGCCAGCCCTACTTACCGTGTACCCATGTAAGGCTAGCAGATATGAAGGAGAACCCCACCAGTTGGATAGACCATTTAGACATTCTTACAGACTGAATACATGTTATGGTGAAGTATGATATTGGGTTGGTTGCCGTTACTACGAATATTGGATGCGCTAATATGTAATGCTTTGGTTCTGCAATATCCGTGGGAGGCACGCCTTTTCTGATTGAAATTATCACCAGGGACGGAGAGGGTGCAAGTGACCCGATTTTGAATTTTGATAAGAATGGGCTTAAGTTTGTGTAATCTTAAGGTGTCGTGGGTGAAAAAAATCTTGTTAAAATTAAAACTTGTACGAGTAAAGGGGAAAAAAATGTAAACTAATTACTCTGAAGTCATTAAACTTCTTTATTCACACAGTTGTACAGGGAAATTACGAGGGAAAATGTAAAATCATTGCCTAAGCATTAGGCAATGTGCAAGAGTTGACGTTTTGCTTGACTAGTTGTTGGAACAAAATCTTTTCTAACCCCGTAACATAAATGTCCTGGCTCCATCCTTGATAATCACATCTCGACGTCTTTGAATGCTCTGATGATATAATAAACGAGTAATAAAGTATTGTTTCCCATGTCATAGACTAATACTTTGAGGATTACTCTATCCGTAATTGTATTGTACATGTAGAGTGGTTCTCCTGATATTAGTGATCGTAATACATGAGGGAGGATTAAATATTTCTTTATTATACCTAGTGTTTTTTGTTGTTTAGTTCCGCACATGAACGATACTATTTTCTTGAGTAATGGGAGTATACTTTTCGTGCTTGTTCCCATCACTAGGATGAAGCACCATATGTACGTCACTTTTTCAATGCGCATCAATTTTCTTTATTTTTGGGTGCGGTCATCGTTAAAATTATTTCTGTTTTGGTATGTATGGGATGTCGCAGGAACAACAAATTAATAAATATATTTCCCACTAATTAACTGGTAATATAGAGGTAGTAAGAGATCGTTCCCACAGAGAGCTGTGTAATTGATAAGTTATCTGATCAGCAAGATAAAGTAAATAACAAAGGGGGTTTGGTTGTGAGATAAATAAAAAGACAATAAAGAAGAAAGGGATGATTAAGGAATCCTTCGCCATTACCAAGCGATAGCAGGATTAGAATACTTATCTATTGTTCGTAATAACCATTCATCACCAACCGTAGAATAACAGCTAGCTCAGTGCTATCCCCAAAACTCCTTTTAACATGGATATGGAATCTCTCCAATATCAAATTCTATCCAACCGAACCACCAAGTAGTAGCTCACTCAAGGTGTAATCCAATCGAACGCTTTAAGCTTTGTGAATTAGGTTAATCCCAGTAGTCAAACTCTTAGCTCAAGGTTTACTTGCTGGTGTTGTTTTTACACATGATTCATCCATAGAATCCCTCTGTAAGATCTTGCGATTTCTACTTGTGTAGAGAGTTATTCGACGATTACTTATCTCCCAACTTCTACTAGCAATAGAACGATCAATAGATCAATCTAGCGTGCACTCCAAATCAATCTAAGAATCACTCATAAACCCTAGATATGGTAAAAACAAATGATGATGATAAAAACTCTCAATAGATTTGTATTATTAATAAAGCTTCGCACTTAGAACATTGAATTCATCCTTAATCAACAAAGGATTTAGCTACTCGTATTACAAAGACGATGAATAATGGTGGTTTCCCCCTAAAGGGGTAAACTCTAGGTTTTTGATATAGAATTTGTGATATGAGATGATCGATATGTGAAAGGACTAATAATACCTATTTTTATAGGTTTACATTGCTTGACTATCAAGTATCTAGTGCGGTTCAAGAACCCGACCCGAAAATACGAAATAAGGATCCTAACCGAGAGTTTTGGCCTTCCAAAGTATGTATACCTGTACGCATACCTACAAAGTCAGGGAACTAAGTACGCGCATTCGTACGCATACCTCCAAATCCAGCAGAACTTCACGGAACTAAGTATGCATACCCGTATGCGTACCACAAAGTCTTTGGTATTCGATCAAGAGCTTGTTTTGCCCACAACTTCTTCGTTCGACTCGGAACGGCCTCATTCTTTTTGATTATTTTACTCTTTCAATTCTCTTCAAGATGGTGATGACAAATCCTTAATTTGAATGAGTTAAGCTTGGTCTTTGGCCCGTCTCTTGATTTTGAGCGTTTTGCTCCTTTTTCGTCGCACTTCTTCCACTTCTCTTGGACTTGGGCACTCGGGCACTTGGAATACTTCTCTTCCTAACTCTTTTCAGAATTTTGTGGCTCCTTTTTGGATGATCCACCTATTAGAGGCAAATAAGAGAAAACAAGAGTAATAATACGAAAACATGCAAGAATAATAGCTAAAACAAGTGTGGAATGGATACTAAAATCATATGAATTATGCACTTATCAAATTATCAGTGAGCCAAAATCTAAAAAAAATTCTCGATGTTACGCGACACACGCACTTAGATGCATCTTCAAGCCATATGGGCGACATCACCCGTTAGAGATTTGTGATATGGCTTTCTCTTGTTTTAGCTTTAACTAAGATATCATCTACATAAAATCCCACTGATTCATGATTTAGACCATGGAATATTAAATTCACTTCCCTTTGGTATGTAGCTTCGCTATTTTTTAACCCGAAATGCATGACCGCATGATAAAAGTTTCCAACAGGGGTAGCAAAACCTGCTTTGGCAGCATCAGCTTCTTTCATCCGGATTTGGTTATATCCGTTGTACCTGTCCATAAGGGTGAACATTTTGTTATCAACTGTTGCGCCCACCATCATGTCTATATTTGGTAGGGGAAAATCATCTTTAGAGCATGCTTAATTAAGAGCATCTCCAACAATGGGTGATAAAAATCCTACGTGGAATTTTTATTTAGATCCTTATTTATCCTGGCTTGATTGGGGTATACTCAAACTAATTGGGGTATACCCAATAAGACAAAATAGGTTGATTTTACTTCAATACCCTTGACCTAATTAACTTAAAATTAAACCCTAAAATTAAAAATTAAAAAACTCATAATCTTCCCTAATCTCTCTTCTCTAATCTCCCTGCTCTTCCCCTTCATCTTCTTCCATTTCTTACATCAAACGAAAATCTTGAACTTTGATTTTCCAAAAAAATCGTTGGCTCTACCGGCGAAAAGAAGACTATAAATGATGTTTAAACTCAAACCCATCATTGTGTTGTGTGATTTGATTGTTATATTAGGTTAGAAATCGAAAATTATGATTTCTGTGTTTTTTGGCCGGCAAGGTCGTAACATGCATATCTTGCCGACTTTTCATAACAGTCATGGCGGCGACTGTAAATTTTTCAACAAATAGGAAGGGTATTTTTGAATACCTTGCCGGCCAAACAACAGCCTAAGGGTATTTCTAAAATACCTTGCCGGCCAAAAAAATTTGGGAAGGGTATTTTTAAATACCTTGCCGGCCAATGTTTTTTCAACAATCGGCGGGTATTTTTGAAGACTTTCTTAGGCTAATAAATTTTTTACGTCGTCTCTGTGTGTCAAAAAAATAAAATTCGGCAAGATCGACGAATGAAGATCATGCCGGCCAAAGTTTGGACGGCATGATCTTCATTCGTCGACCTTGCCGACTTTTTATACTTTCAGAACTGAAAGTGTTGATTTTTGATCTAATTTTGAGTATGATTTCATACAACAGCTTTGCAATCCCCTTTTTAAAAGTGTTTGGGTCGTGTGCTTTCATTTCCGTTGCAAAAGATTTTCTCAAAACAAATTTTTTCCATAAAAAATCTTCCCAAATAAGTTCAATCAAAAACAAAATTTTAATTCATAAGTTTTAATCCACTCAATTAATCAATCTAAACTCAATTAATTAAGCTAATCAGATTTTTTTAGTGTTAATTAAACAAGGGTATATTAGCCATTTAGAAAAATATATTGCTAAGGGGTGGCTTCTTTTACTTCAAAATGACCCTATTTTGTCTTATTGGGTATACCCCAATTAGTTTGGGTATACCCCAATCTCGCCAGGTTATTTATGGGGTGATTGTTTGTGGCAAAAATAGTAATGTTTTGCTCATGAACTATCTCCAATGGTGGGGGTCATATTTCTAAGATTTGTTATTTTTGGATAATGATTAAATTGATTCCCTTTTTCTTATTGGTTTAGAAAAATTTATTTAAAGATAAAAATTTAAAATATAATTAAAAAGATGACATGGAGGTCATTGCCAAAGTCTACATAAGATTTTCTCTATGACCTTCGTATTTATTTTGACACCCTTTCTACTTAATAGGACCCACTGTTAGAGATGCATTTTATATAAATGAGGGTCTAAAATCCTATGTGTCATAAAAAACCAAAAAATTCACCCTCTTTCGGAGATGCTCCAAGGTCCCTAAAGTCGAGGCAACGACAATTTTTACCGTTTTTATTTTCAACAAGTACAATCTTAATTAACCACGTTGGGAAGTGAACTGGTTTTACGTTGCCTGCTTCGTGCTTCCGCCAGTTTAGCGACTTCCTCCTTAATTTTTTCTTCCACCTAATGTGGGAATTTGCGTCACTGTTGTTTCACAAGCTTTCTTGTTGGTGTGACTTTCAGTTCATGACTATGAAGCACGGATATTGATACGGAGATACTGATACGTGGATTCGTCAATTTTTAAAAAATGGGGATATGGGATACGTTGGGATACGTGTATTAATTAAAAAATATTTAATTTATTAGTAGTGAAAAGAATCGCATAAAGTAAGAAAATTCTAAAATACTATCTGGAATATCAAAAAAAAAAAATAGATAAAAAAAAAAGATAACCTATCACTCATCAATATTGAATAAGAATGTTAGGGTTAGACATTTATATACTGCTTCTATAGAATAATTTTTGATAAATACGAATATATTACATATCTAAAAATATTTAAAATATTCTGTATATAAATATTTGGCAATATATACTATAAGAAGTGTCCCCTCTAGAGTATCGAGAAGTATCCCAAAAGTATCCCCTACCCTTTTCGTAATTAATAAAAAGTGACACTTTAAATGGGGTGTCTGATACGTATCCCCAAGTGTCCCCAAGTGTCCGACACTGATACGGCGTCCGACACGGATCGTCACCGGTTTTGAGGTGTCCGTGCTTCATAGGTTCATGACATACAAAAGGACGCTTATACGTATTTTATTTTATTTTTTTGTTTAAATGGGACCTTGGTAGCTGGGATGCACCATTCTTTACCCTGGATAAAAAATTTAATGCACTAACAATCTGTTAATGAGACAACCCCATGCTTGTGCAAGAACGCGCAATTGGGGGATATAGAAACTAATTGGGGGATATGAATTACTTCCCCCAACCCATGATTTCGGATAAGGGGTGACTTTTGGGGGCGAAAATACTAAAATACCCTTCCCACAAAATAAAAATCAAAAACTTAAAATCAAAAAACAAAATCATATCCCCCATTTCCATCTCCACTTCTTATTAATCTTATTTAGGGGTTGAGCTTTGAAACCCAAATATTTCCCATTCCCTTTCAAATTCTAAACTCTCCCCACTCTATATCAAATTCTCTTCTCCTCACTTTGGAAACCAATTTTTTTTTATTCGGAAGTGATGAAGATCATGCTGAAAGTGATGATGACCATGCCGGAATTGATGAAGACCATGCCGGTATCATGTTCCGACATATGGTCTTCATCAATTCCGGCATGGTCTTCATCTCTTCCTTTTTGAACTTTTTTCTGGTATTAATCAGTCCACTTCCCTCCATAGAAAATAAAGCAACATGGTATGCTTGGGAAAACAATACCGGCATGGTCTTCATATCAACCGACCATGCCGCGGTGGACGATTAATACCGAAAAATTCAAAAAGGAAGAGATGAAGACCATGCCGGATTGATGAAGACTATATGCTTGGAACATGATACCGCATGCTCGAGAATTTCCTATCAATGCCGGTAGTCAAGTGAAAAAAAAAATCAACATTCTGGATACTTTTCATCCTGTTCCGTCATGGAAATTTAAGCAAAATACTATGCCGGAACATGTACCGGCATGCTCGAAAACTAGATTACCATGCCAACCTATTCAAAACCAGAAAAAAATCAACATTATGAAGATCAAAACCAGAAAAAAAATCGTAACGAGAGGGCTACGCCCCCCCCGAACCCCCCCGGATAGTGGCAAACAATTTATGAACATTTCCAACAATTTCCCGCATGGGTTTTTGGTTGAATACCATGCCTAGGCACCAAGCTTTTTCAATTTGCAATAATGGTGGATTCAAAGAAGAAAAATCAATTTTTCAACCTCTTATTAGCGGTAATTCTCTCATCACAATCATCTTCCATTTTCAAAAATAAAATTCCACTCAATTGTGAGTTGTTATCATTAATCGAAGATTGAAGATATGATTGTTGTTGTAATTGAGTTAAAGATTCAAAGAACACCAAGTCTCTCATCACAATCATCTTCCATTTTCAAAAAAAAAAAAATTCTACTCAAAATTTTTTTCCCTCATTCTACTCTCAACTAACCCACACAAATTCAAATAAACATAAATACACAAATTATATCCCCATATCATTAATATTTTACTAATCAAGATTAATTATTAATTATGATTAGGGAGGGTTGATTAGGAATTAATAATTTAATTATATAAGGGGTAACCCAGCTAGGATATTTGGATCCCTATTTTGTCATTTAGCTATATCCCTAATTAGATTCTATATCCCCCAATTACTCGTTATTGTGCAACTATGAATTCCCTAAAAATGTGTGATACGTTAGCTCTATTTATGTTACATGAAAGAGTTCGATGGACCTGATAGATCCACTGTCACTTCAAGGTTCATCGTACCGATCATTTGTTGATTTTTTCCACTTATTCCTTCACTTACATACTGAATCTCCTAATTATTATACGTGGTATACCTAGCCCGAAAACCATCACTTGTGAAATCAAATTCAATGATGTTCTTGTATCAAATCGGGTATATTAATTATATGTCCCTACTTTTAACTCCCTACAAATATATCCTTATGCAACAATAATTATGTCCCTCCTTTTTTATAACCTTATCCATTTAATATTAGATTACCTTAATACCCTCACTCATATAATATTTTTCTTTATTTCAAAATACAACAAATTTGTTCCACTACCACTTCACCACCACCACTAGCACCACCACCACCAACATTCAACTACCATTCCACCACCACCACCGTTCAACAACCACCACCTACCAACCGCCACCACCACCAATATTCCACCACCACTCCTTCACCGCCACCATTACACCACCACTAGTCCTCCTCCACCACAAATTCGCCGCCGCCACCACCGTCACCACCGCCGCCGCCACCACCACCGCCGCCGCCACCACCACCGTCACCATCACTGGTTCAAATGTTTTTGTATCAACAAAAAGTAGTTGATCCATTTCAGTTGGATCAAACAATGGATGTTTATCCATTGCAGTTGGATCAACAATAAAAATTTATCCATTGCAGTTGGATCAACAATGGATGTTTATCCATGCTGATGGAAAAATGCTACCAGTTCATCATCTGCGATTTGGATCCACTAACAAAACCATCAACAAGTAGAAGTTTATCTAGTTTATCCAAGAAAAAAGGATCAACAGTAGAAGTTGATCCAATTTTAGTGGATCAACAATGGAAGTTGATCCATGTAAAATTGGATCAATAATGATAGTTTATCCATGTAAAATGGAGTGAACTTGGCGTGAGTCGAACACACATCATCTGACATGGAGTCAGTCATGCTACCATTGCACCACAAGTTCAACATTAGAACAAATTTACATGATTTAAACTACAAAACATGAGTTCAAAGGATCAACAACGAGTAGTTGATCCCATATAGATGGATCAACAACCATAGTTGATCCAAAATATATGGATCAACAACCATAGTTGATCCAATATCACTGCCTGCTTCAACCCATATAACCATCATATTTCATTACTTGTAGCTTCATAAACACCAACAACTCCAAGACCAGCTTCAAAACCAATCTCGCTTGAATCAACAATGGATGTTTATCCATTTCAGTTGGATGTTTATCCATTGCGAGTTGGATCAACAACCATTGTTGATCCAAAATATATGGATCAACAACCATAGTTGATCCAATATCACTTACCTGCTTCAAACAATGGTTGTTGCAATGAACTGGAACAATTTTTACACCAGTTCTCCATCTTAAAATCTCTATCAAATCATCAATCAAAAAAATAAAAATAAAATTTAATTAATACTTTTTAAACAAAAATATAATCATAGATATTCATAGCAAAATAATGAGATCAATGAAAAACTGCTCCAGTTGCTCAAGTTTTGACGTTGTGCAAGTGCCGTATGGTAAGGGTCACCTAGTATCGATAGAGTTGCAGGGGTAACTCCATAGCTTGACAAAGACATAAGCTGATCATAAATTCCAAAAAGGACTACCCAGGGTAAGCTTGTTTTCGAGCTCCTTCACCTATGTAACATAGCAAGCATTTAGAATCTAGAGTTTCAGTTTCAACGAACACAAAGTTTAGTTGCAACAAACCTTTTGTTGAAGAATCACGACTCAGCCTTCTTTTGCGTTGTTTCTTTCAGCCTATTTTCGAGCTCCCTAACCTGTACAGCAACAAAATTAAATTAACCATTACTAGTTCTAGGAACAGGATCTGGATCTTGTACTTGAGTATTCCCAACAACATCATGATGCTCCCCACCACCAACACCAACACCAGTACCACTACTATTCCCACCACCGCCGCCACCAGTACCACCACCACCACCAAATCCATAATTCTGAAACTGATGATGCAAAATAGAATTAGGAGAAGGAAACAAATGAATCGGAGTCGGAATTTGTTGAATCACGATTCTAGACGGTTGCTGCGTTAACAAATCGGTACTCCGACCATTACTAGAATTAGCTCTAGGAACAAATTCTGGTGCCTTAGCATTAAGTAGTTTCTTCCCAGTAGATCCATTCCTATTCAACGATGCCGTTGCCGTAGACGAAGAAGACGATTGTACTGACGATGATGAATCTACCCAACGATTGTAGTTTCTATTGCGATTGGTGATGTCGGAGGAGGTGTGGTAATGACGGAGGAGGTGTTCCTGAATGTATTTGCAGTGGCGGAGGAGGCGGTGGTGTCTGTCAATGGAGAGAGAGAAGAATAGAGAATTTCGATCTAAACCGAAAAGAACAAAAACGCTTGATTTGATTTACTGTGTAGAGGTGGCGGTGGCGGCGGCGAAAATGGTTCTGGTGGTGCAGCGACGACGTGGAGAGTTTCGTTGATTTTTATATCAAATAATGCCCGCTTGTGGACGTGATCTCTTACTCATGCCATTATATCTTAACAACCCGTCTTCTGCAAATAAGGTGATCCATCAGTCAGCGTTGGGACTCGTATTTCTACGTATATTTGGAGATCATTATCTTTTATGATATTCAATAGATGTGTGAAAACTAACTGACACAGTTTCTTATTGAACTTTGCTTCCTAGAAAATTCCGTGAACAGCTTGCCATAGGCTGCTTCACCGCCCTAATTGTTGGTGGTCAGCGGTATTTATTTTGTAGGGTATAACACTAGTGGAAAATAGCAGTTTCGCGGCCGCTAGGGAAGGTCATAGATACGAGTTAAATGACTTGCTTTGGCGGTCGGGGAAACGGTTGTTGCTTGAGCGTCTTTTTCATCTATGACGTGGCTCAGCGGGTCGCCGGATAACCTATACCAACGACCGATTTTAACAGTCAATGTGTAGGGAGTAACCGGTGTCTGTCGTAGATATACATTTTAACATAAAAAAAATGGATTCAGATTGCCTGACTATATCTGCCTACCTTGACTGAATCTGATTGCTTCTCAAATGGAACTCAAATGAAAACCAAATTAAACTCAAATGAGAATTCAAATGAAACTCAAATGAGAATCAAATTAAACTTGCACACAAATAATCTTTCAATTCAACATTCATTGAATCATTAGGTTCAAATTACACAAAAAAGGAATAAAATCAAGTTCAGACCATTGTAAGTTCTTACAACAAGATAAGTAATTAAGTTCTAAAATCTAGTTACAGAATATGGTAAACTAATAAACGATTGACTAAACAGCAAAACGATAAACTCTGGTAATGATGAACTTAGCCCATATTTCTGCAAATGAAAATATGAAACCCAAATGAAAAGTACAATTATTTCTGCAAAGCAAACCATCTTTACAAAGATAATCCAAGATTACTGGATCAGTTTCTACTATCACAAAGAGATAATGTCGAGCTTCTATAAAGATAAAAGAATAAAAGAAACATGAAACCTAAATGAAATATACAATCATTTAGGCAAAGTAATGTAAAATCAATTGAGGTAGTTGATTAAATTATTTTTTCTTGCTAAGATATAGTATCTACAGTTGTATCGGTGCATCCCAAGTAAGGTTGCAGTAGTTCCATTTTAGTAATATCAGATCCTGATAAAAAAAATCAGTGCACAATATTACCAGAAATAGGATTTACCTTTTCTCTAAATGGTAGTGTCCTTTTATACGAAACATTGTCATCGGTGTGGTTTACACTTATATTCCGGATATCCTCTCCTACCGTTCACATGTACTTTACAATAGACTCTATTATTCTATAATCGCTATTTCACTAGAGTCCGGTTTTGTGCACACTCCTTTAAAGAGTGTACACATAACAAATTGTTTTGGTTGGCTGGTTTAAACCAAATATACGCTCTGCCTTTTCTCCAAATGGTAGCTTCCTTTTATATGAAATATTGTCATCGGGATGGCTTACACATGTACTCCTGATGTTCTTTTCTATAACCCTTATCCATACACGTGTACTTTACAGTTGATACGCAATCGATCAGTGGTACCTATAGTTAGTAGTGATATGAAGAAAGATTGAAAGGAACACAAAGAAAAGAACACAATGATACTACTAACTTCTTCTTCTTTATTGTTTTGAAAGAAAAAACTCTATTACAATCCAATAAATTGGCTGCTCTCTCTCTCGTTTTTCTCTACCTCTTCTATCTATGGTCCTTACTCTTTTATATGAGTTTTAGAACTCATCTATACTAGGAATCCTATCTAAGTTAGGAAACCTCAAACTTCTAGGCCAAGTTATCAAACGAACACCTCTTCTAGTACCTTCTAGATACTCTTTAGCCATACTATGGATCAACTAAACCTAGGCTAGTAGTTAGCTTCATCTGGCAAGCTTAGCTGACCCTCTGCTACGGAACTCCTGTATCATGGCTCCCCTATTTTAGGAAGCTGAAACTCCTGTGTAAGCTCTGAACTGAAGGTGGGGAAACTCGACCTCACCCTGTTCCTTGTTATACCATTTTGCTTTGCTTGGTGCTTGACCTGCACGTCCCATACGAAACATGACACGGTCACCTCTTCTGGTAGGCGTCACTTTTGTTTCAAAAATGCAATCTTCTTTGAGAACTTCCTCTCGTTCTATCCACAAGTCTTCACCTGGTGGTAGTTTCAGTTCTTGATCATCCTCTTCTTTAAGTAGTGGAGTTTCAAAGAGCTTCAAGTATTCTACATTAATGACATAATACATATGCATATATAGTGGTAAATCTAACTGAAAAGCATTATCTCCAAATTGCTCCAGTATTTTGAATGGTCCGTAACGTATAGGTTTAAGCTTCTTCCTTTCACCCTTAAGTCGTTCTTTCCCTATACGTAACCATACTAAATCTCCTTTAGAAAAATTACAAGGAACGCGATGTTTATCATGTTTAGCCTTGTACTTAGCCTGAGATTTTTGTAGTTGAGCTTCTACTAAAGTATGTATCTTGTTTATCTTCTCAATAAACCTTTGAGATCTAGTGTCTTCTTCTTCTTTTGATACAATACCTTGAAAGATGGAGAATCCCATATCAAATGGACTCTGAGGTAAGTAGCCTAGACAAACTTCAAAAGAAGACTCCAAAGTAGATCTATGAAAGGCTCGATTAAAAGAGAACTGTATGAAGGGTAAACTCATCCCAAGTCTTAGGATTTTCAGAATGATATCCCCGTAAGAGATGAACTAAAGTCTTGTTCACCACTTCTGTTTGCCCATCTGTTTGAGGATGAAAAACGGTGCTATGTTTGAGTCTTGTATCCATTAGACTTCATAATTTGGTCCAAAATTGATCTAAAAAATGACTATCTCTATCAGAGATGATGGAAGTAGGTAACCCAAAATGTTTCCAGATATGATGAAAGAATAACTTAGCTGCGCCTTCCCCTGTCACTGTCTTCTTACAGGGAATCAAATTGATCATCTTACTGAACCTATCAACTACAACAAATATATAATCATTCCCTGATTTAGTCATTGCCAAACCTCCTAGAAAATCCATTGAAATGCTTTCCCATGGTCTGGTAGGAACTGGTAATGGTATATACAATCCCCTCTTCCTATTAGATGGTTTTACTGTATTGCATAAAACGCACCCTCGAATATACTTTAAGACATCGAGATGCATCTTTGGCCAATACATATACCGCTTCAAATTTAGTAATGTCTTCTCCATACCAAAATGTCCAACTATACGAGAAGTATGTGCTTCTCTTATCCAGTGAAGTTTATCTTCACCGTGTGGTATACATAAAGCAGCTCCTTTGTACATCAATCCTTCCACTAAGCGGTACTCACTTGAATGCCCTTGACTTAATATCTTGTACTCCTTTCCAAAATTTTCATCTCCCTCATATTTTCGAGCATAATCACTTGCTAATAATAGTTGAGTCTGCATTACCACAAACAAAGCCATACTAGGAGGTGGTATGGATAGCATGTCAACCAACTTATTTGTTACTCCCTGTTTGTATTTGATGTGAATACCAAATTTATCCAAGTAAGATGCCCATTTCATGTGTCGACCCTGCTATAACTTAGATTGATTCTGAAGATACTGCATAGGTTTGTGATCACTATGAACCATAACTTGTTTTCCCATCAGATATGGTCTCCAATGCTTCATAGCCTGATGCATAGCATACAATTCTTTGTCATACGTAGGATAATTCTGAACTGGTCATGTGAACATATCTGAGTGGTATGCGACTGGTTTTCCATCTTGTAACAACACTGCCCCTAAAGCATAGTTAGATGCATATGTCTCTACTTCGAAAGGCCTCCGCAAATTAGGCAATGTCAAAACTGGTGCCTCTGAAATCTTCTTTTTTAGTAATTGAAACGTAGCATCATGTTTTGGCTCCCATTGGAATACTGTATTGGTCTTGGTTAAACCATGTAAGGGCTTTGCAATTTGGGAAAAGTGTCGTATGAACTTACGTAAGTATTGACAAGCCCCCAGAAAACTCCGAACTTCGTAATATTTTTTGGTGCTGGCCATGCAGAAATAACAACAACTTTTCCTGGGTCGACCTTAATTTTCCCTTTTCCAATCACAAATCCAAGAAAAACCAATTCTTGTCTTCCAAACTCACACTTTTTCTCATTTAATCTTAAAGAATTTTCTCTTAATACTGACTGTGGGATCAGAATATCGCGACATCAATACCTCGCGAGATCAATAAACAACAGCATTGCGAAGGTGTCGCAGATGAGTAATATAAATGACGCAATGAATGACGATTATGTAATACCCTATATAAGAAAGATGTGAAGACCTTTAGCGAGATTCAACCAAACCACGAGAAAGATGTGAAGACCTAGCGAGATTCAGGATAGTTGCGAGATTATATATTTGTACACTTGCGATATTTCGCAAATCATTCCCGAAAATAGAGGACAGCTTAGTTGTCATCCATTATGTAATACCCTATATAAGGAGCCGAGCAGGCCTATTGGAGAGAGATCTTTTTTCGAGTGTTGGGCAAGTCATTAAGAGAGAGAAAGTCTAGAGTGATTGTATTTCTTTAACTGATTTCCATTTCATCTTGTAAACATTTTAAGAGTTTAATCAATTAAAACTACAATTAATGGTTCATCTTAAAATGATTTGATCGTATAGATTCTTGTGAGGGGTGTAGTGTAGGATTTCCTGTAACTATATATTGGCGCTAGAAACAGGGAGAGAGTAAGGATTGACATCGTGATTTGAAAGAATTTGGAGTAATAGGGAAAGAATTTCATATAATTTTCAACAATTTACTGAAATTGAGAAATGGCTAGAAGAAGATATGCATCCGAGCAACCAACAACTGTTAGAAGAAGTAGGAGACTTGCTGGAGAAGGGAGAAATGAAGTGGGAGAATCCTCAAGAATGAACACAAGAAATAATGAAGAAAATCAAGTTTAATCACCAATTCAACCAGTACCAAATAGAACTATGGATTATGACAGAGTACGCGTGCATACTTGGAGATCAGACTCTGTGGACGAAAGGGGAGAAGAACAACAATTGATAAACGATAGACAAGAGGAAAGGGAGCGAGAAGTGATTGGAGAAATAGTTCATGGGAATGAAGAAATCGCAGCATTAGAGACACTGAGACAAACAATACATGAAGAAAGGCGATTAGAAGCAAAGGAACGTGCAAATTTGACAAGGCAAAATCATGAGTTGAGGATGGAAAATATGAGGTTACAAAACAGAAGGTCGAGAAGCACTACAAGGTCAAGCTCAAGATCGATTAGAGAGGAAAGAATGAGAACTATACCTATAGAAAATGCTAATGAAGAAAATCGAGAGGAAGTACGAAACCCAAGCGATGAACGTTACGAAACAAGAGAAATAATGGAAGATCGTTATATCTCACGTCCCGAGACTCTTCAAAACGAGCAAAATAATGGAAATCAAGGAAGTAGGCAGCGTCAAGGGCGGAATAATTCATGTGATGAGGAAAATCAGGAAGTTGGAAGAAGAATATTACATGGAAGAGAAGCACAAAGGAAGCAAAAATAAATTGTAGATGAAATTGAAAGACACTATGTTGAGCAAGCACGTCTAGCTTGCGAAAGAGAAAGATTGAGAGCAGAAATGGAAGAACAGGAGTTACAAGAGGCAATTCGCCAGAATAATCATGATAATAGAGAAAGAAGGAGAGAACAAAATCGCAACAATGGAAATATCAATGAAGAGTATGAAAGAGCATAAAGGAGAATCGAAAGGCAGCAAAGAAAAGAAAATGATAGATATAACGGTGTGCGAATTAATGAGAGGAATGAAAGAGAAGATTGCAGAGAAAGACGAGAAGAGAATGATGAACAAGCAAGTCAAAACAGACATGAACGCAGAAGAAGAGAGGCAGAGTTAAAAAGACCAATGGAACCAAGCTCTAGTGTAAATGAACAAAATTCTGAGAGAATTGGCAGAAATGAGAGGAATGTTAAATAATAAAAGAGGAGGAGGTAAGAGACAATTGGATGAAGCCATAGAAGAAGCTGCGAAGACTCCATTCACACAAGAAGTACAATTAGGAGAAATACCCCCAAAGTGCAACTTACCTACGTTAACCAGCATTTTCGATGGAACAACTTGTGCGATACAACATATCAAAGCCTATGTGAGATGTATGCTACAGTGGGAGAAACATGATGCTATATTGTGCAAATATTTTGCATCAAGTTTGACAGGAGAAGCTTTGAAATGGTTTGAAGGATTACCTAGGAATACAATAACATATTTTAATCATTTGCAAGCTATATTTTTAGGGGCATACATTAGTAATAACTCCTCACGACCGGGTATTGAAGATGTATTTGGGTTAAAACAAAGAGTTGGCGAAAGTTTGAAACATCTGACCGTGAGGTGGAAGACAATGTGTAGCGATATGGATGGTCGTGTGGATGAGAGATATCTCATTTTATCATTCATTAATGCTATGTTCGCAACCAATCTGTTATATATTCAGGTTTTTAGAATCAAGAATACAATCACAATGACTGAGTTGCGAGAACTTCAGGAGGAATACATTGCTCTAGAGGAAAAGCAAAATGAGATGGAATCATACCCTGTCGCGAATGCAAATTCAAGAGCTGAGAATGCAAGTTTGTTACCTAAATTGATAAACACAGTGGCGAGCACCTCGCAAGGTCAATAAGAAATGATAACGGATGATGGTCAGCAAAAGTTAGTATCCATGGGAAGTCGCGATCATGAAGAATTTGAAAGAGAAAGAAACTTCTATAACCATGGCGGAAATAACAAAATTCAAAGACTTGATCAGCCGCAAGAAACTTATGGAGGTCAGAGGCATAATTATCATAGAGGGCAGCGAGGTCATAGGGTAGTATGGGAGGAAATCAAGATGCCCCCACTGAACGCTAGTGTGGAGAAAATATGGGAAGCTATAATCCTGATGGAAAACATACCTGCACCATGGAACATGGGGAATGAACCGCCTCCAGGTGACAGAAGTCATGAATTATGTTCCTATCACCATTTTCATGGACACCTAACGAATGATTGCAGAAATATAAAAAGAATCATCCTCAGAATGATAGACCAAGGGAAGCTAAATCATTTCTTAAAATGTGAAGAGAAGGCTCAACCATTACCACCACCACCACCAGAAATTCACAGAGTAAACACAACAAAAGGGAAAGAAACATTTGTGATAGAAGTTGGAGCAAAAGCTAAGAATTTGTCTTGCAATTCTATTGTGCATTCGTACAGAACAATCGAGGATTTTCATGATAATGTTCTCAGTAGGGTTTTCGTAAGAGATGCTGATAATAGAGAAATAATGAACATCGCGAAGACATCACCGCTAAAGGAATGGAAAAAGCAGATTATTTCTTTTACCGCAGAAGAAATACCTGAGGGAGGAGAGATGCATGACAACCCATTAGTGGTAAGATTGGAGATTAACCCAAAACCTGTTGATGATGAAGATAGTGAAGCAGAAAATTCATGGGCAATCAACAGAGTCTTAATTGATACTGGAAGCTCTGTAAATATCCTTTTTTACCATACTTACAAGACTATGGGAGGGAAAGACGAAGATCTCATACCTTCGACCTATAATATCTATGGTTTTCAATGGTACTGCCAACAAACCTAAAGGAGAAGCTCATATGCAAATACCACTGAAAGGATTATCAACTGAAATTTTGTTCTGCATAGTCGATGTGGAATCTCCCTATAATGCATTGATTGGGCGACCTTGGATACATGAGATTTTGGGTGTAGCGTCGACATAACACCAGTGCATCAAATTTCCTCATCCCAATGGTGTTGGAGTTATGAAAGGAGATTGGGCAGAGGGACAGAAGTGCTATGAAGTTGATGTGGAATCTTGCGAGGAGAGAGCTGCTCAGAAGAAGAACTGGAAGCAAAACATCAAAAATGAACAAAGAAGGGAAAGACTAATGGTGGACGCAATAGAAGTGAGAGATGAAGATACATTACGAAACCAATGCCTGAAGACAATTGGAAATTGCGATGGTTTCGCAAAATGGAAGGAAATATCAGGAAATTTAAATGAAGAAGCAGAGAGCAACAAAAGTAAGAAGTGTAAGAAATGAATAATTGATTTTAGATTTGTGTAAAAAAAAATGTTTTGAGTGACAAAGACATGTCAAAAGTACAAACAATATGACGATCGAAGAAGGAGTACGCGAAAGTCTCGTGAGACAGAATATATGAAAATCTGGCTAAATAATTACAGCGAGATCACAGCAAACGAAGCAAGACTATGTGATAATTTCGCAAAGATAATCAGAAGAAATAATCAAAAATGAATGATTTATACGAATGGGACGAACCTTTATGGCGTACACCCTAGTTCGCGAATGATATTTCGCAAGAGGCAAATGTAAGACCTAAAGTGCGTCATATAAGGGGGTATCTCTTGACATGGCTCAGGGAAAAGGTTACACCGCCCCTGGAACCTGAGTCATGGAGATTTGGGGTCAATAAAGCCCATCCGGGAGAGATACCTTGGATTTCCAACTATATAAGGTTATACCCTAGTTGGACGACCGAGGGTCTCTTCCAAGGAGTCAGTGTATGACCAAGGCGCCGAGGTACACGATTGAGCCAAGAGTGCCTGGGGCATTTGAAGTGTCTCGGCCATTCTTGGCAAGTCTTGGCACATGTTGCACTCGGCCCGAAGAAAACTCCACCTAGGGTGCAGTCTCGTAATCATAAGCCCTATAGGTATAAGGGATAAGAGGCTGCGAAAACAACTGGTTGTTGTTAAGACCGGATAGGAGGAGCTAGTCTTGTATGGCCGATGTACGCCTCCTTGAAGGGGCAACCAGGGAGATGATAAGGGCGGCACCCTCCATTAGGGAGCTGATAAGTGTCTTAAGACGCAAATGTCATGAGGCTCTATTTTCGCAAGAAAATTTAGGCTTGTCATATTTGTGTGATGATCCTGAAGAGGCAATAATACTAACGCGAGGGTAAGACGAGATCAATGGGTCTTTACATGAAAATGTAAAGACGTCCTGCGATTTCGTCGCAAGACGACAATGTCATGGGGCTTCATATTCGCAAGAATTTTTAGGCCTGTCATATTGTCGCAACAAAAACATCCTGCAGAGGCAACAATACTAAATAAATGATAAGGCAAGATCAGTGGGTTTTTACATGAAAATGTAAAGACGTCCTGCGATTTTGTCGCAATAACGAGGGGTGGCACAATAAGACCTTTAACTAGGAAGGCAAAATAAGACCACACAAGAAAATGAGTAAGCAAATAAGTTTGCGAAAACGATTATATGCAAACAAATAAGTTTGCGAATATATACATGGAAACAATCAGGGAACATTTACTTGCGAAGACTTAGCAACAACAGTTACGAAACTGAGAAGTATTATTACTTAAAGGATATCAACTTAATCTCTCATTTGAAAATAAATGACAGAAAAAGGGACAATAAAGTAGAACTTGTATTTAAAAATCCAAGAAATTTACAGAAAGAAATTACAAAAATGGAAGGCTAAAAGGATAAATGTACAAATATTACAAGAAGAGAAGAAGAAAATGGAGCTATTTCTCAGTTCATTCTTTTTCATCAGACTCTTTGTCGGACTCCTCTTCTTCGCTAGCATCGCTATCAGAGACATCCAAGGAAGGCATATTTTCAGGAATCTCGTCAAGAAGACAAGGATATGAAGAAAGTGGAATATTGTGGTCATCGCAGACTGTCCTAATAGTTTGATTGCGAAAGCGGACAACATCATTATTGAAATTTGCTACAGTAGTTTGTAATTGCTCCTTCAACTTGGAATACTTGTCATTGCGAAGAGAGAGGTCCTTTGCAAGTTGTTCTTTCTCAGATTCAAGTTCTTCAATTCTTGTCTGAAACCTCTTCTCAGCTTCTGCGAACGTATGATAATGAATTAGTAACTTAATAGCAATTTCACAAAAAAGAAGCGATAAAATAAAGAAGAACAGTTAACAACCTTCTCTGTCAGAAATCATGTCTTTAACCAAGGCAGTATGATCAACGTGAAGGCTAACGTTAACACCTAAGTTATTTCTGGCATTATCTAGAACTTTCGCAGCCCAAGCGAATTCATCGTCACTATTTATGAGAAGAAGAGAACGAATTTGATTTTCTCTCTCGTTAAGTATAGCATTTTGGCGAAGAGATTCATCCCGTTCAACTTGGACTTCAAGAAGAGTTTTTTGAAATTTCGCTAACGCTTGGGCACCTTGATTAGCAATACGATCTTTGTCATCTATAAGGTCACTAATTTTCTTCCTTAAAATATTAGTTTTCTCGTGGGAACTAAGGTATAGACGTTTAAATCGGTTGACTAAACCTAAAATAGATCTATGATCGATTTCTAAGAGGTGAAATTTGGTTTGAAGTTCGTTTAGTGAAAGAGATCTAATTTTGTTATTTGAAGAGCTATTTAAAGATTCGTTGAGATGAGCAAGAAGAGCATCACTATCCATAGGCTCGGGAAATGAGTGAAGAAGAATGGCTTCATCAAAAAGATTATAAATGTCTGCGAAAATGATATGTCAGATAAAGGAAAATAATTGACAGAGTAAAAATAAGGAAAAAAGAAGAATCTTATACCATAGAGTTGTTGATTAGCACTTTGAAGGCTAGATATTTTATTCTTCTGTGTGGAAGATTCAGCTTCCAGTTGTTGAATCTTTTCGCGAAAAACCGCAGCTGCACTTTCTAACTCTTCATACTTCTTGCTAAGTTGAAGATTTTTCTTATGAAGAATGTTGCGCCTTTTCTCATGATCTGAGGCAACAACAAAGGAAGCTCTCCCAGACTACAAAGAAAGATAAAGAAATTATCAAGACATGATTTAAAATCAAAATTATGAAGAAATAAAGAAGTATAAAAGTACCAAGGCACCAAGTGCATTTAAGAAGCTGGGAGTGACTGATCTGGAAACCCCCTGAAGAGAATCGTTGCCCTCTAGCAAGGAAGCATCACAGATATTTTGCGAGAGCTTCGCATGTACTAGAGAGGCGATCATCTCCAATTCCTTGCATGGAATCTGAGAAGATATTAGATAATAGCGCCATAGGGGATTCAGTTGGATGATCATCCTTTGCGAAAAAAATATCAACTTCGTCATCATCCTCATCAGAACTCTCATTGGATATAGGACTTGAGCGAGAAGAAGAGTGAATCTTCCGTTTTTTAGAAGGTGGAGCAGTGGATTTCCCCTTGCGAAGAGGACCTTTACCCTTTCCTTTGGCCTTCGCGACTTGTTTTCTTCTTCTCCGGCAACTTCAACACCAACCTTCACACACGAATGAAGATAAGAAACAGAGGCAACAATATTATTAAAAATAGCAAAAGAAAATATTTCTTACTTCATCCGTGATTGAACGGAGTATCGCCAGAGTACTCGCCTTTGGATTTCTTTCGTAACTTCTTCTCAATTTGGTGATCTAAAAAATTTGCAAGATTAGATATAAGAGGAAATGAAGATTGTAAAGTGAGTAAAAGTTAGGAAATATACCTCTTTTGCTTTCCCGTGCCAATTAAATACCCAAGGATGATAATTTGCGAGATTCACTGGGAGTACATTGGAACCTGAAATGTAAGGTCCGTTCAAAAATGGCGGAAAGACGCACCACTTGTCGTCTTTGGAATAGAGAGGAACATTGTTCTTTCCAGAGTGCCAATTGATATCTTGCATGAGTATCTTGTCGCTGTAAATATTCTCTTTTCTCTTCAATCGTGCACCCCAGCGAGACCTATCGTTCTTCATATTTATCACTTCATAATTTTCTAAAAAGTTTTCTACTGAATGCTTTTCAGCAACTATCTCTAAGTTTGCGAATTTAGGATCTCTGACGTTATCAGGATACAGAGATCCCTTACCAGCTCCACGATTGGCGAATTCAAGCATTAAACGGATGCAATCCCCACTTAATTGATATATAGCTCACGAGAACTTCTCATGAGCAAGAATTTCATAGAACAAGGGCAGTTCGGGATTGTAGAGAGGAATGGGAAGACCTGCGAGGAGCTGACCTAGTGAGATTATGATTTTCTGATCATCACAATGATGATCAGTAAACAATTTTGCAGAAAGAATAGATGAAGATTCTTGATTGGGAATAGTGGATAAGGTGAAACCCTTCTCTTGTAAATTCTTTTGAGTCTCACCTAAAAGGATTTCGTATCTATGGCCAGATGGAGCCATTCTCATAGTATGGGAATGATTAGAAAATTGAAGATCGGGGAAAGAAGAAAAGGAAGATTTACAGTAGCAGAAACGTAAATTGCGGAGGAGGAGAATTGAAGAAAAATTGCAGAGAGAAGTAAAAAAGAAGAAGAGGAGGATGAGAAAACTATATATAGAGAAGAGTTCTCGAGAAGATAAATGCATTTAATGCGAGAGGAGACGTGAATGGTCAAGAAAAAATGATTGAAAGAGACGTGTCAAGAAAAGAGTGGAAGAAGAAACACGTGTAATAAATTCTGTGTAAAAGTACGGGGTCATATCAAAAACAGATAAAGATGAACAGTTGCGGCATTTCAAAAATACTAGTTCTCATGACATTCTCTTCTTCGCAGAGAAGACATGAGAAGAGGCAAGATGTAGGATCAAAATATCGTGACATCAATACCTCGCGAGATCAATAAACAACAGTATTGCGAAGGTGTCGCAGATGAGTAATATAAATGACGCAATGAATGACGACAACCAAACCACGAGAAAGATGTGAAGACCTAGCGAGATTCAGGATAGTTGCGAGATTATATATTTGTACACTTGCGATATTTCGCAAATCATTCCCGAAAATAGAGGACAACTTAGTTGTCATCCATTATGTAATACCCTATATAAGGAGCCGAGCAGGCCTATTGGAGAGAGATCTTTTTTCGAGTGTTGGGCAAGTCATTAAGAGAGAGAAAGTCTAGAGTGATTGTATTTCTTTAACTGATTTCCATTTCATCTTGTAAACATTTTAAGAGTTTAATCAATTAAAACTACAATGGTTCATCTTAAAATGATTTGATCGTATAGATTCTTGTGAGGGGTGTAGTGTAGGATTTCCTGCAACTACACTGACAAAACCTTGGATATATGTATCAAATGCTCTTCTCATGTCCTGCTAAAAATCAAGATATCATCTAAATATACGATGACAAAATCGTCAATGAAAGTTCGTAATACCTCATTCATGAGTTGCATGAAATTAGTCGGTGCATTGCATAACCCAAAGGGAATAACGAGCCACTCACACAGTCCTTGTCGAGTCTTGAATGCAGTTTTCCAGGTGTCTTCCTCTTTAATCTGTACCTGATGATCCGGATTTAAGATCGAGTTTGGTTAAATATATTGCATCTCCTAGTCAGTCAAGAAGATCTTCAATCCTTGGCAACGGGTATCTATTCTTGATCGTGATTTTATTCAGAGCACGGTAATCCACACATATTCTCTAACCTCCATCCTTCTTTGGAACAAGTAGAATTGGAGAACCACATGGAGAGCAACTACGTACTATTACTCTTTGTTCAAGCAGTTCTTGTACTTTTTTCTTAATTTCCTCAGGCTCGGTTATATAGGTCATATATAACCCTAAGTTTGGTAAGGAGGCGTCTCCAATAAGTGTAATCTCATGCTCAACACTTCTCTTAGGTGGTATGGTAAATTCTTCTTGGAATAAATCCACAAAATTTTTCTTTAGTGAACTTATTTAACTTTCTTGTCTGGTGGAAAGTGTAGTATGCAATACTATTTTCCTTTCTCCTGTGGTTACATGTATGATTATCTATAAAACGAACTTACCATAAGCATTCATCAATCTCTTGACTTGGTTTGTGGTGACCAGTTTCATGGGTAAATGGGTTTTTCTAGCCAGAATTCGAAATTCTCTTCCATCTTTCTTGAACAAATAAGCACGCTCTCGATGGTAGAGAACACCATCCCGTTCCCATAAATATGGATTTCCAAAAATAACATGGGTTACATCTAATGGAACAACATCACAGACAATATCATCAATAAACTTGTCAGTGATAGCAAACTTAAATCGACACTGTGTTGATACCTGAAGTTCAGCATCCTTCTGTATCCATCCCAATGGGTAAGGTTTTGGATGTGGAGTTGTTGACAATCCCATTTGTTCCACCAGTTTTTCTGAAACTAAGTTCTTTTGACTACCATAGTCGATGATGGCTTCAACGATGCTTTGTTTTACTTGAATCTTAACATGGAATAATTCTTCATGGAGATTACCCTTTTTTAGTGTCTGTCAGCTTTTTCATCAACGTGAGTTTTGGATCTGGTTGATCTATTTCAATGATGGTTTCGGTATCAACGGCCTGCTATCATGGTATTTTTTTTAAAACTTCTTTGACCTTCAGATTCACGCAGTTTCTTTGGTTTAAGATGGGGATAAAGAATCCAGCAAGTGTCTTTTATGTGACCTTTTTCCTTACAGTGTTCACACACCTTTTCTTCTCATTTAGCTGGTAAAGACTTGTTCTTACTCGTCTCAACCCTTCTTTGAGTCCTATCTTCTCCTCTCGTATCAACTCTCTTGTTGTCCGATCGTGCAACACCTTTAGCCTTCTGTTCGATGGCCACAACTTTGTTTATAACATCTTCAATGTCTTGTACTTAAAAGTTTCAATTCTCTTCATATATAATCTATGAGTCCACCATTGTACTTCTGAAAAGTCTCATCACTAGTAATATCCACATATAAAACTAAAGCTTGGTTGTAGAATTTTGTAGTGCAATCTTGGAAACTTTGTTGGTACCGCTGTCGAAGGTGCTGCCACTTATACCATCTTTCATCCAAGTATCCCACAGGATAAAAGTGTTTTCTCATAAGCTCCTTAAATTGTTGCCATGTCATATGTTATGTGTCATACCTCTTTTTGTAAGCTTTCCACCATGTTGAAGCATGGTTCGATAATTTCAAACTGGCAAAACAAATCTTTTGCGACTCCACTAGTTTGTGTACCGTGAAATATGTCTCCAACTTGTCTAACCAACCATCAAGTTTTTCAGCTTCCATGACTTCGTCATAATTATAAATCTCAAGATTAAATCTAACTTTCAGACCTCTGTAGGATCAGAATATCGCAACAACAATACCTCGATACCTCGCGAGATCAATAAACGACAATATTGCGAAAGTGTCGCAAATAAGTAATATAAATGACGCAATGAATGACGACAGCCAAAACACGAGAAAGATGTGAAGACTTAGCGAGATTTAGGATAGTTGCGAGATTATGTATTTGAACGCCTACGATATTTCGCAAGTCATTCCCGAAAATAAAGGACAGCTTAGTTGTCATCTATCATGTAATATCCTATATAAGTAGCCGAGCAAGCCCATGGAGGAGGGATCTTTTTCGGATTGTTAGGCAAGTCATTAAGAGAGAGAAAGTTTGTAGTTATTGTAATTTCTTTAGATCATTCCCATTTTATCTTGTAAACATTCAAGGAATTAATCAATAAAAATCATTATTGTTCATCTTCAATGGTTTAATTGTGTGAATTCTTGTAAGGGGTGTAGTGTAGGATTTCCTGCAACTACATATTGGCGCTAGAAACAGGGAGAGAGTAAGGGTTGACATCGTGATTTGAAAGAATTTGGAGTAGTAGGGAAGGAACTTCATATAATTTTCTGAGGATGTGAGGTTCGATATTGTCATTAAAATTGTTCAAATCAGAAATATGATGGATAAATTGTTTAAAATGGAGAAAGACAGAATCAAGGAGATTAAGGGAGAATGGGAATGTAATATGATTACAAAGGCGATGGTTAATAAATTTCATGAAAGTATCATAAGAAGAATACATAAACGAGATTTTGAAGGAAAGAAAATTGTAACAACAGAGAAGGCATTACCCTTGAAAGAATGGGAAAAACAGAAGATTACGTTCACGGCAACGGAAATATCAAGAGAAAATTTAAACCATACATCTCCACTAGTGATTACAATAAATGCAAGCAGGGAAGAATGAAAACCATCAAAAACAATGGAAGAATGGGCAATAAATAGAACTTTGGTGGACACAGGGAGTTCGGTGAATATAATGTTTTATCATGCTTATAAAGAATTAGGGTACAAAATTGAAGAAATGACTTCCGCAACATATCATATCTATGGTTTCGGAAAATCCATAACAAAACCTAAAGGGGAAATAAAAATACGAATTCTGTTGGGAGAAATTGAAGCACAAGTGACGTTATGTGTAGCGGATATGGAATCACCATCTAATATGTTGTTGGGAAGACCATGGATACATGCAATAAAAGCTGTAGCCTCGGCGCTTCATCAATGTGTCAAATTTCCTATGCCGAATGGAATTGGAGAAATCAGAGGAGACACCGATAAAGGAAAGATATATCATCAAATCGAAGTAAAACATTATGAAGAGCAGGTGAAGAGGCGAAAAGATCGCAAGCAGATGATAAAAGCAGCGAAAAAGGAAGAATAGTTTAGAACTTATATGATAAGAGCAGAAGAAGGAAAAGGAATATATGGTGAAGAGAATGAGCTTGCGAAGGAAGTAAAAGGACCAACACCCATGGGAGAACCGAAAGCAAGCTACACTCAGGCGGCAGAGCCGACAAAGGAAGTGAACATCGGAACTGAAGAAGAACCTAAGATGTTAAAAATTGGGACTAAAATGGAGGAAGATGAAGAAAGAAAGATTGTTGATTTGTTGCGAGATTATAAAGACATTTTCGGGTGGAATATGGACGAGATGCCTGGAATAGATCCATCTGTAGCTTGCCATAAATTGGATATTGATAAAAATGCAAGACCATTCAAGCAGAAAATTAGAAAAATTGCAACAACATATCACCCTCAAATAGAAGAAGAGTTACAGAAAATGCTTGACTCTGGAATTATTAGACAAGCAAAATATCCTGAATGGATAGCAAATATGGTCATAGTCCCAAAGAAGAAAAAAGGGATAAGAATTTGCATAGATTTTACCGATCTAAACAAACCTTGTCTAAAGGATAGTTTTCCTTTGCCAGATATTCCGCAAATGGTTGAGTCAGCAGCAGGAAATGAAAGGATATCCTCTCTTGATGGATACAAGGGATACAATCAAATTCCCCTCGCTGAAGAAGACCAAGAGCATACTGCCTTTTTCGCTCCAAGAGGGTTATACTGTTACACAAAAATGCCATTTGGTTTGCGAAATGCTGGAGCAACATACCAAAGGATGGTAGAAAAAGTGTTTGAGAAATGGATACATAAAACATTAGAGGTATATGTGGATGACATGTTAATAAAAAGTAAAGAAGCAAAGACCATGTACGAGATTTGAGGGAAATTTTTGAACAAATGAGGCATTTCAACATCAAAGTAAATCCAGAGAAATGTACTTTTGGGGTTGCATCTGGAAGATTTTTAGGATACATCGTGTCAAAAGAAGGAATACAAGTCGACCCAGAGAAAGTACAAGAAATACGCGATATGCCAACACCAGCAATGGTAAAAGATGTGCAAAAATTAAATGGGTTATTAGCTTCGCTAGGGAGATTCATCTCACGATCATCCGGTAAGTGTAAACATTTTTTCAACATACTTAAAAAAGGATCGAAATTTAGATGGACAGATGAATGTGAAAAGGCGTTACAAGGGATAAAAGAACATCTAATGGATATATCAATTTTATAAAAAGCAGAGCCAGGGGAAGAATTACTAATTTACCTTGCGACAACCTCGCATGCCCTAAGCGCAGTGTTACTGCGAATGGACGCAGGAGTAGAAAAGCCAATCTATTACATCAACAAAACATTCAATGCCGCAGAGAGAAATTATTCAAAAATTGAAAAACTAATTTTGGCATTAGTTTATGTAACATTTAAACTTCGCATCTACTTCGAAGCACACACAGTTAAGGTAATGACAAAAGTACCAATTGAGTCAGTAATGAAAAATTCAAAAAGGTCAGGAAGGGTTGAAAGATGGAATGCTCAAGTAAGTCATTGTAAACTCAAATATGAAATACTATCCTCACCTAAATCACAAGTTGTTGCAGACTTTTTAGCAGAATTTCCTTTAGAAGAGGATGAAGCAGTGGAAGAAATGATGGATATAGAAGAAGAACATGGAAATCCAAGAGATTTATTAACTGAGCCAAACAGATGGGAAATATTGGTAGATGGATCGTCAAATGGAGAAGGTAACGGAATTGGGATCATTGTAATTTCGCCAGAAGGCAATAAAATGGCTTTTTCTTTCAGATTGGAATTTGCATCTACCAACAATTAAACAGAATACGAAGCTATAATACATGCTTTGCGATTCGCAATAGAAATGAATTTGGAGAATGTGAGAGTCACCAGTGATTCCCAGTTAGCTATTCGCCAGATAAAAGAAGAATATACTACAAATGAACCATCTTTGAAAAAATATAAAAAACTTGTTGAAGAATTGTCGGCGAAGATACCAAAAATAAAATGGAGACACATATCAAGAAGAGACAATAGACTTGCGGATGCTTTTTCCTTTATATCAAGTATGATGACAGATCCAACTGCGAGATGCATAAAAATACAGACACTTCTATCACCGTCAATCAATAAAGAGGAAGAGGAAGAAGCAGAAGTAATGCTCGTAGAAGATGAAGCACAAAGACCCTATTGCGAAGATTGGAGAACAGAACTCCATGCTTATCTAATGAAAGGAGAAATGCCAAGAAATAGGTTAGAGATGCACAAATTAAAAAGCCGTGCAACAAATTATGAATTAAGAGACGGGATACTGTACCGAAGATCCTTTAATGGACCCTCGCTTAGATGTTTAACCCGAAAGGAAGGAGAAGCAGTGTTAAAAATGTTACACAGTTGGGATGCTGGCAATCACAGTGGAGGACGATCTTTAGCACATAAGGCGAAAATGCAAGGCTATTATTGTCCATATATGCATGAAGATGTGAAACAAGTATCAATGTGTTGCGAAGATTGTCAAAGGCACGAAAAGAAAATACATGCACCAGGAGCACCATTAACCTCTTCAACAAGTGTATGGCCTTTTGGAAAGTGGGGGTTAGATATTGTAGGACCATTTTTTCCAGGTACAGGGCAAAAGAGATATTTGATTGTCGCTATAGATTATTTCACAAAATGGGCAAAAGTAAAAGCAGTGCAACATATTCGCGATAAAGATATCTTTACCTTCATATTCGAAAACATCATATGCAGATTTGGAATCCCAGCACAGTTGGTATCTGACAATGGGAAACAATTTGAGGGACAAAATATAGAATTGCTGCTTAACGCATTTCAAATAAAATGTGGAAAATCAACTCCTTTATACCCGCAGGCCAACGAACAGGCGGAAGCAACAAATAAAACAATCGCAAATATATTGAAGAAAAAGTTAGAAGTACATAAAAGGGCATGGTGTGAACAAGTACATAATGCAGTATGGGCTTACAATACAACAAGGTGAGAAGCTACGGGAATGTCACCCTTTTGTTTAACATATGGAGTTGAAGCTGTGCTTCCGACAGAAGTTACTATTCCAACAACAAAAAGAGAAGCTTGGGAGAAAAATCTTAGTGAGGGTAACATTTTAATCAAGTTAGATGAATTAGAAGAAAAAAGAGAAAGAGCACTACATCATATGGAGAATTATTAGCGAAGATTAGCAAGAGAATATAACAAACGTGTCAAGACACGTGAATTTCAACCAGGTGATTTGGTATTGAGAGAAACACCAGTATATCAGCGAGAAAGTGGTGGCAAACTGGCGAGAAAATAGGACGGACCTTATATCATCAAGGAGATAGTTGGAACAAGGGCATATAGATTAATGGATCATGAGGGCAAAGATGTAGGCCAAAGATTGGATAGACCGTGGAATAGATTATATCTAAAGAAATATTACCCATAGAAGATGGTAGGAAAAGAATAGATTGCGAAGTATTGAATGAATGAAGTGAAATGAATTCATATAAGAAGTTTTTTGCAAAAGATTGATTGCGAAATCACATAAAAAAAAATTGCTTTGAATGACAAGGACATGTCAAAAGTACAAAGAATATGACGATCGAAGAAGGAGTATGCGAAAACCTCGCGAGACAAATTATATAAAAATCTGCTTAAATAATTACAGTGAGATCGCAGAAAAATAAGCAAGACTATGCGATAATTTCGCAAAGATAATGAGAAGAAATAATCAAAAATCAATGAATGATTGAAAGAATTGACAGAAATGAAAGAATGAATGAATGGGACGAACCTTTATGGCGTACACCCTAGTTCGCGAATGATATTTCGCAAGAGGCAAATGTAAGACCTAAAGTGCGTCATATAAGGGGGTATCTCTTGACATGGCTCAGGGAAAAGGTTACACCGCCCTGGAACTCCGAGTCATGGAAATTTGGGGTCAATAAAGCCCATCCTAGAGAGATACCTTGGATTTCCAACTATATAAGGTTATACCCTGGTTGGACGACCGAGGGTCTCTTCCAAGGAGTCAGTGTATGACCAAGGCGCCGAGGTACACGGTTGAGCCAAGAGTGCCTGGGGCATTCGAAGTGTCTCGGCCATTCTTGGCAAGTCTTGGCACATGCTGCACTTGGCCCGAAGAAAACTCCACTTAGGGTGCAGTCTCGTAACCATAAGCCCTATAGGTATAAGGGATAAGAGGCTGCGAAAACAACTGGTTGTTGTTAAGACCGGATGGGAGGAGCTAGTCTTGTATGGACGATGTACGCCTCCTTGAAGGGGCAACTGTGGGAGGAGATGATAAGGGCGGCACCCTCCATTAGGGAGGCAACAATCACTACACCAAAACATAATAAGTGTCTTAAGACGCAAATGTCATGAGGCTTTATTTTCGCAAGAAAATTTAGGCTTGTCATATTTGTGCAATGATCCTGAAGAGGCAACAATACTAACGCGATGGTAAGACGAGATCAATGGGTCTTTGCATGAAAGTGTAAAGACGTCCTCGAGATTTCGTGCCTGATAAAACTTTCATGCAAGAACCTTGGCAATGTCATGGGGCTTTAAATTTTACAAATAAACGCAAGAACTTCTAGGCACCAATCTAACCAACTTACCCAGTCATATTGTCACAAGGAAAACATCACCTTCTCCCCTCCTCTGCCTCCTTCCTCTCTGCTGAGGCAATAATACTAAGAAAATGATAAGGCAAGATCAATGGGTCTTTACATGAAAATGTTGCCTCAAAGAGTAAATTAAAACATACACAGAACAACAATACAGATGAACGTCCACCTATTTCAAAATATCACTTGCGATTTTGAAAACCAAGTCTTCGCAATGAGGAGTGGCAAAATAAGACCTTTAACTAGGAAGGCAAAATAAGACCACACAAGAGTAATGATAAGGCAAGATCAATGGGTCATTACATGAAAATGTAAAGACGTCCTGCAATCTTGTCGCATTGATGAAATTCAACATAAAAAAGAATAATGGAAAAAAAATAGGAATTATTAAATAACAAGAGTTATTTTCGTTCCAGGAAAGGGTAATAATAAGCATATAAACATATCTGCAAGATAATTGAAGTATATAAAGAAATAGCAGTACAAGAATAAAAATTACAAGAGACGTTCAATTCTCAAATATCAATTTTTTTACCAGAAGGGGATACTGGATTTTCTTCAGCAACTTTATCCATATTTTCGCCAGTTAGTATATCTCCACCAGATCCTCCTTCACCCAGATCATCATTGACAGCTTTACTGGGAGGAATTATCTCTTCATTTGCGAGCTCTTCTCCACTATT
Source organism: Papaver armeniacum (assembly GCA_023531295.1). NCBI lineage: Eukaryota > Viridiplantae > Streptophyta > Magnoliopsida > Ranunculales > Papaveraceae > Papaver > Papaver armeniacum. The sequence goes on along the minus strand of JAJJWW010017310.1, from coordinate 278,078 downwards.
GTAATCACAATCGCTGTCAGGAGGGTTAGGAACTTCATCATCGCTTACTTTCAGAGGTTCAATAGATACAGGATCAAGAGATTATAGTAAAACATCGTTCACAAGAACTTCGGCTTTAAGATGAAATTGACGAAGGAGTGCTTTCTGATGATTTTTACTCTCTATATCTTTACAGTCAGACATATAGTCGAATCTTCTTTATGCTCGATCGCGATAGCGAGCAAGGGAAGCAACGAGTATTCCATTTTCTTTGCGAATTTTTGAGTAGTCATATTTTAAAGCGGCAACGGAGGAGTGAATATTTTTCTCATACTCTGCAAAAACAAAGAACAAAAGGAGTTATACAGACAAAATATTTGAAGACTTGATAAAGGAAAAATAGATGAGGCAGTCAATTTCTATGACTACCTTCCTTTTGCGAAATAAGATGTTGGGTTAAATCCAAGCAACTATTCTCCAAGTGATCCATGGCATTGTCAAAATTATCTCCAACCAAACCTTGTAGTCGAGAGCGCAAACTCTTTTCGTTGGAAACAAGCAAGTTATTTTCCTTAGCAAGAGATGAGTAGGATTCTTTTAACTTGGAATATTGGTATTTCCTATGAAGCACGGACACCTCAAAACCGGTGACGTATCCGTGTCGGACGCCGTATCCGTGTCGGACACTTGGGGACACTTGGGGATACGTATCAGACACCCCATTTAAAGTGTCCCTTTTTATTAATTATGAAAAGGGTAGGGGATACTTTTGGGATACTTCTCGGATACTCTAGAGGGGACACTTCTTATAGTATAAGATATATATATATATATATATATATTGCCAAATATTTATATACATAATATGTTAAATATTTTTAGATATGTAATATATTCGTATTTATCAAAAATTATTCTATAGAAGCAGTATATAAATGTCTAACCCTAACATTCTTATTCAATATTGATGAGTGATGGCCGATGGGTTATCTTTTTTTTTTATCTTTTTTTTTTTTTTGATATTCCAGATAGTATTTTAGAATTTTCTTACTTTATGCGATTCTTTTCATTATTAATAAATTAAATATTTTTTAATTAATACACGTATCCCGTATCCCCATTTTTTAAAAATTGACGAATCCCTGTATCAGTATCCCCGTATCCGTATCCCCGTATCAGTATCCGTGCTTCATAGGGTATTTCAGTTGACTAGTTTTCATACTTAAAGATATTCTACCCTGAATAAGTTTATCCCTCTCAACAGTGACTTCTTGAAGTTTATTTCTCTGCGAACAGAGAGATTGTTCTTGTTCATTACATATTTTTTGACAGACATCAAGTTGTTGCGAAGCAATCGCCATCTTGTTTAACAAAATTCGTTTTTCTTGAGATAGAGTTCCATTCTCATCTGATAAGGTTTCCAACTCCAAATTAGATTTATTCAAAGCATAAGAGAGATGAGATAATTCATTATTCAGCGAGTCTTGAATCTGAACTAAGTGAACATTCTCTTGGGTAAGATTATCTATTTGATCAACAGAATATGTATGAAGATTATCTAAGTGGTTATATTGCTCCATCCAAACATCTCTATCCATTCGGGTTTCTTCAATGATAGATTCCAACTGATATATCTCCATTTTTCGTTTCTGGTTTAAAGCTTGAAAGGCGAACAAGGTCTTAAAAAAAAAAAAAAAAAGTTGGGAGGAGAATTAGTACCTTTTAATTCTTCGTTCTTCTTGCGAAGATTATCACGATCCAGCGAGACATTTTGAAGATTATTCTTCAATGTCTTAACTTCTTGTTCTAAAGACATTTGCGACATTTTGTCAGAACCAAAATATTTACTCAAAGAATCGCAAACGCTAGACCTGATTGGGTCAATAGAGGTCTTCTTGACATCATTCATGATGTCTGATAAAACTTTGAAAGCTACATATATCCCTTCCAGGTTTTCTTTAGTAAGAGGGATAGACCCAGATGAAGAGGTAATGGTGGGAGGAGAAGGAAGAATTGAGTCATCCTTGGTCATAGAAATACAAGAAGAAGAGATTTGATGAAGATTAATAAGTAGGGGAGAAACAGAGGCATTAAAAAGGGGTTCATCTTGAGGAACTTCATTGATGGAAAATTCAGGAATATCGATAGTGACATTTTTAGAGGTGGAGAGAATAGAAGGAGGAATTGATTTATCCTGCGAAGACACGCAGGAGAAGATGGTTTATCCTGCGAAAGAGGAATTGATTTATCCTGCGACGATATCGCAAGGGAAGATGGTTTGTCCTGCGAAGATACTGCAGGAGAAGTTGTAAGTTTAAATGAAGGAAAAGAAATAGAAGGTGCAACAGGTTTAGAACGACGAGGTTTCTTAGGGGACCTATCAGCATTTTTGTCATCCTGCGAATTACAAGTTAAATAAGAAACAGAGGAAACAATATTGTTATTAGAAGAGTAAATGTTTCTTAAATACCTTGCTATTCGCAGGCTTTCTTTTAGTGACAGTGGTTTTCGGTTGCGAGCCCACGGAGACATTAGGGTTCACAATGGTGAACTTGGTGTTAGATTTGTTCTTGCTAAAACAAAAAAGAGCAGGGGAATCATTAAAAGAATAACAGTATCAAAACAAAACAACTTCAATAAGAGAGATCAATCACAAAATGATCAAATTTAGCAAAGTTAACAAACCTTGATGGCTCCATAGAAACAATAGCAGAAAAAGAAAGATGAGAACATTAGCAGAAGAAAAATAGCAGTAAAAAGTTGCAGATGATGAAGAAGACGAAGTAAAAGAAAAGAAACACTTTCATAAGGAATTCCCCTTTAAATAGACAAGAAAAGAGTAACAGGATAACATAAATGTGCCGGTAAAAAGGGAAAATTTTAGACACGTGTAAGCGGTTATCCCTAATTCACGGAATTTTGTCGGCAAAAATTGATGAAAAACAAATGGATGCAACACTTCAAAATATTAGTTCTCATGACATTCTCTTCTTCGCAGAGAAGACATGAGAAGAGGCAAGATGTAGGATCAGAATATCGCAACAACAATACCTCGCGACCTCGCGAGATCAATAAACGACAATATTGCGAAAGTGTCGCAAATAAGTAATATAAATGACGCAATGAATGACGACATCCAAAACACGAGAAAGATGTGAAGACTTAGCGAGATTTAGGATAGTTGCGAGATTATGTATTTGAACGCCTGCGATATTTCGCAAGTCATTCCCGAAAATAAAGGACAACTTAGCTGTCATCTATCATGTAATATCCTATATAAGTAGCCGAGCAAGCCCTTGGAGGAGGGATCTTTTTCGGAGTGTTAGCAAGTCATTAAGAGAGAGAAAGTTTGTAGTGATTGTAATTTCTTTAGATCATTCCCATTTTATCTTGTAAACATTCAAGGAATTAATCAATAAAAATCATTATTGTTCATCTTCAATGGTTTAATTGTGTGAATTCTTGTAACGGGTGTAGTGTAGGATTTCCTGCAACTACAACCTCCATATGGATTTTTATTTAGTATATCGTCTTCTTCTTCATCTGTCATGATTTTTTCTTCGTCTTCTTTTAATTCTTCTCTTTTTCCCTTTGTACCCTTTTTCTCATGCTTGTTTTTGAGAAGTTTTGGGTTAATGGTACTTGCTTTCACGAACTCAGCAAAGGTATCCGCTAAGTTTTGTATCCGAAGTTCAAGTTTTGCAAACTTGTCTTTGTTTGTTAGTTTAGAACTCTTGTCATCTTCGCTTCCCATCTTGGCTTTAGTACTTCCTCTAGGTTTTCCTTGTGTCTGGTAGAACGACAGTATCTTCTCCTCATAGCGTATATTGTTTTCGTGTTGAGACCATGCACCACAACTAACCCTAAAAGTCAGAACGTGGCTCTGATACCACTTGATACGCAATCGATCAGTGGTACTTAGAGTCGGTACTGATATGAAAAAAGATTGAAAGGAACACAAAGAAAAGAACACAATGATACTACTAACTTCTTCTTCTTTATTGCTTTGAAAGAAAAAACTTTATTACAATCCAATAAATTGGCTGCTCTCTCTCTCTCTCGTTTTTCTCTACCTCTGCTATCTATGGTCCTTACTCTTTTATATGAGTTTTAGAACTCATCTATACTAGGAATCCTATCTAAATTAGGAAACCTCAAACTTCTAGGCCAAGTTATCAAACGAACACCTCTTCTACTACCTTCTAGATACTCTCTAGCCATACTATGGCTCAGCTAAACCTAGGCTAGCAGTTAGCCTCATCTGGCATCCTTAGCTGACCCTTTGCTACGATACTCCTGTATCAATAAGGGAAACAATTCCTGGAGGTCACTCTTTCAGCCTTCCCATAACTTGCATCCGCTCTTTGACGGTTCTCCTCTAGAGGAGCGTGATGTCTTCCTTTTACCTCTCATCCTCTTACGCTGTCAGGGGCCTGTTGTGGTGCTCTACCACTCTCGAATCCCCGCCTCATTTTGGTTATTTACATTGCCCAAATTTCCCGGATTTTTCGCCATCCACTATTCCAGCTGTAACACTTTATTTCTTTCTTGAATCCATTAAATATAAGAGCATCTCCAATGCAAGGGATAGAGGTCTTAAAATTGCACGACACCTAGGATTTACGTTCATTTTTTTACCAAATTCTCATCTCCAATTTAAGGATAAAGATCATAAAGATAGATGACATAGCTAAGTAGGGTAATGGAAAAACTCTATGACCTTGGGTCTTAAATCCAGATCATCATTTTATCTCTAATTTAAGAAAAAGTTTCCTAGGTATGATCCTGGAATGAAAAATAAAACTTTAGGTACAAATTTTATCTCTATCTTTTTATTGTCATTTAGTAATGACCCACAAAAAAAAAGTGTTAATAAACCTCCATAATGGATGAACTTGACCCTTTGCATCGGAGATACTCTAGAGATCTAAAACTATTAAACCAGAGATCTCGGCATTCATAATCTTTCCAATCTTTCTTTGTTAAAATGAGAAAAATATTTTATCCCATCATTAATGATATTGCTATGTCTATTAGTATTTGCTAAATCAAAATAAAAATGTAATTAAGCGGTATTTTTATTTTATTTTATTTTGAAGCATGTAATTAAGCAGTGAGGTAATGTTATAGCGGTTAAAAATAAAAATGTAAAGGAGAGTAATTTATTTATTTATTTATTTAGGTTATATAAGGAAGGCTATTATTGGGGCGTCACAGTCCATTAGAGGGGCGTCACCTAATAGGACAAAAACGGGTCACCCGTAAGTAATTTCAAAAATCCCTTATCTCAAATAATTGTGTAATGACTAAACAACCCTTGTTTGGCTTTAGTTTAATTAATTAAACCTAGCTACGTCCTAAATTACGCCTGGAAAATCAACTAAACCTAGGCGTAAATTGTAATTACGCCTGGAAATCAACTGAACCTAGGCGTAAAACTGGAATTACGCCTGGAAATCAACTAAACCTAGGCGTAAAATTGAAATTATGCCTGGAAAAACCTAGGCGTAAAATTTGAATTACGCCCGGAAATCAACTAAACCTAGGCGTAAAATTGGAATTATGCCTGGAAAAACCTAGGCGTAAAATTTGAATTACGCCCGGAAATCAACTAAACCTAGGCGAAAATTGGAATTACACCTGGCAATCAACTAAACCTAGACGTAAACGACATGCAAATCAAAGTTTACGCTTGAATTGAACTAAACCTAGGCGTAAGTTCTTCAAAAACTAAATTACGATTGAAAAATCTAGTACCGTACCCAGGCATAACACTAGCAGAAAGTAAATAAAATCTTAATTTTACTTCGATTTCATTCGATTTAAGCACAAAAACGGGTACAAAAAGATGGGTTTGTTTGATTATTACCTTACATACACCATGGGTTGTTGTTGAGGAGTTTGAAAACATGATTCTTCAATTGATTGAATCGGTGGAATGAGTTGAGGATGAAGTTGAGGTTGATTGAGTTGTTGATTACCATCACTAGGATCAGTTTGCTTCTTCCTCAGCTAGTAGTTTTAATTGAAGGGTAATTTTGACAAATTGCTATGGAATCAAAATATCCCTTAACCAGATTTTTGGTCACTAAATATCCAAGTGAAGCCCCTCTAATGGAGTGTGACGCCCCAATAATAACCTTCGTTAAAATGCATTCAAAACTAGAATTGCTTGCCAACTACAGCCTTTGACTAGTGTACCGAGAGTGTGCTTATGAAAAATGACAAATTACATTCACATTATCTAGCCTCGATGAAAGACTCAAGTCCGACAACCTATTAAAAATTGTCCCTGTATCTCCATTCACGTCCCTTCTTCACATCTATTAGTCAATTCCCTGCATTCCATCAAAATAAGTAATCTAAGTAATAGTAACAAAAGGTTGTGAAAACAGTAAAATGATTTTGTGCCGCCATGGTAATCGCAACTGAGAATTTTGACTCTTTTGAAGGTATGTGCAATAAGACACATTTCCATATATGAATGTCCACTGAGACTCTCTAACATAGCTCATATACACAAAACAATAACATTTCATATCAAAATCACACACCTTTACTGAGTAGAAGTTGGAAACCCCGCATCAGCTTCTTCTTCCAAGAACCTCACTAGTTGTTTCACCTCCAGATGTTCCTACAAAAATCAAAAAATCAAGTCAAAATCAGGTCAGCTTCATAAAAAAAAGAGAGATATTCAAAGAAATCGCAGAAGCCGACCAAAAGAACTATACTTACAGAGAGACAAGATCTGTATTTTTGCCAGTCTGAAACACATTCTTCTTTATCCCATTCACCCTTTTAAGAACTTCTCTAAATACCACCAGTGAAATCAAAATCAACTGTTAAAAATCTCTTCTTTTAACTCTCAGGGAGAGAGAGGGAGGGTGGGAAAGAGTCTTACTTGTGGAAGCATTGATGATAAGCAGATCCAGGTGATGTTGCTACAGAGAATTTCTTCTTCTACTCCTTTTTACGCATAATAAAACACAAAGTCAAACCCTCAAACCTAACAATACAGTGATTCTTTGAGCAGAAATGGTTTTTTGGAACTTTGGAGTATACCGAAAAGGAACAAAAGCATGATCTGTAAAAGGGCAAGAATGTAAGCCGCAATATTCTACCATCGAGCCCGATTGTAGAATATACTGAACTCCGATTGAGAGTGGCAAAGTCCAATGCTTTCCACCTATAACATTTGAAGGAAACCAAATTAGATCAGCATACAAAAATCCCAATATGTTAATTACGGAAGGAAATAATGATGCTATCAAAGCTCCTCCACCACAACTGCAAAATTTCTCCGAGTTCAATAACTCTTATAAACTTTCTGGAGCTTATCCCCTGAAGCATTAAATATGCTGACAGGTTGGGAAGGGAAAAAAAAAAGTGTTTGCTCTAGAATGCTAATTATGAGCTTTGGACCCTTTGGTGCAATAATAGAGTTTTGCACTTTGGTCTGTGCTGTGTATAAGAAGTTTGCAATATCAAGAACCAGAATTTCATATGAAAATGTAGCTTTGGAGCGTCAATTTATCAGTTTCCACGTTTTTGAAGCTCAGTGAGTCTTCATTTATCATATTATGAAGATTGTAATTCAAACATTTTTTTGTAGGGTTCAATAATGTTGGAATTCCTATCGATGATCTTTACTCGAAGAGGAATATACCTTAAGCTATTGTAATGCTAAACTGTATCAACTAGTTATCTGTCTTGTCAATGATCACTACTCTAATAGCAGAATAAATCTGCAATAGGAACACTTTCTGGATTTCATAATTACTTTTCATCGAAATATTAGCTGCTTCTCGAGATAACCGTGGGAAGATAAATAGGATAAAGAAGTCTGCATTGATAGAACTAGAATTAAGAACACTTTCTGGATTTCATACTCAGTTACGGATTCCATACATATCGAACCACAGACTTGAAGCAACTGCAGGATTCTCGAAAGGCCATGCACTTAGTGGGGAAGACAAAATTGGAAATAGGATAAAGAAGTATGCAGCATTGAATTTCCAGAACTAGAATGGTCTAAGTTCTAGTCATCATTAGGCACATTGACCTAATATAAAACTACACTAGCAGCCTGCAACGTAGCTTGCTAATCGATCCTTCCCCTGGAGATGGAACAATAGCATTATTTGAAGACAAACTAATTAGGTTGGTTGGGGACCTAGTGGTTGACGACATAATGGAAATGTATGGCATATGATAGTTATCACAGGGAAACTAAAAGCGCAGTAACGAAATAAGTCACTAAAGTATACATCATATTCTTCAATGACAAAGCAATATAGCTTAACCCAAAATAGAAAACACTACTACAAAGTTGCACAGATGATATATAGACTAAATAAAAGTAACTTCAAATATATGCATAAGGTTCACATGAAGGTTACTTGTGCTATACCCAATTTCGAAATGAATTAAGTTTGTAGAAAGCTATCAATATTACTTCCAAAATTAACGAAGATTACCAGTTTATATGTATCCAGGGTTCGCATCCTCCTGCAGATGCTCGAAAGTACAATGACAGCTTCTTGTCTCCTCCATCTCAACCGACTCCATTGGTATTGCATCTTCTTCCCCTAACTCTTTCAACGAAACAAAGGAGTTCCTGTGAGGGGATACTTGAAGAAGCCAATGGAACCTTACATGTATTCCTGGTGGAAGAATCAGAGCTTCAATTCAAATAATTTGGGATAGTAGATTACGAAATGCAACTAATTGGGAAAGAGTTCACAGTAAAGCAATTCTACGCACAACTGGCAGAAAGTTAGTGATAACTATAGTACCCGTGGAATACGATTGTGAAGTCGTAAGTGTACTTTCATCTATCCAAATCCTAGCAGCGATTTAGATTGATATCAAAACTAGGCCATGGAGAGGATCCTTGCTACCTGTGTATTATTTCCTATCCAATTCTCTCGTGGGAGGGGAGATACTGAATCCAGACTTTCTTTTAACCCAGGAAAAGCTGAAGATGTGTTCTTTGCAGCTCCATGTCATCTAAATCAGCATGAGTCTCATTTACGATTTACCACACGTTCCAGAGTAACAGGAGCTAAGAGGTGGCATTTGATGATGGCTCTGAAACTGCAGAATCATCCTTGTCACAAACGCTTCAATCAGTCCATCAATGCCTTCAGTGAGCGGTCTAACAGAAATTAGGAAATTTGCCAAATTTCCCGCCATCTTAGCGAACGGCATGGAAGTCTACCAAAGGAAGTCCAACATCAAGATTCTACCAAGGGAAGCCGCTGTCATTTCAGAAGCCTCCAGTGATTTGAACACACTTGAGCTTTCATGAACATAACTGCAGAAAAAACAGATATTTTTAACTCAAGTATCTATAGAAAATCAAAATCCAGTATTCAAAGTGCCAGCGTGAAATCAGTTTCAACGGATGATTCTAACCACACTAACCAGGAATACAAGTAACACTTGTAAGACTAACCACGCCATCAGCAAGTCATACAATGGTAAATAGTTAGGATATATACTTCAAGTGAGTAAGAAAAACAGTAAATAACCCAAAAAAGACAACTCTCCCCTGAATTCAATGTGTACTATCCACCAAATAGTACACATAAGTCAATGTGCATGATAAAAGAGCAATACTACGCAAAACAAAAAGGAAAGATTAATAGGAGTATCAGAGTATCAGCAAGACTGCAAGAGTACGTACAATAACCCGAATAAACAACAAGAATGGAAATATATCTCAAAATCCTATGTAAAATCATCGAGTAAATGCTTCATGAGTCTCTTGATATACTCAAAAAGTCATTCATACACTTCATGTGCAATTCGGATTCGGAAAATACAATGAATGTCAAACAAGACCCACACATTACTGCAGATGCCTATGTAGCCAGTGGTGAGTCGTCGAGTGATGATACCAACAACCTGAGTTTGATACTCGTCAGCACTTATATAACTTACTAAATGATCAAATAAATAAAGTGCACAGTACTTTACTTAATCTCCACAAAGCCAGTATTTTTGGACAAAATAAATAATGTAACTGGCTAATGGTGCAGCTTGGGATCTACCTGAATCAGAGTTAAGCAAGGGAAGAATTGATACAACTGCGGAAGTAGGCATAAATAGTGTATGGTACCTTTGCTGATAGTCTGCAAATGGAATTCTAGCAGTAGTCTGCAAGATACGTTGCTAGTTCATGTTAGTCATCACAGAGAACAATTCCTAGTTGACTATTACTCTTGTAATATTTATCAATGAATGAAGACAAACTTCAGTACCTATACAAGCTACCATGTGTTACAGCAGTATCAAAACACTGGACATAAATATAAACAACTACAAACTTGATCCCTAAAACTATCAATCGAAAAATGTTAAGAGGTAACATGAAAATATCTAATCCCTCGTACTACTGGAAAGGTCTTATTCCGCAGTTGTGCCTGCATTTAATTATTCGGCTCCCACAATGAAGAAAATAAGTCACTAAAGTATAAATCAATTATACTCTCCCATCCAGATAAGGTCAAGTCAGTAACAAAATGCAAAGTTAACAAAGCAATATAGCTCAAAATAAGATAGTTTTAAGAGCATATGTCTTGAGTGAAACCTGAAAGATACTCTAGGATTCAGTGACAAACTAGACGTGACTGAGCTGCAGTGCAGTCTCATTGAGCAGTTTAAAACTGTTTGAAAGTGGGACAGCACAAATACTAATACTTCACCTTCCAAGTTGACAAATGGATTAAGGATTTCTTAAGGAGTAACTCGATGGTGCCAGAGTTTGATAACATAAACATGATAGGACCAGGGGTTGGCGTCTCCGCATCAAAAGATGACATAATTCTAACCTCTAAACTTCTGATAATATGATTTGACTAAGCATCTTAAATGTGACCTTAATTCCATGAAATTGTAAAATCCAAAAGCTAATTTCATTTTTTTTGAACAAATTTCGTGACAGACAAAATGCATATTAAGTGACCATATAGAAGGCCAGACTGTACAATAAAACCCACTAAGACAATGACAGCATAGCAGTAGTTCCGATGTATTACTCAGTAAGACAATGTGAGCATTTAGTTTCACATAAATATTACCTGTTATTCAAATTCAAAATCAAAGTCAGTGAAGATTACCAGTTTATAAGCATATGTGCTCAGGATTTGCATCCTCCTGTAGCTGCTGGCGGCTTTTGGTCTCCTCGATTTCAACTGACTCCATTACTTTTGTACCTTCTTCCCCTAATTCTTTCAACGAAACTAAGGTGTTCTTGTGAAATAGTTTATAAGAAATAGTTTGGGGATTTTTGAGTATCAAAAGCAGGGAAATGAAATGAAATAGTTGAATACAGGATTAGAAGTTCCCAGGATTGGTTATAGGGAGGGGGTTTTTGGATCAAGGGATAAACATGCCCTAGCTTTTCCCGATTTGGACAACATCATCTCATTTGTGCGATTTCGATTCAATAAATAGATTAACAGAAAAAATCAGGGATAAACCCTAGAAAAATGACTTCAACCAGACATAAGAAGCTGTAGACTAGAGATGGAGAGATTGTTGCAGTGAGCTTCTGAAACTGGAACGAAAAGATAAGAGACGCCAGAAAATCATGGCTTGATTGGGGGCCATGGTTTTTAATTTGGGGCCTCCCACTAGAGGACAAAAAAAAGTCACCCAATCCTAATTTGGGCCACCCTTATCCAAATCCAAATATTTTAGTAATGCGTAACCTACGCTTATCTAATTAGTAGTAATCTCCCTTAATTAGTGGTAGTCTCACTTAATTAGTAGTAGTATTTTAAAATCAAAAGCATAAAATCAAAATCAAATTATTATTTTTCGAATTTTATGTTTGCAAAAAAATAAAATCTGCGCAAATTTGTATGAAAAGTGTCATGAAATTTTTAAAAATTAACGACCCTCAAGAGTCGTCATTGTTTCAGTGATAACTCTAGACGGTCGTTAATGTTCAAATACGCATATGACGAACGACTCTTTTATAAGCAATAACGACTGTTTAGAGTCGTCACTGAAACAATGACGACTCCTGAGGGTCGTTTTTTGGAACAATAACGACTGTTTAGAGTCGTCACTGAAACAATGACGATTCTTGAGGGTCGTTATTTAAAAAAAAATCATGACGACTTTTCATACAAATTTGAGCAGAAAAAAAATTCGAAAAAAAAAAATTTGATTTTGATTTTTATTTTAAAATTTTGATTTAAAAAAAAAAATTTTAAAAATAAGGGGTAAAACAGTATTTTCACTTTACTATTGATACACCCCTGAAAATATTGGGGTGCAAACAAAATTGGTGAGGCCCCCAATTAAAATCTATGGCCCCCAATTAAGCCCCGCAGAAAATCTCTAATTTTATTGTTTTTAACGCGAGGCTTTGGTTCCTGAGGGGTATTAGTTGGTGGCTGGTACAGGCCAATTACTCTAGTCCATAGGGGCAGCTGGTCCTAGATGGCACTTATATGATCATTACACTGGCTAGGCTAAGTCTTATGGGATAGATTTGACATCTAGATTAGATAAAAGGCGTTGCAAATTTTTCTTAAAGCGTTATTTATTCTTCGCTCCAGATATATCTCGAATGCCAACTAGTAGAGAGATAGTTGCGCAACCAAAATTCTACTTTTAGGGGAATGGTTTAGCGAGATTTTTTTATTTTTTGATCCGGCGGCTAAGATGGTTGCGATGTTCCATTCAGCGCGGTTACGTGGAATGATTCGGCGCATCTGGATGCTATATTGGAATGACCATAAAACTTAGGTGGGTATTCTAACTAACTTGGGTGAATAATTAAAAGTTGATTATGTATCCGTCCGCTATGATCAACGGATATCGGTTTGTATATCTTACAGTAATTATCAGATTCGATTTAACTATTTAAAAATAGTAACAAATTGTTAAAGTAGTAATAGTTGAATCTTCAAATATATTATCTTTTTTATTTACAAAACAAACAAGATAGTGTAATGTAAGAAACTCTAATATCTCCTTAACAAAGAAAAAATCTTTATAGTAAACACGGAAAGTAAAAAAATGTTGAATTATTGCTTGCACTCCGGCATCTATGTTATTCCATTTATTTTCTTCTATTTCTATTAATACGTGTTATGTCCCCTCCTAATATAAACGTCATACATGCATATAGATGTATTAGTTTGTCATCATCTAAAGACATAAACAAGGTGTTATTATACTCAGCAACTACTAGCGAATTATTTTTCAGCAAAAATATGACTACGAACATGACTGTGAACGCGACAACACCATACAAAATCCAAAGAGAACTCCATGTGGTTCATAATAGTCATGTCCACAACAATTCGTACATGCAACCAGCATTTACAACCTTACATTAGAGGTAGGTAGTAAGTAGTCTACATTCCTCAAAATAAACTTCTAATAAGCTTCGATTAGTTAATAAAAATGAACAAAACAGGATAACTAGTGTAAGTAGTCTACATTCCTCAAACAACTTAGCTAATTAACCACAGATACGCAACCACAAGACATAAAGGAAATTTGTCACGCACGACAGATCAATAAGGGGAAAATGAGAATCTAGACACATAAAACCAATATACCTAACAATATGTTACAACTAATTGTTATCCTAATAATTGAATCTGCGTAAAAGGATTACGGTTTTGAAAATGTTCAATTGGGTGGTGTGTCGAATTCAAATGCTGGAATATTAAACTAGAATGTCTTCCACTAGTCTATGGATGATATACTAAGCTAAAATATGATTACAGTGAACATTGGTGAACTTCCACAGACACATGCTAAGAGATTTCTACTTATATTTTTTTATCCTAAAATCTTATCACATATTATGATTATATCATATATATAAAAAAGAAGTTTCACTTTCCTACAACATCATTGAAAAATAACGATCACTGGTTAGTTGAATTCGTTTGGATTATATAGATTGTTAGGTTGCAGATAGATGAGGGACACGAGGGTTGTGGATGAATTGTTGTATTGAAGTTTGTCTGATGATTAATTGAAAGGTTAGGGTTTCGTGAGAATTTTTGGGAAGATGTATAAGATGAAATTAAAGCTTTAAGAGTTTAATTAGAAGTAGGTTTGACTCGAATTAGAGATAAAGGTTGAATAACATCACAAATTTAATGGCTAGGGTTTTGAGTTTGAAGCTGTTAAAGAAGTTAGGGTTTCTATGGTCCAAAAACAGTTGATGCTGATGAATTCAAGATGAAGAAGATGGTAATTGTGAAAGTGAGAGATGGGTATATAGAGTTGATTAAAGATGAGATGAATTACCAGAGAAGATTGATAAGCTGTAAGGAAACTGGTTTGTGTTTGAGGTAATTATCTTTCTCTATAATCTTGGTTGAGTTATTCAGAGGATTGATTGTAGACTTTCATATGGGTGTATACATGATTATAAGATTGTGGTAATTGATGGCGTTGTTCAGATATTGTATGATGTTGAGCTGTAATTGTAGATGAGAATGGAAATTACAGGGATGGAGGAATTTCAGATGTAGATAATGAGTTGGTGATGTTCTCGTTGTGAATAGGTATGGTGGTGAATGTGTATCTATGTTGATGATGTAGATGGTTGTACTGAGGTACAAGATGTAGTGGTGATGTTAAAGTTACATGGGATATCAGTGACTGGTGGAAGTGTAGAAACTGTAGGTGCTGGTGTTGTTGTAATGAAATGGTAGGGGGTATGAGTGTTTGTTCTGGTAATATGAAGAAAGGGTTGTTAAAGGAGGTGTTGTCTATACAGTGGAATTTGAGATGGAGATATGCAGTTGTAAAGAAGATGTTGTTAGAATAGAAATGGTGTTGTTTTGTTGGAGGCAGTTAATGGGGCATGAGTGAATAGTGTAGCTATGGAAAGTGATATTGAAGAGTGTTGCTTAAGTTGAATTAGATGTTGCTTAAAGTTGCAATTGCAGGTAAACTGGGTTTAATGTTGTAATTGAGTTATGGAGTATTGTTTTGATTGAATGTGTTATAATGATTTTGTAGACATTGAATTTGTGTAGCAATGTAAATGAAGAGGTTGGTATTGTAGAGTTAAGAGTTGGTATGTTGTGCATTAGTGTTCTTTGGCCTGAGCAAAGACTCTGGCATGTGCAAGGGTTTAGGCCTTGTGCTATTCAGCCTAGTCAAGTATCTGACTCTAGCTGACTTAGTCAATCTGACTAAGTCGAATCGTATGGACTTACTGAGTTACCTGCCTCAACCTGAGTTGAATCAGTTGACCCGACCTTGACTCGTTGACCGAGTTAACTTTTGACCATTTTACCTGGATCGGTTGACCATGAACTTGACTTTGAATAGACGTTGACTGTTAGTTGATCACCACTGACCATACGTTAACCGTTAGTTGACTTAGATGGACTGGACCTTAGTTTAATGGGCTTGTTAAGTAGAATCGGGCTTAGGGCCAGTTTCTTTAATTAGATGTTTGGACCCCTTATGGTCCGAATTGACTTTTAGTTTTTTTCTATAGAGTTGTAGATCTTCTTAAGACTTAACTAATGAATTATATATGCTAAAGATAGATAATAAAAAGGTGGAGAACCGTAAATGGACTTATAATCATTAGATAGACTTGTATGATTCTTGTGTGAGCCATGGCTAGATTCTTAGAGTTCTTGTGTGATTAACAGTTAGTCTATATTAACAACGATCGATTCAAAGGATGAACCAAAGGATCGTGGATCTCGAGGTAGGCGTGGCTTGTCATCAAAAGAGGTGGGAATTTACATTTAACTCTTTTGTAGTTATTGTTGTTTTCTATTACAGAAGTTTATGTTTAACAAATTCATGCATTTCCTGATTGTGTATTCCATGCATTGTTTTATTTTAAATTCCGATAGTATTGTTGATTCTTTTAATCTTTCCATTGTTTGGAAAGGAATTGTAATGCTTTGTTTGTCTTTATGAATTGTTTGGGAAATAAGAATTTCCATTTGTATGTTTGGAAAATGAGAATTTCCATCTGTGGTATATAGGATACTGCTCCTTCATTTATATCTATTACTTTCAAGCTTTTATGTGTAATAGGTGTGTAAGGAATTGGTCGACACTAATATAAACTAATAGAGTGCGTAAGGAACTGGTCGACACTCAATATATACATTGTTTGAAGAAGGAGTTAGTTCCATACACATGATTGTTTACCTCTGTGAAATTGGTTGTGTAACTTGTGTTTTAATGTTTTGGGAAAACATGAATTGTTTGCAAATCATTCCAATGATTACTTGAAAGTTAAATGTTATTTCTACTGGGAACTCTTTTAGGGATGATGTGCTCACCCATTGCCACTTTCAGTTTCAGAGACAGATCAGAGTTGCGCAGCGGACGCTTCGAGGAGTTGAGTCAGTTAGTTGGTTATCTTCGACTATGATTACTATGTTGTATATTTTATTTGTAAACTAAATGACTATTATTATATGTATCATTTGAGAGGAGTTCTTGTATATATATATATATATATATTTTAGAGTGGGGTAGTTTTTAGGTTTAATTTTGTAGCAGATTTCTTAATTGAATGTTTAAGTTTATGATTTAGATCTTTAGTGCCTCTTTATTTAGTTAATCTCATAGATTAGTCAGCTGCTAGCTTTGGGGGCGCTGCAAGTAAAGCATAGACTAAGGGGGAGTAGCATATCATATGATACTTATAGTTATATGGACTACAAAGGAATAACAAAGACGTGCGGATTGATACAATCTACCTATCTTACCTTTAGGGGGAGTATTAGCTTTGTTATTATAATGTCAACAGTGGCATTTATGGATTGATGTATACATGTTATTGTGTTGTTGAATTCGGTAATCAAGCGTATGTGTAATGAATTATTGTATTTTGTTTATCCATATGATGTAAGAGTTTTGTCACTAAAATTGACAAAGGGGGAGATTGTTAGAGCATAGCTCGGTTGAACCCACCAAGCATTGGTATGTCAAGTTTGGTTGTCATATTTTAGTGAACCAAAACTCATTTAAAGAGTCGCTTGATTATGTACTAGAGTCAATTTCGTATAGATAAGCTTGAAAGTATTAGGATATGAGACATTACAATTATTACGAAGACTTGAATAAGTGAAGAAGTAAGGAGGTACAACGACAACATCATCCTTCCACTTGAGGTTAGTGATATTTGACTTGAACTGTTTCATTCCCTAACGTATCTTTCAAGTCGTGCATATTGAAAACATAATTGCGAAGCATGAATGATTATACGTAGTATTAAGGAATACAATACGAAGTATAATGTTTATCTTTTGAACTTCGTATATAAGACATCAATATAATCGTTTGAATGCTATTGTGATTATGTATGGGTATGAGGTGAATATTTCATCCTAAGAAACAATGTCTTACATTCGTTTAAAGGAAGTAAATTCATGAACTTGTTTTGTGAATCGAAATGGAAATCGATAGACTTATTGGTATTGTTATTCATTGCATATCTTTTGAACTATGTGTGATTAGTATAACCGCTCATGACTTGTTTATGTTCTTGGTAAAACTATTCACAAGGCCTGACTTTTGTATTGGTATGACTTTTATTAGTGAAACCGATCTTAAGTAATCATCTAAGATGATATGATCGATTTAGTGTTATTGGTATGACCAACTCTAGGCAAAGAGGAACCGATCCTAGTAAGAGGTGCAACCGATCACAAGAGGGGAATCGATCCTTGTAAGAGGTGCAACACATTTCTAGATATTGGGAACCGATCCTATGAACATGTGCAACACGTTTTTAGACATCGGGAACTGATCCTATGGACATGTGCAACAAATACAAGTTAGATACCATATATATGTGGGAACCGATCCTAGTACCTAGTCAACCGAATTTTGGAAAGCTAGTGTGACTAAATCTAGTACTCACATGGAGGTAGAACCGAAACTTGTTTTGGTAGAACCGTGAAACCCATGATTGGTGATTGAGTGTTCTTGATCAATCACATAGTTCTTGAAAGTCAGACGAACCAATTCTAAACTTGTTTGGAAGTGTGGCAAATCGGTTTCAAGATTGTAAGTTTGAAAGAGGACTTACAAACTTGTTTGGAAGTGTGGACATACTTTGAACATGTGCAATAACGCTTATCTTTTATTGTTCAAAGATATTCCTTAATAGCTAAAGGAAAAAATCTCGAATCGGAAAATAAGTTGAGAATCTTTTTAATTAAGGTTTTTAATTTTATTTTTGGAAAATGAAAATTGGTAATGTGCATTTACTAGTTGGATATTTTCTAAAAGATTTTCGGTCAATGTTTAGACAAAGCGTTTCCAGGAATTATGGAAACCGAATTTGGAATATATTGCATATCTTGAGAATATTTTCGGTTTTGGAAATTCCTTGGTGTCCAAACTTTCTTGGTCTATAAATATCAAAGTTTGCATTTCTAGCAAACTAATCCTCGAGCCAGCAAAACTACCTAGTTGTGTTGTTACTGGTGGAGCCGCCTATTCGGAGAGGAAAGTAACCTAATTAGGCGAAATCTCTTACGACCGCTTGGTTTAAAGACTTCTTTGGGATTGAGAAGCTCTATTAGTACCGTTGGTAAGTGTTTATGAGTAAAAACTGATTCTGCTATTTTTGGTAATTTGGGGTGTGTTGATGAGAAACGAATTCAAACCCTAAACAAATACACTGTACGGGAATGCTTTTAGGTTCGAGAAATCAATCTGTAAGACTCCGGCCTAAACCAAGAAATGGTCGTTCCAGATTCAATTCGGTCACAAGGTTAAGGAGAAGGGTTGATCTTAGGGAGGGAAGCAGAGAAGGTATTTGAGATTGTGAAGGTGTTGGCTGTTTATGACTTATATCAGAATGTTGAACTGGCTTGCACAATGTAAGCTATCAGTTCTTGGTGTTTCTGATACGGTGTTAACAACAACTTAGTTTTGATGTGTTATTTGAAGATAGGTTGAAGAACCTATTTATACAAGTCATTTGAGTGCAATCTTCATCTCGTAGGAAGTGGAGGAAGTTGAGTGATGGAGTAGTGGGGTCGTGTAAGTGATTATCACACAATCACGCCTTTGCCCACTTCCCTCATCATCGTTAACCGTCCATGCCTCCTAACACGTTCTCATAATGGGCGCGTTGCACGCCGCATGCTGTAAACCGCCAGACCAATACCCCAGTAAGCATCCCCCAGTTTGTGACGTGTTTGATGTCTCAAATAGGAGAATAGCATGGTGCTATTAGGTGAAACAACCAAGTTGTTTATGAGGACAAAATAAAATATGTATGTATTCGACGCATGTAAAGCATCTCAAATTAATTGATGTGTATGAAGCATCATTGTTTTTAATCTTTATTGAATAAGTCGTGAATAAGCATATTAAAAAGTGGAAGCGTGATCGACCACCTTTGGGTGATCGTTTGGTGGCTCTAGGGGCCCGCCATTACTTGTCCGATCGCCTCATGTGGAAGAAGGATGGCTGGTCTTCACAATGTTGCTTTGCTTGTTTTCTAAAAATAGATCTATACCATCCAATTAGACCGGCGAAGTTAGATGGTTGTGATTGATTTGCGGCAGTCGTGTAATGTCGTTGACACGTTTTTAGGGTTTAAGGAGCCGTGTGGCCCACCCCTCTTTGGGCGTGCGTTTCGAGGCATTGAGTCGTAGTTTGCATAGGCCGGTCAATCACGTGTAAAGGTGGGTCCGCATCGATTTGGTTAAATCGGGGCCTCTTAAGGTTAAATCTCAGCCACTCAAATCAGCTGGCGAAGATGGGTGGTCGAGATCGATTTGTGGCAAGTGTGTTGCCTTACAAAGCGATTTTAGGTTTTTCTTGAAAACAACAAGCAAAACACATGTTTGGGTCGGCGATTTGGTGCGCTTTGGACTTGCTATGGGCAAGTCGATCAGTCATGTGTGGAGTTGGTTCGATGATGAATGCGTTGGCATCTCCTTGATCATTTCAAACACGATCTAAGCCGTCCAACTAGGCTGGATAAGTTGGACGGATACGATCGATCAACGAAAATTGTATAATGCTGCTTATTCAATTTAGGGTTTTCAAAGCTGCACGATCATCTTAGTTTGGGTGAGCGATTCTTTGCGTTCCTAGCTTGCTATGAGCAAGTCGATCGACCAACGATAGAGTTGGGTCGACTGTGAACGTGTTAGCATCTTTTTGGCCACACAAATCGGGTCTATGCCGTCCAACTAGGTAGGAGAGAATGGACAGCCGTGATTAATTTCGACAGTTTGTTCAATGTCGCAAAGTGATTTTAGGGTTTCTTAAAACAACGTGTTCACGCTACTTTGAGCAAACAATTTAATGCTCTCTGGTCTTGTTGCAAACAGGTCGATCGACTAGGGCACTAGTGGGACCGCTGATGATCATGTTTGCGCTTCCCTAATCATTCATGGGATGATCGAATCCGTCCAACCAGGCTGGCGAAGTTGGACGGCTGTGATGGTTTTAAGACTGTATTGAACAGTCTAGGCTCGTTCGATCTTCTCCCAAAACAGCGCAGCCACCTCTCTCTAGGTTGGCGTTTGACGGCGCTGGGGAAGTATGTGTGGTGTTCGATCAGTGGTCATCACGGTGATTGCCTATCCCTGCCAGGGTTTGTCTAGGCTGGTTAAATCATGCGGCCAACTTGTGCGGCCACGATCGTTTCTGAGACTGACATGGACAGTCTAAATTTTCATTAAGGAAATTAAACATGCTCGATCGAGCTTACCAAAAGCGCGTCGTTACGAGATTCTCTTTGTTAGAGAGCAATGCAGCCTGTGTGAGTGTTTTTATGCAGGTCTCAATATTGACACTTCGGGAGATTCATGCTACTCCGTTGCGAGCGAACATTTAATCGTCATGTCATGCTAATATTGAAAGTTCGCTGGGGAACATAGCATAGGAAAACACTATGCAGGTCATGCATTAGTGAATAATGATGATATAACTCACAAAATATTTGGGATTGTTGTTGTACGCACCATTCTGAATGAATTTCATGAATTATATTGAATTGCTTCAAATAAAGCGAAGAGGTTTTCTGCACTCGTCACTTCTTAAACGACTCTTCCTTTTGCAGGGTAACAACGCATTAAATGTTGTTTTTACAATTTTAGCCCTGAACTAAAATCCACCATCAACAGTGGGAAACTAGATAATTGCGGTTTATTTTTAGTTTTCGATTGATTTGATTGACTAACGGTTGTTGAACTTTGATTGCACCTAGTTTGTTTATTCTTGAGAATCTTCTCTTCTGATACTTATTTACTTTCCTGGGTTGGTTCTTTACCTAAACCATCATGATCATAAATATATTGATTTAATGATGTTGCATCAATAAATTCAATGATAATGATTTAATACTAGACAACTAAACCACTTCACCAAAGAAAGACTCGGAACGCTACCTATGCTTAATTTCGTCCCGGATAGTAAAGCATTTGGATTTTTTGTTGATTTTACTTTTAATGCGCCTTGTGATGATAAATATTTTCACCACAATTCAGTATTAGGGTCAGCCCAACGTATTTTTAAGGCAAAAGAGCAGAAAACCATCACAACTATAAGAATAGAATCTGGATTTGTATTTTAGAACAACTTTTATCAAATAAAAAACCAAAATAATAATTGGTATTTTTCCACTCCAATAAAACCATTATTTCTTAAGAGACCACCTTGTATCTTATGTAACCTTTACAATCAACTATATAAACGCTTACGCTTACGCAAAACAGAAAACACACCTGCTAATCATATTCATACTTTCATTTTCAACATTCCATTACAATATAAATATCAGTTTTATTTTATATTATTTTTGTTTGTGTTTTGAAAATAAAAATAAAAAATAATTTATACCTCTTTAATATAATGCTAAAAATATTTAGTTAATTAATATTGTGAAAGTGTGAGTCATGTTAATGCAAAGTTTGGGTCCAATTTATATCTGAATGTGAATATGTGATATCCACTCCAATTGCTCTGGCTAAAAATCAACTTCGATGCTTCTTTTATATATAACATATTTCATTCTAGTAGGTGTTGGACTAATTTCTATAAGAGGTGTATCCAAAGCAACAAACAACAATCTGAGGCTTTAATAGCTCTAGAAGCAATAAGATGGGCGACTCAGTCTAAAAACTATATATAAAAGAGATAGCAAGAACGCGGTAGATGCTATTTAAAGGTCGATATAGTGGTTCTCCATATTCATTCTCATTGGCTCTAGCTGAATACACTTTGAGAATTACATATATCAATGCTATGATAGATTCATTCGACTCTGAGATACGTCAATTTTACTGGATATGCTTAATGATTTATAAAAGTCTGACTCCAAGATAAAATCTGATTAATGAATTTGTTTGATCTCATTTCAATCTCGTGCTTCTCACGCGCCTATTTGGCAATTCTACGAATGATACATGAATTATACACAATTTTTTTTGAACCCAGATTGTATGCGTATCATACGCGTATGTATGGAACCTTGTTTTAGTTTAGCGGATTTTTAGTCTGAAACGAATTATACGCGCATTTACGAATTAACAAACTGTACTTCCCGCGTAATACTTCTCCACATCATCACCAAATTATTGTATTCTAGTATCATATTTTAATCTTCCGACATTCGAATTTTCTTTTAGACGTCGTGAATAGCGAAAATTTTGAACCCGACGTTCATAAATAGGACAATATAGCTCGTTAAAATCATTAAATCATAGTATCCAAAAATAAAATTATATTAAAAATAATGTATTTCACGGGTTAATGTATACCAATATACACGTACATATGTCTCTTAGAATTACCGCCGAATGACGAACATGACCGAATAGTTACCAAATTGAAATTTACCTGACCGAAATACTCCCACGTTTGCCATCCCGGCTTTTAGGCGTACACATACTTGCCTTAATCCGTTGTCGATAACTTCTATGGTATCTCTTTCTCAAGCTCTGGTCTGGTATATCTTCACAAACAAAAATTAGAAAATAAAAATAGAGAGAAGAGTTCTAGTAGAGCAACACCAATTGCAAATCCTGCAACTACAGGTGATTCACCACCTTCATTAGATGCTTAACGTGTTCAGGTTTCTTAATCAATGGTAAATTTTCTACAATATCGTCAGATCTCAGTTTTGACTTTGTATTGAACTCTAATTAGGGTTTTGATTTCTACCTGTTGTCTCATATTCTGTCGATTTCTTCCATAGGGTTTTGATTTCTAACTAGGGTTTTGATTTCTAATTAGGATACCGATTTCTAATAAGGGTTTTGATTTCATCCTCATAGTTAGGTTTTGATTTCATCCTCAAGGTTCATCTTTTTAATTTGTTTTACTAATTTTGTGTATTATTTTTTTAATTCAGGCACCAAAGAAGGAGAAAGCTACGCGACCTCTTCAAATCCATCTAAATCTGGTGGCGGGTTTCATTCATATAACTGTGAAGAGGCATATATT
The DNA here is from genome assembly GCA_023531295.1 of Papaver armeniacum. Taxonomy (NCBI): domain Eukaryota; kingdom Viridiplantae; phylum Streptophyta; class Magnoliopsida; order Ranunculales; family Papaveraceae; genus Papaver; species Papaver armeniacum. The sequence continues at coordinate 254,654 of JAJJWW010017310.1, read as the reverse complement.
GACTGGAGGACCACAAAAGGCTTCCTTTCACTGTTCCCCCTCAAAGACCATTAACACTCAAGGTTTGTTCTGCTTTTACCCTATCATGTTACTCATTTGTGGCAATTGGTTTCTTATGTCTAAAATTTATGCTTCATGTGCCTTAAACATGCTTTTCCTTGCAGAGTTAATCAAACATTCAACTGATATGTAGCTGGTCAGGTAGCTTCAAGGTCAGGATGCGTACTGGTCCTCTTGTATATTCATAGACAAACTTTATATTTCAATTCGGGCAGATGAAATTGCGTAAGCTTATGAGGAATGGTGTTGGTGTATTCATGTGTAAGTGAAATTGTTTCTAACTCTCCTATATTGCCTGGATTTTGTGGTGGGGATGATGCTATGATCTGGAAAGGCACCCTGAAGAATAGTCCTCTTTCTGTTGCTTGGGCTGCTGAGAGAATAAGAGATAAGGGGAGATATTAAATTGGGACTCTAAAGTCTGGAAGTCCTTCATTCATCCAAGTATATAAATAATAATTTGTGGAAATTGCAGTGTGGAGCTTATGTAAATGCTGAAACATTGGTCTCCAAGGGTTTTAATATGGAGAAGAATTGGTTGCAACACCTAACAAAATCTTTCGGCTGTTGCATCGGGTAGTTTTTGTCTTGTGAGCCTTGTAAGTTTTCTTGGTCGTATTTTGATATTGGGCCCCAGCTCCGGATAACAATTGAACATATCATACTTTTGTGAGATGTGACTGAATCCGACAGTTTATTAGTGCATTTAATAATGCCATTTATTCTGTGTCCATTTATTAATCGGACAATTTGTTAGTGTATATCATACGCTCGAGGTTCTATCACCTGTCTCAGCTCCGGAACTGGCTTAAGATTTACCTGCAATGTGTAGTAGGTATATCATAGTTTTTAAACTTTCGTCATCATTTTTAGGAAAGAGCAAACCATCAGAGGGGCTCATATCTGTTTCTATTATTTTCTTTTTATCTTGCAAACTAGTGTGATCTTGAAGTATTCACAACATATGAAGAAGAAGCGTCAGTAATAGATAGATATTTACTTGAAATGCTCGTTTTTTTTTAGTTAGACAATTCTGTTCGAATTGGCAATTGTATAATGGCAATTGAAATGTGTTGTATAAACTCTTATCTATATATGTTTGTTTCAGTTTTTTATTAAACTCTATCTCAGCTGCTCTCCTTTCTTTGCAGCCAAAGAGAAGCCAGGTGCTTCTGTTCTATTAGCTTAAAGACGAAGATCGATAAAATTTGTAAGCAACACGAAGTTGTATTAGCTTTCTTTGCAGCCGAAGAGAAGCCCGGTGCTTCTGTTCTATTAGCTTAAAGACGGAGATCGATAAAATTTGTAAGCAACACAAAGTTATATTAGCTTGATTTGTGTCTAATTATTTTTCCTAATTCCATCGACCTGTAAACTAACATGTAATTATTGTATATGATAAGATGACTCAGCTACAACAACAAAGCATCATTGAAGGAAATCAAAGAAATGAAGTTGATATTTTCAATGAGAATATATATTATGCCTTCTGGAGATTAGGTTCAAAGCCAAGAAAATGGAATCCTGAAGATGCGAGCAGGCAATGCATTATTCCAACAAGAGACATTGATTCAAATGTTGAACCAAATGGACCTGGCTGAATAGCTTTGAAGATAACTGGGGATGACTACTTGAGCGGCACTTCTTTAATATCTGTGAAGACGTGCATATTAAACAATAGTCATGATGACAGTCGAGATGGTAAAAGCATAGCAGGTAGTAGTAGCAGTAATTACCGCTGTATGGAATATGTCAATAGTGTTTCATATTTCAGTGTTTACCATAATAGGTCAAGAGATTTCATTTCTACATGAATTTCAATTTCTGATAGTTTTATTGTTTTTAGAACTTAAATCTTTTGTTCTCAGTATCTGTTATGATTTTATTGATTATTATGTGATGTGTATTATTGCTAAATACAGTCTTCCCATAGGGAAATCATTTCTCATTTCGGAAGTATCCAGATTCCAAATAGATAATCGAGATCAGTCCAGCCTTGGGTCAACATTTTATACAACAAAGAAACGATATTACGCTGCCAAGTACGTATTCATAGAAGCCCTGTCATCATCTTTTCTGCCACGTACGATATTACAACCCTATACGTGTCTAAGCAAAAACTGCCGTCTCATTGAATCATTTGTTTATTACTTTAGCATAAGTTCTTAATATATATGTATGAAGCAGCACTATTGCCTACAATAGAAGCCCTGTTCTGCTACTACTTAATCTTTAATTTCTATTAATTTTGAAGCACAAAACTTGCCAAGAGATGAGTCAGCAACAGCCAAAAAGGCCAGAATCCCATGAACAGAACATGGGTACTGCTTATCTGAAAGAACAACCAAATCTTGATTCTAATCAACAGAAAGAGCCTATTAAATATGGTGATGTGTTTCCGCATGTTTCTGGTGAACTTGCATCGAAACCTATATCCCCTCAAGATGCTGCTATGATGCAGACTGCTGAGAATTTAGTGCTTGGCCAGACTCAAAAAGGGGGTGCTGCTGCTGCTATGCAATCTGCAGCAACAAAAAATGAAAGAGCTGGACTAGTTGGTCATACTGATCTGACTGATATCACTGGCGATCAAGGAGTTACTGTCGCCGAAACTGATGCCCCAGGTAGGCGTATCATTTCCGAATCAGTTGCAGGCCAGGTAATTTTCGTCTCAAATAGTGGAGTTCTTTTTGTACGTAATTCTTTAACTAGGCCTTTACTAATTAGAACTCGTTATAATGTAAAAATGTATGGTTGCAAGTTTAATCTACCAATGAAAGAATTGTTACAATTGTATGATAGGTGATCTCGGAATACAGTAGGCCGGCGCCCATAGCGGCAACAACAACATCAACAGTAGATAAAGATGCAGTTACAATAGGTGAAGCATTAGAAGCGGTGGCAATAACCGCCGGAGATAAACCGATAGACCAAAGTGACGCAGCAGCAATACAAGCAGCTGAAATTAGAGCGACTGGTATCAATGCCACCATTCCTGGTGGTATTGCCGCTGAAGCTCAATCCGCCGCAAGTGCTAATGCACGTTTGACCAACGACGAAGAGAAAACGAAACTCTCCGATGTTCTCACGGTACTGTCAATGTTAGCTGCTGGTTTGCACAAAGATGATCTCAGTATAAAATTTTACCTTCTAATAAATGAGTTTTGTTGTGGACAGGATGCGACATCCAAATTGCCCAAGGATAGAACTGTGACCAGCGAGGATGCTGAAGGTGTGGTTAGTGCTGAGCTAAGGAACAATCCTAATATGGCTACATACCCTGGTGGTGTAGCTGCTTCTGTTGCAGCTGCAGCTAGGCTTAATCAAGAACAGTAAGCAGGTGGTAGTAGTTAATGTAAAATAGTATCAGGTATAGCTCTAGTCTAGAAAGGTGAAGCTAATGGAACGGTGAAGTCCTTTTTGTTCTTTGTAAAATTAGAACCTCTTTATTTTGTGTTTCTTTTGCACAAGGTGTCCTGTGGTATGATCATGTATGAACGAAGTTAAATAGGGTTGCAAGTCTATGTTCTTTTTTTTGTAAATTAATGGGACCAAGCCAAAGCAACTACAGAGGAAGTGCAGCCATCTTTTATTCATGGATTCATCTAATATGCATTCTCTCTTAGCATTAGTGCAGTGCAAAACCAGAATTGATATCGCTGGGAAACCATGCTGCATCTGCATTGATTAACTTGCCGCAAGTTTGTCCCGCAAAAAAAATCCCGCCTGAGATACAGGGTGGGGCCACTTGAAACCCTTTCTAATCCCAATGTAGAGAGGTGCTCCCGTGACCGCACGATCCCATTGCGGGATAATAGCGCGGTGAGTGTATCACTACTCTAGAAAAACATTTTATTAGATATTAGAAAAAAAGGGATGCATTGCGGGAGAATAGTGCAGTGAGTGTATCACTACTCTAGAAAAACATTTTATTAGATATTAGATAAAGATACCGTTGAAAAACAATCCACGGTGTGACATTTTGTGTGGTTAGGCTTAGTCCTATGTGCTGCTAATTTAAAAACTAGATTAGCAGTTCACGTCTGACAACCTCCCAAATCCTACCTGGATTAGCAGTCCACGTCAGCTAGGACAACTTCCTAAGTCCTATGGTAGTGTAGTTCACGTCAATCTCCTAAGTCCTATGGTAGTGTAGTTCACTTCATTAATAAAAAGCTTGTGGTGAGGAATAATTTTGTCTTTGAAATTCTTTTCTAAGGCAAACAAAGAGTCCTTAATAACGTATTTAGGGCAAAAAAAAACCTCTTTAATGAAGAAGAAAGTTGTCTAAGAAATTTATTTTCTGAGGCAAAATTAATGGTCATTAATTAAAATATTTGGAGGAACTTTTTTTTTTAAATCGTTGAAGCATTTGTCTTTGAAAAGAACATTTTGAGGCAAAATGAGGTGTCCTTGATAGAATATTTAGGGACAATATGTTTTTATTGCGGACGAAAAAAAGATTGTCCTTGAAAGTTTGTTTTAAAGACAAAATGAAATGTCTTTGATAAAAAATTTAGAGGCAAAAATAAATCTTTCGGAGAGGAGGATTTTTGTCTCCAAAATTTTCTTCTAAGACAAGAAATTTGATCACAAATAAAATATTTAGAGAGGAACAAGTTAGTCCTCAAAATTTGGTATTCAGAGGCTATTGATTTTGTCTCTGATTAAATTAATTAGAGACAAATTTTTTTGTTTCTGATAATTGCTATTAAAGACAAAGTAAATTGACAAAATATTTCACTTTTGAGACAATTTTTTTGGTCTTAAATAGTTATTATTAAAGACAAATTAAATTGACACAAAATTTCCGTTTTGGAGACAATTTTATTGGCCTTAAATAACTATCATTAAATACAAATTAGTTTGTCTTGGAATTTACATTTTTGCGACAAAAACCTTGCTCGCAAAAATATGCCTTTCGGTGTCGAATTTTTTCGTCTTTAAAATAAATTTCACAGACAATTTTATTTCGTTGGCGAAATAGACTTTTATTGACAATAAATTTTTAGTTGTTAATTAATTTTTCTCGTGACCGTTCGTAACTTTTCGCGAAATACTTTCCCAGACGGGGTATTTGAGACAACTTCGTGACAAAAAAAAATCAATCTCATAAAATATTTCGAGACAAAAACAGGGAATTTCCTGACAATTTTTTTTGACACTAAATCCCCATTTTCTTGTAGTGAAGATTCACTCAAACTAGATCGAAGTTTCGACGGGGATCTTTAGACTGTTTGTAGATCTAAAGACGTCTTGTGATAATCCATTGTTAACAGATTCCGTTCTGTGCGTGATTGATCACAAGAGATTTAAGTTGATTGTGTGCAGGTGTTTATTGAAGATCTAAGAAGATTTGAAGACGAAGAAGATTTATGATTTGGGTTCATAATCTTTGGTGTGCGCAATACTTGTTTCGGTTAAAGATGATCCAACTATAATTGGTTTATCCTTGTGGTAGATTGGATTGATTAGTTGAGTAGATCGGCATCAATACAATTCTTTGTGATTCAAAGTATTGATTACAAAATCTAGACAATTACTTTGGTAGTTGTTATCCTGACAAAGGAGTTTATTAGGATAAACGGAAGAGCCTTTTGTCGAACTTACATCACTTGGTTGAAAAGAGTTGATACCAAATAGATTTGTTGTTCCTTTACTGTTTGGAATATGAACCAAAGTAATTATTCCAAGTACGTGACTTATTACAAGTTGGAGGCGTGGGAATACAGACGTAACTAGGTGAACTATAGGTTTAGTTGCCTGGTCTCAACTATATGAATTTGGTTTGATTTTGTATAGCGGCTTAATCCCGAGAGTATTCAATTCTGGACAAGGTCCCGGGATTTTACTTTTCTATTTCCGCAATTATAATTGTTTTCATTATAATTAGAGGTAAATTACACAAACGTTAATTCCTAGTTACTTGATAGTAATCCTATTGTGTTTGGTTAAGTCCGAACCTTTTATCAAGTAAACATACTTCGTTGTTGTATTGTCTCGATCTCGTATCCATAGATGATCACACGAAGCGTGAACCGATTAGTTGTATTGTCTCGACTTAGTCCATAGACAATCACTTTCGGAGAAAGGACTTATAGGTGCAAAAGTTTTAGATTGAGGTATATTTGGGTACCCTCGTCTTTTGAGCTCAAAACCCGCCACACACACTTTTAATAAAGATTGGAAGTTGGTGGGTCGATGCGCCTAATTCCATTAGGAATCTAATCTAGACGTCCCAAGCCAGTCTCCAAAAAACAATCACGGCCGTACAATTCGGCCACTTGATTTATTAAGTTTGTCTGCTCCCCAACGCGCCCAAATAGGCATCACCATGTCACCAAAAGCAGTGTGCCAACACCGCTGCTACAATTCGCGCCAAAGTGCTGGGACTGCCTATAAGCCATCCCAAACCGTGCCTGGTAATCATCACAGGCGTCATGCCAATTGGCTAGCCAACCTGCCAAATCACGCCAGTATGCCAATTGACAGGCCATGCCATTCCGCGGGAGAAATATGCCAATGGATTTGGTCAAACCAAAGGGAAACCCTATTTTATAGTCGTGACCCAATTATGCCACTTTGGTCCCACAACATGCCACAAGACATGTGGGACCCAGGAGACCCTAAAGTGTGGCCGGCGTCATATTATGATTACCCACGATCGTCCATGGACATGTCCACGTTATGGCTTTACCATGGTTCCTTTGAACAAAACGGCCAAGGCAGTGTTTGCAAGATGCCGTCATGCCGCTCCACCTAGCCGCGCGCGCCACTTAGGGTTTTGATATGCCAAACCCTAATTTGGCCAGGGCCATTACGCCGCCCCATGCCAAATATCATCACCTAGGCATTAGTTTGATGTGTCAACTAGATCTAATATCATTAAGCCATATTTGGGTCCAACACCAATATGCCAAGATGTGGTAGGTGCCACCTTGCCGCTACGCCATTGGCAGGCGCCACCTTTCCACTACGTCATTGGAAAGCGCCACCTTGCCATTGTTCTACTAACAGGCGCCACATTTCCATTGTGCCACTAATAGGCTCCACATCTCCATTGTGCCACTAATAGGCGCCAAATTGCCATTGTGCCACTAGCAGGCGCCACATTGCCATTGTGACACTAGCAGGCGCCACATTGTCAATGTGCCACTATGCAGGCGCCACTATGCCATTATGCTGCCTAGCTTGCACGTGATTGGTCAGAATAACTAGATCTTGCACATTAGACCCACTCAGCAACTTGTTGCACATTTTTTCATGAAACACTCGAAATATCAAACATGTCACAAATCGGGGGATACTCATCAGGGTATTGGTCTGGTGGTTTACAGCGTGCGGCGTGCAATTCACCCATTACGAGAAAGTTTCAGGAAAGAGCGGACGGTTAGATAGCAGTGAGAGAATAATGGGTGTAAGGCTAACCATTTTCCCCTCACAATGGGAACGTGATGGTAAACCGCTTCTATACAACCCCACTTCTCCATTATTTAACTGTCTCCACTTCCTACGAGATCAAGGGGGCTCAATGACTTGTAAAAATAGGTTTTCAACGAATTTCGAAAATGGACAGAGTTTTGGTTAACAACAACACAAGTATCCAGAAAAACACAAAAAGAACTGGTAGCTTACATTCCACAAGCCAGTTCCAGATTCTGATACAAGTCATAAAACAGCCACACCCTCAAAGTTCAATATTTTGATCTCAACACCTTCTTCGCTTCCTCCTAAGATTAACCCTTCTCCTTTACCTTCTGACCAAAGCAAGACTGGAACGACCATTTCCTGGTTTAGGCCAAGATTGTATAGATTGATCTCTCGAATCTAAAGTACTCCCGTGCAGTGCATTTGTTTAGGGTTTATAATCGTTTCTCGGCGGCGCACCCAAATTTACCATTTCCAGCAGAATCAGTTTTTACCCCAAATTAACTGGCGACCACAGTGGGAGATTAATCTCTCGGTTGCAAGATCAATTTTTAATTTCATTTAAATTTTCCCAAATTCAAGATGGTGGATCTTAGGCCTGGATCGGCAACAAATCCCGATGCTACTGAGCCGACAACACCCCTGGCGTCAATATCCCTGCTGGTGACACCAATGTACCGCCTACCAGCACGATCAACGTTGCATTACATCCTCTACCGCCAACACCAGCGGCGCAGGAAATTATCCATCCGGCGTGACACGTCCTATCACCAGAGCCAGAGCCGTTGTTGCCACTCCAAGCATTTCTTCGAGTGTAACACCCCCAATTGATAGTAGAGCCGCTGCCACTCCTCCATCAGGGCGAGAGACCGGAGGAGACAGAGGAAACCAAACCCCTATTACCATTGTTGATTTAATGGAGAGACAAGAAGTTCTCGCTAAAGCTCAGACAGTCATGACCACAACTCAAAAGGAGGTACTCATTTTCCTCAAGACACTGACGGAGCGGCTACCTCAAGAATCACTCAAATCCCAAATGGAGCTAACAAGGAGTACTTTTAATGCTCCCGATACGGGCACCTCAACAGGACGCGCTTTTATAGATGAAAAGGCTCGTTTCTCCCCTGAACGTCCAATGGAAAGAAATCAACCATCCAATTTCATCACGCGTAAGGATCTGGAGCGACTTCTTCAAAATCGAAGCAAAGAAAACCCGGTAAACCTGCACCAACATCACCCTTCGTATCCTCCTAATGTGCAAAGAGTTCCTCTCTCGAGAGGATTCTCTTCTCCTCAATTTTCCCTTTATGACTGCAGTCTGCGTAATGGTCGTGAACACATCTCTCATTTTATGGAATCCTTGGGGGAGCACGAATACAATCATGTCCTTCGCCTCAAAAAAATTTCGAAGTCACTTAATGGAAGAGCATACACCTGGTACAACAACATCTCACCAAACAACATATCCAACTGGTCTGAGATGCTGACCGCTTTCTACAAGAAATATTTCTTTGTGTCGGAGCAAATCACCTTTTCAGACCTCTGAAGAATATTTCAACGAAATAATGAGCATCCAAATGATTATGTCAAGAGATACAAAATTTAGGCATTGGATTGTCACGACCCAAATGTGACTGAACAACAGTTGGTGGAGTCATGCATTAACGGTATGGTTCCTATTTATCGCGCTTTACTAGAAAACCTGCGCTTCCAGATATTTTACGAACTCCATGAAACTGCAAAGCGGTCGGCTACAACGGCACCATCACTGTTGGAAAGAACCAGACCATCTAGAAGAGAAGATGTACGAGAGACTCGATGGAGCAGGCGACTCATTAACAGACAGTATAATACCGGCCCCTCTGTAAGCGTGTTGAGTGAAGGAGGAAAAGGAAGGCTCCAGTAGCGGAACAACAAACCAAACGTGCAACACCAGCGCACCAGACGGCTCCGCTTCGGAAAGGCGCATATTATATTCCCTTTGAATGGGTGGATGATCATAACTACGATCAAAAATTGGGCCAAACATACTTTGAGCACATTCGGTCGATGAAACTGGTTCCATGCTTGGTTGTCTACGAACTGACTCCATGCTGACCATAAATTATTGCATTTCATCTACCAAACTAGAAGAAATATTAATAGGAGTACAAATACCATCCCCTCTTTGTGGTTGCTCACTTACATACCCGCCGTAAGAAGGTTGGAATGTATGAGAAGAACTAAAAGGGTACGTGGAGTATGGACCATAACCAAAGGATTGGTTTTGATTGTACTCCCCATAAGGGTGATAGTTGTCATATTGTTGAGGTTGAAAGCCGTACTGATTGCTCCAATATGCTCTGTCCATAGAAATTGGTACCTGAAACAAGATTCTCAAAACTCGGTTAAGAACCAAAGAATAAGAAAAAGTAAAAACAAAACTAAAAACAAAAATAAGAAACCAAAAACAAGTGACAACCGCTGCCTCCCCGGCAACGGCGCCAAAATTTGATCGTTGTCGTAGGCGTCAAAAATAAATTACACTTTCTTACTACTCAAAATATATAATGAAGCAAGGGCAAGAAAGGATCGTTCCCACAGAGAGGACTTAGGTTGTTAATATGTTTCGGTTTCCTATAAGTAACAAGGGGGAATTTTCTGATTTTTATGTAACTAAAATAATATGAAAGCAAAACAATAAAAAGTAAACACGCAAATGAAGGATGTGAAATATTGGGTAAAGGTTTCATCTTCAATTGGAAACAAGTTTTTGAATGTATGAATATAAATCGTATTTAATCTCGCTATCATCAAAAGCCCTAGAATACCTTATTGCAAGAATACTCCGTAAATTTCTTAAGTCATCAACACACACATTAGAGATGCGTATGTGAAATCTACCTAAAGAATAACCTAACGCCTTGCGCTAATTAAGTTCAATTCCTAGGAGCATTAAGTTTCAGAAATAGGATAATCAATGCAATTGTCATACATTGTGCATAACAATTCGTACAATGGTCAATTTCTACACATGATTACAAGGATGTATCACTATAAATCGTAATCATATCATGCTACTCGTATTCAAGGTTATCGCTCGATGATGAACCCTAAATTAGCTATAGATATGGATGTGAGTTCAATCAATTCTATACTTAACTAAACAAACATTCAATCATATTGCAATACGTCAATCATGCAATTTTTATAAACCGTAGAAAGTGAGTGATAATATTGAGAGAAAACTAATTCATAAAATCCATAATTTGTTTTCAAAATCCAACTAAATCGTTAACCAATAATAATAAATCAACTACTTGGGTTTTTGGAAATCATTACAAAGAGTTTAGAAGAATCTATCATGTGAAACCCTAGAACAAAAGTAGAAGCCTCCCTAATGGAGATATCTAGGTTTAGAGAAAGACTTTTCTATTTATATGCTTCTCCCATTCCAAAAGGATACTCTTTCCAATATTAGGTCTTCTCAAAACCCATGTCCAAGTGGTCCACCAAGCCCACGAGTGAAAATAAGTCTCTGGAAATTCTGGGTCCAAAATTGGGTCGCCGGATTGCTGACGTCATCACCCGAATCCGGTCATCGGTCGCCGGAATCCGGTCACTGGAAAATTATTTCCGACCACCTGAGCCTGTATCCGACTATCATAACTCCCATCAACTCACTATCATTCTCTGCAGTTCATACACTCACAATTCAGAGCCATATGTCACAAATTCACCATCTAAACTAACTCTTGGATTCTTGCGGAAACGTGCCCAAAAGCGTGACTCGTAGCTCATATGTGCCGCGACCAACTCTTGCATTCGACTTATACCCCCTTCACGATTCACTGAAATATTATGATCAACACTCTCGGTTCCGAAATCCGATAACCAGAACCGGTACCACCGCCGCCATTTTCGCTCACTTTTTGCACTGTTTCTGCAGAAACTCTAAACTTCTCAGGCTTTTACTGGAACTTTCTTTCACTCCCTGCATCAGTACCATCTCACAGAAGACAACAACACACTGCTACAGTAAAGCAAACTGCAGCTTCTCAAACCTCAATGACACTGGTTCCGTCTTCTCTTGCTTATCTCGCAGCTGCAAAATCATCCAGCTCTAGCCTTCTCAGCATCACTACATCCTTGGATTTGTTCTCAACTGCACAATCTACTCCATCTATTCACTGCAGCTTCAGCCATAGCATCACAACCTTCTGTAGCTTCTTTCCAACAGCTGCAACTAACATTTCAGCTCCATACTGCAATAACAACACTAACAAAACCATTGCACATAATATAAGTTCTTACAACTCAAACACAACCCATTTGCTCAGCTCGAAACCGCACATCCATTGCACTTGCACACAAACAACAGTCCCAATCATCAATCTACAGCCTCAACTCCATCAATCAAATCCATTATATCCATCACCAAATCGACTGCAACAATTGTGAATCCTGGTGTGCTCTTCCGCTAGCACCAGACCTCAGTGGCAATAAACATTTTCTACACAACAAACTCATTTCAGTCCCAGACCACAATCTGCAAATCAGCTATAGCTTCTTGACTGCCAATGCACCTACAAGCATCAGTGATTGTACAACCACAATTCTGTCCAAAATTCCAGCCAAGTTTCGGCTCAGAACCAACCCCAGGCTGCATTACCAGGTTCCTTCTTCATGTACTCCTGCAATCCTAGACATTCATCTATTTCTTTTTTACTTCAAATCATTCTTTGTTCAAAACATTACCAGCACCACACAGCAACCTTCCTTATGATATCATACCATTCCAACTCCATTCATTCCCAACATCACAACTACCACTGTTTCTTTCACGGCTATAACCATTCACGGACTGCAATTCAGTGCCTTGTAACTCCACCTTCTCAGATTCATGCCCTTGAGCAACAAAGATAACCAGCTCTAATTAGCTTCCATTCCCTGTAATGCACAGCCTCATTACCATTCTTGTTTATCGGCACATCAAATCCTACAGCAGCGACCGTTTCTGCATCCAGCCTACCCCTGGCAGCAACATCACCACCTTCTCCTCAGATGCAACACCATCCAAACCAGCTTGCACCTGCCATACTCACCACCAGTTCATCAGTTCAAGAACAAATCTCATTTCCACCAGTTCCTCCTCTAACTTCATAGCACCAATCCTTGTTGTTGTTGTTCGTAACTGATGGCAACAGTTAACACCACCAGTTACATTCATCTGTAGCAGCAGCAGTCTTCAAAACTTCAAGCTCAAACCGAACCCATGAATATCAACATCATTAACCTTCTTGTCTTCTGTATCAACAATATCTGACCATACAACCGATCCAATCTCATCATCTCTTCTTCCCTGTAAAACTCATTATCACCATCAATCTCTCTGTTTAGCTCAATTCGTTAATCCTGCAATTTCTTGCTCAAACCCGTTTTGCAAATTTAATACAAACTCTTCAAACCCTTGTTTTTCATATCAACACCACCGGAATCAAACCCCTTCTTCTTCTATGAAAATCACAGACCCATGACAATCAACATTTTTTAACCCTGATTTCACGAACTTCAGCAATTTCAACTCAATCAAACCCTAACTTCCATGTTAATCGATCCAACCTTGATTCCAACACAAACCCATTTCTTCTTCAACAGCGCCACCAACCCATTCCCTCTATATCTTGAGTTCTTCTGAAATGTACCATAAATCTCGAACGAAACCCATCTCAATATCAATTTCAAGTCCTCATCTCCTCTCCATTCAACAACAAATCCATCCTCTTCTCGACCTGATTCTGAGCAACAAATCCTCATCCTTGCTTCAATATCAGACTCCATTGCAGTATCAGCGAAACAACCTTCAATCGCCACCAGTTTAACAATCTTAGATGGATTCTCTCTTTCTCGGAGTGATAATGGAGCCGCCATGGACTCTCCTATGAGTTGGGGATTGAATGATTGAGAAATCATTCTCTCAATCCCAGGTGTTGGTAATAGCCATATTAGCTAGAAGCACCCAGAAATGTGATAAGGGCTACCTGAAACTACTATATTCCTTGTACAGTCAGCTTTGGGAAACTGACAAGTTTAATCTTTGATTTTTGCTCATAACTTCCTCATAGAACGTCGACATGACCGCATTCTTTCGCCGTTGGCTTCATCTTTTCGTTCTCTTCAAGATGATGAGAAGAAATCTTGGATTTGAGCTAGTTCCACTTCTTTTTGCTCCATTGACTCCAAAATACCTAATAAGCTCAAAATCAATCATAAGATACATAATTTACAAGAAAAGTAGCAAAGAAAGCATAAACAATAGATAATAAATAAGGTGTTTACGACACCTATCAAAGGCGCAACTAAAACTCCTGCACAACAACAAGAAACCGGAGATGCTTCTCCAAACTTCCCGTTACCGATTGAGGAAGTAATTGAACTCCTGGAAGCATGGATTCAAGATGATGCCATCAAGCTACCTCCCATCATACGCCCGCCAACTGAGGAAGAAATGGCAAATCCCAAGTATTATCGTTACCACAGATTCGTCAATCACCCAACTAATGAGTGCAACAAATTGAAAAATATCTTCAAAGAGAAGGTGGATGCGAGAGAACTTCAACTAGGCACTGAAGGAGTTCACAGAGACCCTCTTCCAGTCAGAAGCTGCACACTTTCTTGGGACTCTGTTCACAAAGCCGTACAATCCATGATGGAGCGTGTATGTGAAATTATTTATTTTTATAAAGCATATCGTCAAGATATATTTGCAGCTCTCAATCGCATTGTGTCGGGCAAACGCCTATTTTATGTCGGAGAAGTCACTCCCAAGCCCCAACTTACCCTAGAAGGTGCTATCGGAAAATGCAACTGGGGACTGCTGACCACTGCTCACTGATAGACACATTTTTGTGACTAATTTATCTCGCTTCTATATATTGATAGTGCTCATTTTTGTACTTATTATTGTATTTTATGTGTTTGTAGGTATTTTTGGGCAATAAACGTTTTTGGAGAAATCGGCTCGAAAAGTTGCTAAAGGGACCTCCGGAGGACACTTGCTATTCGGACCTTTCACTTTGAATAAGGGGTACCCTATTGATAAGGGGCATCCACCGTTATTTGCACCCCAGAGCTATTGTTTCCACCCCACGGCTATAGGCACCCCAGTCTGGATAAGGGGAGGTCATCCCCTACCTTTCAAATTCAGAAAAAAGGCGGGAAAAATGGTTTTCAAAGGCAGCAGATTAGGGTTTACGATTTGGGCGATCTATAATGAGACTAAAGGGCTAAAATCAAATGGGTGTCTTCATTTTGGTCTAACAGGGCTGGTAATGGGTTTTGTTTTGATCGAATTTGGCTGAATCATTGACATAACTCAAAACAGGGCCATGAACTTGTCACGGGTATTTCAGGCGAGAGTTAATGGAGATTCTGTCGGTGATTGTCATGGGAATGATTTGGTACAACCTTAGTGCATCAGGACAGGGTTGGTCAGAAATTGGTTGCGATTAAAAATGGAGTTTCCATATTTATCTCATCGAAACAGGAGAGAAAAATACCCGGAGTTGGTTGGAGGTTCTGTGATGATTTTATGCGAGTTAATCGTGCATTTGGATTGATATGGAGTTGGTTCATAGAAACAGGGAAGGTAATGGGTCTACTCACGTAAAAAAAGGAGTTTAATCTCAACTATTCTTAAACACGGAAAGTGAGTATCTCTCGGGGTTTTTTTCTTGGTTAATAAAAGGGAGAATATTCTCTACTTGGATTTGCTCGAATAAGGAAAGAGTTTTGGATATCAGAAGAAATATAAACAGGGCTGGCAGAGAAATATTATCACGACTTCCGGTGAAACAAAAGCCGTGACTTTTGGGCGAAGAAAAAAAAAGATTTTTATGAGTTCTGATCTGCCGGTGGAGTATAAAAAGAGTGGGGAGAGCCAACAGAGGGGGATTCGGGACCTTGGGGTTAGTTGCAGAGACGATTTCACAACTCACAGTCAAGAGGAAGAAGAAGAACACACAACAGCAGTAAGAGACAGTCGCAGAATCCGTCACCTATTCATTCAAATTCATTCCCTTTGTAACAATTTTTCCAACAATTATATTGAGTTCGCAACAGTTTCTCTGTAACAGTGAGTTCTGTAACAATTGTATCTGTTACAAACTCGATTTTTCTTCAATAAAACACCTATTCAGCCATGCGTTATTATTTTGAGCGTGTTTTTGATATAAGGAGCTAAACCCCAACACTGGGATGACGGAGGAAGCCATATTTCATGCGTGTGGTAATTATATTTAATTCTTTCATGACTTTTTGCACGGATTGTTAATTGTTTTATGGTTTTTATTGAATGGTTGTGATTTCAATTGATGGGTTATACTTAGGTTAAGTCTTTTGATATCCTATGCTTTAGATATACAGTCGTTGCTTTTCAAAAATCTACCTTGACAAAGAAACATAGTCAATATTTTATTTGAGCTATAATTGTTTGGAATAAATATATGAATCGCATGAATGAGTTTATGGTGGAATCCTGAGTCTCAATATCTCTCGATATTTGTGATAACGTTTTGTATATATTTCTTTTTGTTTTTAGTGTTTTCTATTTTTAAGTCTGAAATCGAGTCTTTACAAGTCTGAGAGGAACAACATCTTTCTTACCACTTTCTACAACTTGTTAAAATCACATCACTCACCTGAAGAATGTCGAGTTTGGCATCACGCTAATTGACGCGGCATCTGACTTCAATGTTGTTACCGTCATGACTCTTAGAGCTATAGGGATTTCAAAGCAGGAAGTTGTTCACTGCCCGGCTGTGATTAAAAGCGCAGAATGAGAATAAAAAAATGCTTACGGGTACATCAATCTCAAAATCAAGATATGAGATGCTCTAACACGCGGCAAGTTTCATATTGTTAAGGAATGCCCGAATTATGATATAATCCTGGGCCGTTCGTGGGTGCATGACAACAAAGCAAAGCTTGGAGTGTACCCTTTGCCAGTGTCTATACCTGAAAGGATTCCCAACGAGCCGTCCAACCCTGAAGATTATTTGTAGCCATATCAACAACTCGCCAATGTGACTCAATCACCTGGAGAGAGCCCGTCGGTGTACATTCGAAGATTCCGAACCCATGTAAGTCTTATTGAACAACCCTTTTTACAACCAGTCACTCCTCCTTTCATCAAGGCTTTGGGACTCGATCCGATTATCAAACCGAGCATCACTAGAATATGTGAATGGGATGTCGTTCCTTCAAATATTTTATCCAGAGCTTAGAAGCTGTCGCAGTTAAGGATGAGGAATCTAAGAAAGTAATGGCGCAACGCCTAAACCCATTCCAAGTTGGAGATATGGTAGTGAGAGTTGCTTCCCAACCTGCTTCAACTGATTATGTAGAAGGGAAAGGCGAGCCATACCTAGTAGCAGAAGTTATTTTGGGAGGCTACTGCAAGATCATCAATACAGACAATCTCGAAGGCGTAGTAATACACGCCCGTTGGCTCAAACCCTTCAACATCTGAGATGTCATACGCTTTCCCCAAAAGATTGATTTTTAGATCTACCAATGAATAATGGGATGCCTAAATATTTATCATCTAGGCCTATTTTTTTAACCTTAAGAGATCTTATCAATGAAACACAAATATCAGGATGAATATTCTTACTAAAAAAGCAACCTTATTTTTGAAAATTGATTACTTTCCCTGAAATGTAACCAAAATCTTTAATAAGAGACATCAGATTATCATCCTCCTCATGGCTAGCCTTGGTGAAAACAAGCAAGTCGTCAGCAAATAGGAGGTGCGAAACTGAGGGGGCATCCTTAGTTACCTTAAATCCATGTATCAACTGATTTTCTTCAGCTTGGATAAGATATCTAGAAAGCGCCTCCATGCAAATGATAAAAAGATAAGGGGATAATGGATCCCCTTATCTTAAACCCCTAGTAGGTTTGTACGTCTTGCATGGAGAGCCATTTAACAAAATAGAGATAAAAGTGGTACCAATGCATTGAAATATCAGCTCCCACCAATGGTCTGCGAAACCAAATTTTTTCAATACATTAATAAGGAAAGTCCACTCTATTCTATAGAAGGCCTTAGACATGTCCAGTTTGAGGCCCATGATACCACACTTTTTCTTTTTAGGCATCTTCTTCATGGAGTGAACTAGCTCATGGGAAATTACTACATTATCCTGGATGTTCCTACCAGGCACATATGCATCCTGATAAGGGGATATGAGTTTTCCGAGCAAAGGTTTCATCCTGTTGACTATTATTTTGGAAATTATTTTGTAACTAGTGTTACACAGGCTAATGGGCCTGAAGTCAACTGGGGAAGAAGGGTTATTAACCTTAGGGATAAGGGTAAAGAAAGTGTGATTCATTTCTTTAAGAAGATGTTTGGAATCAAAGAAATCTCTAATCATGTTCCAAACATCTAACTCAAGCAACTCCATATTTTATTTATAAAAGCTGGGTGGAAATCCATCCGGACCCGGGGCAGACCAGGAGTTCATTTGCTTTATAGTATCTTTGACTTCTTGTAGGGTCACATGACTCAAAATTAAGCTTGTCATTGTCCTCAGACACAACGGTTGAAAAAAGTCTTCAAGTTTGTTGTGGCAGTCGAGTCAAGTGAGATCTTCAAGTTGAGCCATTGTATCTATCTTGTCCATTGACCATTGTTAAGTTTGAGGGTAGATATATGATTATAGTGCTTTCTTCTGTTTATCGAAGTGTGATATAAATTGGTATTTCTATCAAAGCACTTTATATACTCTTCCCTACTTTTTTGAGCATAAAAATCTTGAATCTTTTTCCAATGTTCAAGATCTTTTTCAACATGTCTGATAGACTCAATGTTTTGAGCAGTAGAAGATTGACTACTCAAAACTTGAAGTTGATTGCTCAATTCCTTAACTTTTTGATCGACATTCCCAAAATGGTTCAAATTTCATTCTCTGGGAGCATATTTGACATTCCTTAACCTATTCGTAAAACAACAAGCATGAGAGCCTCTGAGATTGGTTCTATAAGATTGTTTTATGACCTCATGGTAAGACGGGTCTTTGAACCAACATTATTACTTGAATTTTACACTTCAAGTGATGCACCGGGGCAGCGGGCCTTGCTGGATGGGTTAAAACTCAACCCATTAGAAGGGAAAACTCTTTCTTGTCCGTTTGAGGTCATATTCATAGTTGAAGGGAGCTTGAACTTCAAGTTTGGTTGAGAATTGGTAGGAAGACATCTCTATTCAAGAAGGAGTTATGGATACCCGAATTTAGGTTGGTAGTGCTCATGGTCAATATACGGTTAAGGATGGAATTAAAGACAACGAAGATCAAGGTGTGCCAGATTATCCAACTAATGTTGTTTGGACTAATGAGTACCCTCACAAAATTAATTTCTTTATTTGGCTTCTTTCTCATGATCGAGTAATGACGACGGATAAACTTTTAAGAAGAGTATGGATATCTCTAGTGTATGTCGTTTTGTGAGGAAGATGATGAATCGAGTTCGCACTTGTTTTATGGTTGTTGGAGAATCCGGAGAATATGGGATTACTTTGTTGAAGGGTGTCACTTTGGATGATCATACGACCCCAATGTCATTACATTTTTGAAGGATTGGAAGATTAATTGAGGAGATGAAAGACTTAGTCGAATATGGAATATCCTCTCGGTTGCCATATGGTGGTGTATATGGAAAGAGCGGAATGCAAGAACCTTCGACAACAAAAAGAAAACTTTAGCAAGCCTCATTAGAGATATCAAATTATAAGCGTTTTTTGGGCCGAATCGAATACAAGAATGTTAGGGCTTACTGTAAAAATATGGTGATTTCTCAATGGGATTCATTATACCGGCCTCCGTAATTTTTTGTGGTTTTTTCTTGGGTAGCCGAATCCCCTTTTGGTTCCCATTTTTTTGCTCGGTTGTAATCATTGGGTTAAGGTACCCCCTTAAGTGCCTTTTTTCAATGAAATTTCTATTTTACCGATCAAAAAAAAAAAAAAAAATTGGTAGGAAGATTCAACATCCAAGTAATAATTTTAATCTTGTATAAGGAGAAGGAGACAGAAAATAGAGAAAGAGAGACACAAAGTAGAGAGAAGAAGAGAGGAGAATTCTATTAATATGTGTGTAGAATACAATGTTTAAGCCTCTATTTATAGATAGAAGACTTGGTGTCCAAGATATGTAAACCCTATACTTAGACACGAAGGGTATCTTAGTAAATAAACTTAGTTTATAACACTCCCTCTGATGACCATTGTGGCTAAGTCATTACAAATATATCAGGAAAACTCTAATGAGAAAAACCTGAAATTGCATAAGCATGTAAAGACTCGAAACAGTGTTGGACACGTAAATGTTGTCTCATTAAAACCTTGACAAGGAAAACCCAGTGGGACTAACCCTTGACGAAGGAAAAAAGAGTACAACATGATAAAGTCCAGTGAATGCACCTTAATTTGATGATGGCGCTCCCCCTAATAAATACTTCAGTCAAATCTTGGCGTGCAAATCTTTGAGTCGAACTTTCCAATTTTGAAGAACGGATTTCTTGAATGCGGAAGAGGACTGTGCTTTCATGAAGATGTCGGATAGTTGATGAAGTCTTCATTTGTGTTGCACAAGCAGTAATTACTTCGATTAATACTTTTGCGGAGTCCACATTCTTCTTCAACACATTGAGAACTTGTGTCATGGATTGTTAGCTTCCCGAGATGATTTGTAGAAGTTGTTGATGTAGTTTCTTCAACATAGAGCCAAGATGTAGATAAATTACCATAAGTGAACAAAACTGAATTTGTGGTCATACCTTATGTGGATCGGAATGACATCCAAATTACTAAGGTCTTGTTATGTTGATTTGGCCTAACAAAATGGCCTAGTTAATGGTGGGAATACACCAAATAACCGAAATTATACAACTCCCCCTTGGATGACCACCATGTTGAATTAAATTGCCTCACTAAAAACCTTCCCAGTAAAACCCAATGGGGAAAAACTAATTGGACGAAGGAAAAAGAGCACAAATATCAACATTTTAAATAAAGTAAAATAATTAAATATGTCAGCAAGATGTTGACTCGTTAAAACCTTGTCAAGAAAAACACGTGGGACAAAACCTGAAACGAAGGAAAAAGAGTACAACTTTTGACAATATATGGATGCTAACTCAACTATATGAGTATTACAGAAAATGAGCATCAAAATCATAACTCTAGTCTACCTCAAAGACGAGTTTAAGCTAGCATAATTCAAAGAAAAATAATAGAATTTATGCTGCCAAAGCATGAATTTTTGTGTTTTTAAGGACTCCTCAAGAGACCTATAATGTTGAAGTCATCAACTAATTAATCCAGATTTTTGGTTTTGTATACCAAATTTCTAAAAATACATAAAGGATTGTTAGACCTGACATAGTCGAGTCAAGTGGTTGCGTGAATGTAATTTGAATCCTACAAGGATCACACATTCGAAAATGTTCTCCGACCATATACGAGTCCTTAAAGGACTACCATGCCAATCATATAAGGAGAGCAATTATTGAACCAATTCTAGGGTCTAATAAAAATAAAACCCTCAAATCGTTTTTATAACGAATACATTTCCCGTATAATGACGCAATATAACAACATCAACCTGTAATTAATAGGCTTGGCATTTTTAAGGTGTTAATTTTTGGATCCAAAATTGCGTCAATCGAGAAATTAATCCAACATAATTTGGATTATATGCCAACCAATCACATATGTCGATATTCCTCTGCAGGGGGGTTCAAAACCACCATCATTTAGCTACTTTAAATGAATATTCGACAATCATTTTTGTTTACCACGATCCCACACAATTCTCAAGTATATGCATATTTTGAAAAATTCAAATTTTAGTGATACCAGCGTCCATGGGGGTTATGATTTCATCGTTATCAAGGGATGAGATATTAATTTTGATAATGTGAATGGTATTTTGGTACACTCAATTGGAGCACTACCAGTAGCCTCTCATGGAACGCTACTTATTTTACAAGATGTGACTGGATTTTCCTATTAATGAGGCAAACACTTATATAAAAGCAAATGAGACATTTACCGCCTAGTTAATAGCAGCCTTTTTAGATTTGGTCATGATGGGAGAGAAACTGATATAACATTTAAGTTAATTAACACCAACTTTTGCTGGTAGTGTATAGACTCCCCATGACTGTGGTGAAAAATTTTTCGTCTCATAAAACGAAAATAAGTTTCGTAAAGTATTATCCGATTAATTCGAAGACATATACTTTTGAATAGTCATTATACATTTACCATCCATCATGGATTTTGCTGGTAGTATCCAAAAACACATAGAATACGCAAATAAATCTCAATTAAGTTTTTCGGGATAAAATTATGGACTTTCTTTATCAAAAGAAAATTAAATTAAGATCAATATAGTCACTACAAGGACTAATAATATTGGCTAACATGCCGGGTGCGCACCCATTGATCTTTAATGTCCGACCGTAATCCAACTATAAGTCGAACAAATCCGAATTTTGGAGATTATAACTGAGAACTTAAAATTGCTCAATATCTTTAAAGAATGCAGCAAATTCTCGTTCATCGATATTTAACGATTGGCTTATACCATAATAACGATATTTCATCATTTAGGGATCGATATAGATGAAATAAATTCTGACTGAATTATATGTTTCTTTATAAGAATAAAAAGAAATCATTGTCGTTATTTTTCTTTGAAGAGATAAAATCCACTCTTTCTCGTTGATGAATGGTTTCATGTAAAGGAAAATGGAAACCAATGGTTTATTATTAAATAAAACCATACATATATTTGATCGTAAAAATTTGTTTGAAACGATCAATCTTCCAGAATAGGGAAAAATCAAACCATTATTGGTAAAATTTTAGAAAATATGTCAATCTATTTTCTCTTATCTTATAGAAACCAGTGAGAAAATTCACATAAATTGGCTTTTATGATTTATCAAACTCGTATCGACAAAATAAAAATATTGTCGTTTTAGTTATCGCTTAGGTAACCTACTTTGAGGTTGACGAATGGTTTCTTGTAAAATAAATAAAAACCATATGTAAATTACATGATCTTTGTCTAAAAGACAAAGATACTAAAGTTAATTGGCCGTAGGTTTTTCAAGCATGCATATGATTAGTTACCGTAAAGGTAATTAAATTGTGATAACACCAATTTTCGATGATTACAGATCCATTAAGGGGATAGAAGCTGTAAACCATCTTTCGATAATTATTTTTTCTTTCTCTATGAATGAATTATAGAAGAAATTAAAATAAATTGATCACTCGTGTACCATAGATATAGATCATCTACTTTTAGGATTGACCAATGTAGCACCAAAAAAAAAAAAAAACTGGAAGATGACCACTCATGGCCGGTGCTAAGAGATAAATAAATTATATTGCATAAGAATGCTCCATGAGAAAAGAATAGATATCGTTGGCCATAATATATTGAATGCTTGTGATAATTAGCAAAAAGGAAGGGATAAATATTCAAGCAACCATACGAGTATACCAATCACTATTTCTTACCGTGTGAGCAAATTCGGACCCCACTGTTTAATAAAAGGAATCACAGTTAACCTAAATAAAGGTCAATCTTCTGGTAACTTCATGTTTTTGTCCTCCCATGGTGCATCGCCTCATACCATGAAACATTAGTCACGTTGTTTATGGGTGAAAACTATTCCTGCAGAATTTGGTAATTTGGGGTATGGATGAGGAATGAATCTAAACCTTAAACAAATGCATTGCGCGGTGAGTGCTTGTAGATTAGAGAGATCAATCTGTGCAAGTCCGGCATAAACCAAGAAATGGCCGTTCTAGACTTGTTTCAGTCACAAAGGAGATGGGCTTGATCTTAGGGAGGGAAGCGAAGAAGGTGTTGAGATTGTGAAGGTGTAGACTTGCTTATGACTTGCAACAGGAAAGTGAACAAGCTTACGATTGGTATAAGCAGGCTCTGGGTGTTTTCTTGTTGTTTTCCTCTGCTGTTTGGAAATAGGGCGGAGAACCTATTTATACAAGTCATTGAGTCTTATTCACGTCTCTCGTGGGAAGTGGAGGAAGTGAAGTGATGGAGTAGTGGAGTTGTGCGTTGGTGATACACGACCAGCCTTACCCACTTCTCCTGTTCATCTCTAACCGTCCATGACTTCCTAACACGTTCTTGTGATGGCGCGTTGCACGCTACACGCTGTAAACCGCCAGATCAATACCCAGTATGTATCCCCCAGTTTGTGACATGATTGATGTCTGGAATGTGTGGATCGTGGATCCACGAAAAATAGCATGTAATGCTAAATTGAATAACTACGTTATTCAAGAAGTCGATACTTGTGAAGTATCGTGTGTATTTTATGCAGGTACTGCATCATGGTGTGGTAAAGTGATGGGTAATGACGCCTCACTGACCAATTAACTCCTGACCAGGGTTGTATAGCCAAGCTGGTGAAGTTGGACGGATGAGATGATATTTGAGACACTCATCTGCGACCGTTTATGAAGTTAGGGTTTTGAAGAGGTGCGCAGGCCTCACTCTTCAGCTTGGTCGAAACCAAGCATGGGATACAACTTTGGCCTAGCCGACCGTACATGCGTGTAGATGGCATGATGGTGTAGGCGCCTGTACCCCATTACCTCACGAAAGTATGATGCGGGTCACTCAATTCATCCGGTGAAATCGAGTGGTCGAGATCAATTTGCGATAGAAAACCAATGCCGCAAGGGCCGCTCGTCACTCCCACTTCAGGCACACGTTCCAAGACGACCAATCTTGGTCGGTCTTGGCCGATTGGCCTGGTGTGAAGGTGGTAGGCTGGTGTTCACGCCTATACAGAATATCCCATAAAACGTGATCTGAGCCATCCAAATCGTCCGGCGAAGTTGAGCGGTCGAGATCGGTTGTGGTTTGGGAGGTGTGGCCATGCTAGTTTGGGCGCGCGTCTTGGAATAACCAGGCATGATATTCCTTGGCCGACCACGTGAGGAGGTAGATGGGACCACGGTGGTCATGCTGGTATGACCGGACCTGTTTAATCTAATCAGGGACCCTCCATTCTTGCCGGAGAAGATGGACGCTCATGATGCTCAAAACCCTAATTTTGGGTTTCAAAGTCGTGCGTCATCTCTTGTTTGGGCGACGATTTTGTCACGACCAAACATGGTTGGTCTTGACCGATTGGTCAAGTATGTAGGTGGGCCCACGGTGATCGTGTTGACATGCTCTGGGCCCTTTGAATCTACATCTACACCCTCCATCTATACCTGCGAAGATGGATGGTTGAGACTTCTTTGCGACACATGTAATATGCCGCAAACCTAATTTAGGGTTTTTCCGTCCATAATGCTTGGTATGAACGTTTTTTGGCAAGTTAGGCCAGCGGCCGACCGACCATGCGGGTCGGCAGTGGGTATTCCATACCTGCTTGGGGGTGATGGAATTGATCTGGGTTATCAAATCATGCTTATGGAGTTGGATGACTGCGATCATATCCGGACTGATACGGTCAGTCCGGATGCTCAATCGGGCTAGTATAACACACCGAGAGGGGCTCAATCGGCTAGTATAACACACCGAGTCGACTTAAGCGGGTATTTCGTACATGGTTTCATTATAGTGCTTGGAGGTTCGTGTTACTCTGTAAGAGTAACACTCAGTCGTCATGCCACACTGATAATGAGTACTGGAAATACAAGGCTGATATGAAATTCACAGGATGGGATTGTTGCCACATGCTCCATTCTTGGTGGAATTTCATGTATTCATAGAATGGGATTGTTGCCACATGCTCCATTCTTGATGAATTAAGTGAGGGAGTATCCAACACTTATAAATGGCTTTATCTTTTACAAGATGTCAGCGCATTATTTTCTGTTTTTTTTTTACAAATTTAACCTTAAACGAAAATCCACCATCAACATTAAGTCCCCTGCCTAGCACATAATGGTTACACTATTGTGGGGTAGGCATGAGATGGTGACATATACAAACGTAAGAAGACAAGATAAAGAAAGTCTACCTTGAGGGGTTCCGGCCGTGGGCAACCCTCCATACATGTGTGATCACAAGCCTTGACAGACCGGCTTCCTCCCTTAGGTGCTTGAGCTAGGGGTAGGATTCTTCTTTCTGCTAGAATTCCGGGTGTGGGTGCTTTACACACTGCCGGTTGAATCGCTAGAATCCGGATGACCTTTTGATTCTCGATTAGGGTTCACAAGAAAGCCTGACTCGGTCGGTGTTGAATCCTCATTCATCGGGCGCCGTAATCGTTTTAGGGTTTCCTCAGCATATATGCAGGTGTAGAGATTTTGAACCATTTTTACGATTTTACAGTAGAGCTTCCTTGCAGAAACTTTGTTTCCCCATCATGTCGAACAACAGTGGATCGTCTCCTTCCTACCACCCAGGTTCTTCCGTCAAACGTGCACGACCTGCGTCTGAGCTCCATGATGGATCCCCTGCTCGTGTTCTCCGTGTCAAGAAGATCATACCGGTTCGTCTCTTTTTATTCTTCTGAACAATTACTTGTGCTTCATAATGATCAGGTGAATAATACTTTCATTCTTGCAGAGATATCCTACTGAAACATGTGTGACGGTTATCGATGATGACGACTTGACCAGCCCTCTTCCTTCAAACTCAAACGCGCCTACCTCTGTGGAACTCGAAGATACCGACCTGGGTATCTCTTCTTGTGAATACCCCAATGCAGGTCTCTCATTTGATGTTCGTATGAAATGTTTGTCTTCCAGCTACCGAGATGTTGGTGGATTCTTAGTGCGGAAGGAGTTTGTGCCTTTGTACACAAAGTTATGGAGAAAGTACGGCCATATCGCAACCAGGAATGTGGTCCGGCACTGTTCATCTGCTTTGGTCACCACGGTAAATTGCCTTCTTCCCATGATTGCTGAGATGGAGGGTATTTCTATCCGCAATCAAGCCTCGAAAAGTGGGAGAACGTGGTATCTACCTGTGAATCCATGGAGTTCAATGTGGGCTGGTTGCGGCAGCGTCTTGATATCATCAAGGTCGATCGAGCTGGCATCCTCGTGAATGTTGTTCCTGCCGCGAAAGCTATTTTGGAGGAGGAGAAGGCTCTGGCTGTGGAATCAAGGGAGGTAGAGCAGGCGGTACAGGACTTGAAGAAAAGGATAGAAAGATATCAAACTAGACTGGAGATGATGCTTTCAAGGAACTATAATCTTCTAGATGGCCTCCTCTAAGTCGTATTCAGTTGTATTCCGACGTTTACGTCGAAAGTTTTCTTTTGAACATCCTTGCGGAATAAATTGCATTGGTTTTTGATTGGTGAAGTGGGTTTTTTATTAATGCATCTCTGAATATAATTGATGATTCAATATGCAATGAAAATAAATGCCTGTATTGCAGCGTCATGAAAAAGAGTGCTCAATGGTCAAGAATGATATGCCTTGAGCCATTTTCCATTGATGACTGCTTCCATCTTGCCTCCGTCTACCTTAATGATCTTGTACTAGCCGGTATTGTAAGCCTTGGTGACTGTATAGGGACCTTCCCATTTTGGTGAGAATTTTGGTGCGGGCATGTCTTGTTGGATGTGTTTGGCCGTTTTCAAAACCAAATCTCCCACTTTGAAAATGCGTGGTTTCACGATTTTGTTGTATGCCCTGGAAATCCGATTCATGTACACCTGAGCGCGTTCTTCTTCTTTATTTCTTCTAAAATCCAGAGTGTCTAACTCTGCTATTCTAGAGTCAGAGACTTCAGTCTCGTTCCAATGGGTCCCGGTTGAAGCTGCAATCCTAGCTGATGGGATTCTGATCTCTGCTGGGATAATTGCATCCGCTCCGTAAACAAGTGAGTATGGGGAAACCCCAATGGAGCTTCTGGGTGATGTACGGTACGCCCATAGTGCCATTGGTAACTGATCATGCCACTCCCTAGGATTGTCGTGTACCGTTCGACTGATGATCCGGATCAATGTCTTATTGGTACTTTCAGCTTGCCCGTTCCCTTGAGGATAGTAGACAGTGGAGAAGACCTGTTTAATGCCATACTCCTCAAGTAACTCCCGTACCTTCTTATTGGCGAAGGGAGTGCCGTTATCAGTGATGATATGCTTGGGCACGCCAAAACGACAAATGATGTGTTCTTTAATGAAAGCCGCAATTGTTTCTCCTGTAGTTCCTCGTAAGGGAATGGCCTCTACCCATTTGGTGAAGTATTCTGTCGCGGTTATGATGTACTCGTGCTGCTTCGTTGACGGTGGATTGATTTTCCCGATAATGTCCATTCCCCAGCTGTAAAACGGCCATGGGATGCTTATAGAGTGCAGAGGGGTGGAAGGCGCATGAACAAGGTTCCCATGAATTTGGAATTTTTGACAGCTTTGAACAAAAGCGGCTGCATCATCCTCCATGGTGGAAGGTGTATTTGGAGAAACGCTTCTTCCCTTGATGAACAAGGTTCCTCCATGAATTTTGGCATTTTGGAATGAGGTGCAATCAAATTAATTCAATATTTCCACTCAATTAAAAAAAAAAAAATAATATAATGGAAGTCAAGTTCGTTCCCACGAACTTAGTTGTAAAAGTTGTCACGAAAGGGGGGTGTAAAAACCAAAATAAAAATAAACAAAGCAATTAAAATCATCCTCCATTACGAAACAATGAATCAAGTTATGTTCTATTCTACTTGTTATTAGTCATTATCACCAACCGTGTATTTGGTATCACCGAACGGAAGTTCTCGATTCTAATCTTCTTCCTCATTGATGTTCTCTTAGCTTCTACTTGCTAACGTTGTTTCTACACTCAATTGCTCCACGGAATCCCTCATGAGGTCTCGTGTTTGCTACTTATGTAAAGAGTCAAAGAACGATTACTTATCCCCTAACTTTCACTAGCTTTAGATCGAATTAACAAATCAATTTAGTTGGCCACCCAAACAATCTATCAATCAATCATGAATGTCTTTAAGATCACTCCTATTAGTAAAAACAAGGCTTCAAGATAGAATTTGAAAACAAAAACTCAAATCATGTTAAGAACTAGGAATTCATCCTCAATCAATAAGAAATTTAGCTACTCATGTTTTTGAAATTCCACCTCACACAAGCTTAGAAAAGCTGATGTGTGTGTAGAGAGAGTGTGTAGA
Source organism: Papaver armeniacum (assembly GCA_023531295.1). Classification (NCBI taxonomy): domain Eukaryota; kingdom Viridiplantae; phylum Streptophyta; class Magnoliopsida; order Ranunculales; family Papaveraceae; genus Papaver; species Papaver armeniacum. The sequence goes on along the minus strand of JAJJWW010017310.1, from coordinate 225,984 downwards.
AGTTGTAGAAAACTTCTCTATTTATAGGATCCCTTTCATGGAATACGAAACTCTTCCACCTTCTCTTTCCAAATTTGTTTGCCCAAGTCTTCACACCCATGAAGAAGTCCATAGAAAATTCTGGAATTTTGTTCGGTCGGAAAACCGGGATTATGGCGAATTTGGCCGGAAAACGTCACCGCCGGCCACCTGGAAATTTCTCCGTCGAGAGAATATTCGACGGAATATTCCGTCCGGTCCTCCGTTAGGACTAACAGTCAAACTAGTCAACTGTTAGTCAACGGTCAAGGTCATGAGTCAGAACCAGTCGGATTCGAGTCCGAACTTAGCTGGTGACTGGTGAAAGTTACCATGGAATAAGCATTGCTGCGGCGGAGGCCGTGTAGCACAATGATTGTGCTTGACCATGTGATCTTCCCCGCACTTCAACTCTGCATTAGTCACCGCAAGTCCATCTCGAGCCACCACATGCTACATAACTTCACCTGCACCCGGACCAGCACTTGCTCTTCTTGCAACTCCTTGTTAGTACTGACATCATAACATCAGCCTCATATCACCACCAGACCCTCACTGAGCTGCGCAAACGTTCCACTCACGGCTACAACTCAATGCCTGCAATTCTAGTTATATTTCAGCTTACCCTTCTTCTCATTTTCTCACCGCGGCGGCAGTTCAATCCACTATGATATAAGTCAGCATCACGGCCTCCACTACCTCAAGCTCAACTTTGTCACGCCATCTTGAGCCATTGCTTCAGCTCCAGCGCCAACACCCTGCAAGCACCTTACATATCCCATCTCCTCTGTATCATATTAGCTCCATCTTCTTGTAACCTGTCAACCTAGTGCAAACACCACCATCATTCCATAGCTTCTCAACTCTTCTCAGCACAATCTCCATTCTGCTATACCATCACCACCATAGCCATTCTCCACCAGCACAACTATCAGCTCCATTTGCAGTGCAGCATCTGAACTCCACCAGTTCTCCCTAGCTTCCCTACCATTTCCTCCAGTCATAGCTAACACAAGCCCATTAGCTCAGCTGCTCATTGCAGTTCATATCCATGACTTAGCTTTGAGAATATCCACAACATCACTGGCATCATCTTATTGCTTGACAGTACCAACTTAGCCAATTCACCAGGACCCTGAGCATATCACAGAACCCAAACCGAGCTCCAATCTGTTGTAGCTTCATTGAATCGATAAATCAACTCCATTAATTCCAATCAAACCCAGTAAACCATCACCGTACCTTCAAACCCTGATAATTCATCTTCCATGGTTCAATTCAGCTAAGACCATCATCGACCTTCTGTCATTCTAATTGCAATCATTCTTCCAATTTCTCCAGAGATGAAGAACATCTCAACTCTGCCAAGATTCAACATCTCTGCTCTAAACCCACCTTCACGTATTTCAACCAGCAGCGACAACAGATCTCGTTTCTCCAACTCTGTACAGCAAAACCCTATCCTCTCTTCATCTCTCTGTGTTCTCAATTTCTTCTCAATTTCTTGACAAATTAACGGCAGCCATGGCTGCTTCTTCAGGTGAATGAATGATTGAGAGATGGTTCTCTCGATTTCAAATAGGTTTTAATTACACGGATCCGGGTCGGGTTTGGATCCGGATATAAGACATGGATAGGGCCGACCAATTGGATGCTACCCGGATGACCATCCTCTGGATAAGGGCTGCCAAAGTTAATAACACCCACTAGCTGATTGATAAGGGTACCCTGAATGAGAGCCCCTTAACCACTCTTGGGCTCCGGATAGTGTTCGCCCGTAAAATGACCTTTTTGCCCTTTTGACTTAAATTGGGTGATTTCTTCTTCTTTTCCTCCGTGCGACTCCAAAGTAGCTATAAAACTCAAAACAAGCGTAAAATACATAATTTACAAGAAAATAGCAAAAGAAAGCATAAACTACTAGATAGTAAATTAGGTGTATTCTACACCTATCAAATTCCCCCACACTTAGACTTTGCTAGTCCTCGAGCAAATCAAACTAAAAACTCACAACTTCAAAGCGTTCAAGCGTCACAAGCATCAAAGAGTTATGAGACATAGAATTTCTGCATGCTAGTAATAAGAAGTTAGAAATACTAAATAACATATTCTGGTTCTTAAATGTTGGGTGAGAAATAACCACACCATAATGAGAACGCGTGTTTGAGAAACGATCAATAAGCATTTCGCCTCGACCTACACCTCACTAATTAAGGATTTTATGATAATTGCACTCAAAAAGACAGCTTTTTTATGGTTCTCACATGTGTGCGGTAGGAATGAAAAGAGAATTCTGCGACACGTTGAATGGTGGGAAGGATAACTTCGAAATATTTTTAAAAACCCACATCTTTTATATTTTTTGAAAAACCATTTTTACGACGATCTCTAAGAAAGGAAATCAACCATATTATCGAGGATGAGATTACTTACTCACCTTCACATCCGATCCAATTATGATAACACCACTCTCACGGCATCCAATAGAACGTCTTAGCTCCTCGTCTTGATCTTCTTTCTTCGCCTTCTTGTTTCAACTATTGATGATAAACCCTTGAATTTCATAAATCCTTAACAATTTATAACTCTTTTTACCTTAAAACCTTGTCGCTTGAAACTTCCTTATAAATTTTCCTTCCCCACGGCTCATTAACAAAACAAATATTTCTCTTGTTTTTCTCTCTTTTTTTTTCTTTCTTTTCTTTTCTTTTTCAATTTTTTTTTTTTTTTTTTTTTTTTTTTTGAAAACAAGAGAAATTAAATACAAAAAAAACCATGGCCGTGGAAGAAGTATTTTACCGCTTGATTCTTCACAACTTGTATCGTCTTGAAATCATAAACTTCAAAAATTCTCACCTTTTAATTTTCTTCGCTTTCATGAATAAGTCTTCATACTTGTATGTATAATTATGCTCATTGTATTGTTGCTTTACTTGTTTTTGAAATTTGCTCTTTTTTCGTTCAGATTGCTTATAAACCTTAAACTTTTCCAACTTTCCTTGTAAATTTTGATGTCGCTCCTTGTTGATGATGAATGTGTTTCTATGGATCCGTTGTTGTCGAGAGAGAATGGTGCTAACCGCAAATCGAACTACAAGAAGAAGCTTTCATCCATGGACGTCACCCTCATGATTGACAAAATTAGCACTCAAGAGATCAAAGAGTAGTGCTTCTATTGGTGGGAGGTTGGGTAGCTCACCATTCTACCCGAATTTAAATGCGGTGACACACACTCACAAGAAAGCTCTTTAGTAGATGGAAAATTTCTGGTCGGTGCCTCACATGATATGAATACGGGTAGTCTCCACTAATGATTGATCGCAACTCTAATAACGCACTTCTCCTGCACCAAATTCGCATCACCGGCATGATTAAATCCATTATTTAACACTCAAACAAACAAGAAATCCGAATGTAGTTCTCTAACATTTCCAAGTTCAATTATGTCGGTCAAAATCTCTATGTAAACATACCTAGAAATATGCTAGGGACTCTAAAAATCTTTAAAAGTTGTAATTTTTAAGTAAAACTTTTTTTTTTTTTTTAAATTTTTTAATGTTTTTGTAATTTTTGTTTTAAAACATGCTTAACCACTCCCCACACTTAAACCTTACATTGTCCTCAATGTAATTGAATCCTCCTAGTAAAGTCAAGGTGAGAAATTTTAACATGATAAGAAACAAGAAAAAGAAATAACAAAAGCAAAAGGATAAGAAATACAAAACCCATGGGTTGCCCCATTAAGCGCTTGTTTTAAAGTCGACGGCCCGACTTGGCTCTTGTGGAAGATCATTCCCCATATACTAACAATCGGAAAATTTGAGGATCCACCCATAATACCTGTTTTTCAAACAATAACTCCATACAAATGTTAGCACAAGAAAACAATAGTGAAATTATCGCTCGATAGAAATTTCCCCCACACTTATTCTCGTCCACACTCGGAAGTGTATAAAAGAACATAGAATTTGGGAACTTCCATGTATTCCTCTTGGCAAACACTGCATAGTGTTAGCATCAAGTGTTTCCAATGGTGGATATTTAGAAACAAAATCATCCAAAAATACTTTGAAACACATACATTCAAACCAATAAGAGGTAAAGGAGAAGAATCAATAGGCAAAGGGTTAGACAAACCTTTCACAATTCTTGTATTATAGAATCCTCTTCATCCTTAAAAAATTCAAGTGAATTACTTACCTCTTGTATATCGTGGTCCTCTATTAAACCTTGCAACCATTCTTCCATTCGTTTTTTCTGCCGTCTCGGCATCATTAAAATCATTCGCAAGTTCAATTGGGTCTTCCACAAAATCAATGAATGTGGTTTCATCCTCTAGCATCATCTCTTCAACATTCTCATCATCGGAATGGGCCATTCACTAAAATGATTCTCATCGGTATAGATTGTAAAATCTTCATGTGCGGGTGTTACCCGTTTACAACAATAGGTAAGTCACACCCAATCTCCTCCTTTTGAATAGGTGAAGGATCGTTATTATGATCCGGAGTTGAATAACTTCCTCATTGTCGGAACACTCATACACTTCCGCTGACTCCCATCTTTCCTTAAGAAATTTTTGCCAAGCAATAAATGCATCTTCCTCAAGCTCGTCCTTTTGAATAGGTGATTGATCATTATTAAGATCAAGGCTCGAGTAATCTACACTAGCGTCATCAAAAGTCTCCAAAGGTTGGTCCTTTTCAACACAATCATCTTCATTTTTCGACTCACCATAATAAGAATCTTCATCGGTTTCATAACCTTTATCCAGAATATGAATGGTCCTACTAATTTCTAGACAAGCTCTTCCGAGTCTCCATCATCTTCCAATTTGTATAATTTACTGTGCAAGTTTTCCCGACGTTCACACGCTTACCACCGTTGATAGAGTTTCTAGACTGCGTATCTCCTCTTTTGGAAAAAGTGAAGGAAAAACACGATGAAGAGGAGTATATTCCAAATTCTCTGTCTGCACATTACTAGAAAATGCTCTTTGCTTCATTTTAATAGCGTCCTTTTGGCCTCCACTACCTCAAGCTCAACTCTTTCAAAGCATCATAACTTTGCAATTGCAAATTGAGCCATTGTTCAACGCTCGCTCCAACACCCTGCAAGCACCTTATATCCCATCTCCTCAGAGATCATATTAGCTCCATCTTCTTGAACTTGTCAACCTAGTGCAAACACCACCATCATTCCATAGCTTCTCAACTCTTCTCAAAGAGAATTATCCCTCCACCAGCACAACTATCAGCTCCATTTGCAAAGAGCATCCCGAACTCCACCGGTTCTCCTATTCCACACACGAGAGAATATCCACAACATAGATAATGTAGGGTTCTCTCCCATTTGATCACTCACGAGTTCAAACCAAAATTCATTCCATGATAATCTTCATCTCAACTCTGTTCACGTATTTCCCAAAGAAACGACATCTCGTTTCTCCAACTCTCCGAGAAAACCTATCCTCTCTTCATCTCTCTGTGTTCTCAATTTCTTGACAAATTAACGGCAGCCATGGTGTTTCTTCGCGGTTCATGGATAGGACATTAAAAATCTCCAATTGGTGTGGTGGTGCAACCAGCAATTTGAGCAAGACTTAAATTGGGTGATTTCTTCTTCTTTTCCTCCGTGCGACTCCAAAGTAGCTATAAAACTCAAAACAAGCGTATTGAGTCTCCATCTCGCTAGTAAATAGCCTCCGAGCGTTGGTGGTGCCTGGCAATTTGAGCAAGACTCGTCATTGAGTCTCCATCTCTGGCTAGTAATAGCCCAGGCGTTGAAGTCGTCGGTAAAGCGTTACCACCAGTGATTGTCCACAAATTTCATTGTGAATACGATTCAGCTTTCCTTGGGAGAGTGAGCTGTTGAGCTCTCGAATGATCGGAGTTCGCCAATCGTCGGTCTTGGTGTCTTTGTATTGCGGTAGCCACGTCGATTCTATGGTTCTCCTCTTCACTGTCAGGGTTTCTTCCGCCCCTTCAAACTTCAGTTTGGAAGCCAATGTTGCTAGGCAATCGGCATGTTTGTTGTTGCTGCGACCAACATGGGTTATGGTTGCATCGGCAAAGTAGTTTAGTAACCTCTGTGCTTCTGATCGATACGGAGCTAGTGTTACTTCTTTCAATGCATATACTCCATTCATTTGATTCACCAGTAACTTGGAGTCACCTCTTATCTCCAGACGTGTGACTCCTGCTTGCTTGGCTATTGACAATCCTATGAGGAAGGCTTCATACTCCGCTGAGTTATTGGTGCATTCGAAATCCAGCTTGAAAGAGTGTGAGAATACTTCTCCAGTTGGAGATACTAATACTACGCCCGCTCCTCTGGTACCACTGCTAGGGGTAGCGGAGCCGTCAAAATACAAGAGCCACACTTCTTCTTCCAGAATAGAGAGGTCCGGAAATTCTCCGGGGAGTTCTTCATGTAGTCCTGTAGTGCCTTATCCAGGAAATGCTGCCAGTAAGTCTGCAACTGCTTGGCCCTTGATAGCTCTAGGCGACGCACACGTTATATCCAGCTCTGACATTTGGTGAAGCCATTTGCCTGTTCTCCCAGTCAGGACCGGCTTTGAAAGTAAAAACTTTGCAGGATCGGATTTAGACACGAGTATCACCCTATTAGATAGCAGGTAATGCCTAAACTTCTGAATGGAATGGATTAAGGCTAAACATGCTTTTTCCGCTCTGGGGTATCTGAGTTCGGCGTCTCTCAATATTCGGCTGAAATAGTATATGGGACGTTCGATTCCCTCATCGTCTTCCTGAGCGAGTAAAGCCCCTACGGCGGTGTCACTGAAGGCGGTGTAGAGGACCAGTGGCTTCTCTTGTACAAGAGACTTCATGACGGTTGGAGATGATAGTATTCGTTGAATTTTTCGAAAAACTTCCTATTGGGTTGCGGTCCAAACAAAGCTGGCTCCTTTCTTCAGCAAGGTGGTGAATGAGGCGGTAAGTTGGGCTAGACCAGGTATAAAACGTCGAATGTAGTTCACCTTGCCCATGAAACTCTGGATTTCCTTCACAGTTCGGGGAGGCGGCATTGTGAGGATAGCCTGAGTTTTGGACGGGTCTACCTTTATTCCTTCTGCGGTCACTTGGAATCCCAGAAATTTACCTGAAGAGACACCGAAAGCACATTTCAAAGGATTCATCTTCAACTTGTATTCTCGACAACTCTCAAACACTTGCCTTAAGACGTTGGTGTGACCTGCTCGAGTTTTTGACTTGATTACGATATCATCCACATAGTCTTCTACTTGTTTATGCATCATGTCGTGGAAGATTGCCGTCATAGCACGTTGATACGTTGCGCCGGCATTCTTTAAACCGAATGGCATAACGGTATAATAAAAATTGCCAAGAGGGGTTCGAAAGGCTGTCTTACTCGCATCGTGCTCATACATCCTTATCTGATTGTAACCGCTGTAACCGTCCATGAAGGAGAACATGCCGTGTCCGCTGGTGGCGTCTACTAACATATCGATATTAGGCAGAGGAAAGTCGTCCTTGGGGCAACACTTGTTCAAGTCTCTGAAATCCACACAACATCGGATCTGTCCGTTTTTCTTCTTTACTGGGACTACATTAGCTAGCCAGGTCGGATGATGAATAAGCCTGATGAAGCCAGCCGCTAGTAACTTTTGAATTTCGTTCTTAATCTGTTCCTCCACTTCGTGTCTGAATTGCCTCGGAGATTGCTTGATGGGCTTGGATCCGGGTATGACATGTAAGTGGTGAGTGATCAATTTTTCGTCTAGACCAGGCATTTCCTCGTATGTCCAGGCAAACATGTCTTGGTACTCCTTGAGTAGTTGGACGAGATTCACACGTTCATCTGCGGATAGAGTCGAACTAATAGAGATAGGCCTGGGGAATTCTTCATTCCCGATATTAACAGTCTCGAGCTCGTCGGTGGTAGAGCTGGTGCCATCTTGTAACTGTCGTGGAGCGTCCAATACTTCCTCTTGCGTTTCGCCGTTTTTGCAGCATTCAATTGGGCGGAGAGACTGGGTGGTCTCTCCTGCTAATTGCTAACAGCGGCGCCGGTATATTGTCTTCCCCTTCTGATCACGGCTTGTTTCGAAGGAGCGCTCCCTTTTGGTGTGAGGATGGGCTGAAGTTTCACCGGATAGAGATGGACGCCTCGTCAGAGAAGGTGTGTCGTGGTGCTTAGCCTCCAGTGATGCAAGTCGGTCTTCCTCCTGGATTGAAGCCCACGTGGGTAGTGGGGTGCACAGGACTTTGTCTGCCTTCCCCCGCGGAGTTTCTTCCAGTTCGAACAGTTCTACTCCGCATATCGGTGCGTACGGAGACAATGATGCAGGAATACAGATGACTTCCTTATTTAGCATGGTCTTCAGGCACTGGTGATATGTTGAAGGGATAACCTTATTGTCATGAAGCCATGGTCTCCCTAGTATCATATGGTAGTCCGGCTCCATTTCTATGACTTCAAACCTTGCTTTTGACTGAACAGGTCCTACTGATAAATTCAGATTGACATACCCGTATGTCTTTGTCTGTTTCCTTCAAGTCCATCATCGTGGTGGGCTGCCGTACAATCTTGCATGGGTTAACCTTGGCTGTCACGAGAGTCTTGAGAGTGATTACGTTCGAAGATGCTCCTGTGTCGACGAGGGCTCTCTGAACTCTCGAACCCTTGATGCGCGCGGTAACTTGTAGGGCCGGTTGTGACCTTCCTCTTCCATCATGTCGTCTTACGTAAATGTAACATTGTTTACTGAGATGCTTCCGCTTGATTAGAATTTACGGGACGAGAAGGAGCCAGTGTACATCCGAGCTATTTTATTAATTGCGAACGTCTCGCCCGTTGATTCCTCGAGAGGTGCAAGAGTTCACACAAGCTTTCCACTAGAGATGCCGCTTCTGGTCCACTGGTCTCGGTTCACGATAAAGCTGTTGACTGAGGGGAATCGATCCCGGTGTAAAGGTCTCGAATGCGATCATTTACGACGTCATCTTGATGAGGAGATCAAGTATGCCGTTTACAGCTTCTTTGATTAGCTCCATGTTCCTCGTGTGAATCTCCCTTGCCCGAGCTAACTCGATCATCGTTGGGATTCTTCCCGGTTGCGCCAGCGATACACCGTTGGGAAGAGGGTATCTTCATTGGAGTAACTTCGACCGGGATTTGAATTTGTTGGGGAAGTCCTAATACCAACCATCTCGGAACTTAGCCAAACAGGATTGGGTATTGAAGAAATTGACTTCACAACCGAGAGATTAATCTCCCACTGTGGTCGCCAATTGTTTATGGGTGAAAACTATTCCTGCAGAATTTGGTAATTTGGGGTATGGATGAGGAATGAATCTAAACCTTAAACAAATGCACTGCGCGGTGAGTGTTGTAGATTCGAGAGATCAATCTGTGCAAGTCCGGCCTAAACCAAGAAATGGCCGTTCCATACTTGTTTCGGTCACAAAGTGAAGGAGATGGGGTTGATCTTAGGGAGGGAAGCGAAGAAGGTGTTGAGATTGTGAAGGTGTAGACTTGCTTATGACTTGCAACAGGAAAGTGAACAAGCTTACGATTGGTATAAGCAGGCTCTGGGTGTTTTGTTGTTGTTTTCCTCTGCTTTTTTGGAAATAGGGCGGAGAACCTATTTATACAAGTCATTGAGTCTTATTCACGTCTCGTGGGAAGTGGAGGAAGTGAAGTGATGGAGTAGTGGAGTTGTGCGTTGGTGATACACGACCAGCCTTGCCCACTTCTCATGTTCATCTCTAACCGTTCATGACTTCCTAACACGTTCTTGTGATGGCGCGTTGCACGCTGCACGCTGTAATCCGCCAGACCAATACCCCAGTATGTATCCCCCAGTTTGTGACATGATTGATGTCTGGAATGTGTGGATCGTGGATCCACGATAAATAGCATGTAATGCTAAATTGAATAACTACGTTATTCAAGAAGTCGATACTTGTGAAGTATCGTGTGTATTTTATGCAGGTACTGCATCATGGTGTGGTAAAGTGATGGGTAATGACGCCTCACTGACCAATTAACTCCTGACCAGGGTTGTATAGCCAAGTCGGGTGAAGTTGGACGGATGAGATGATATTTGAGACACTCATCTCATGGCCGTTGATGAAGTTAGGGTTTTGAAGAGGTGCGCAGCCTCACTCTTGACTTAGTCGAAACCAAGCATGGGATACAACTTTGGCCTAGCCGACCGTACATGCGTGTAGATGGCATGATGGTGTAGGCGCCTGTACCCCATTACCTCACGAAAGTATGATCTGGGTCACTCAATTCATCCGGTGAAATCGAGTGGTCGAGATCAATTTGCGATAGAAAACCTATGCCGCAAGGGCCGCTCGTCACGCCCACTTCAGGTACACGTTCCAAGACGACCAATCTTGGTCGGTCTTGGCCGATTGGCCTGGTGTGAAGGTGGTAGGCTGGTGTTCACGCCTATACCTGAATATCCCATAAAAACGTGATCTGAGCCATCCAAATCGTCCGGCAAAGTTGAGCGGTCGAGATCAGTTTGTGGTTTTGGAGGTGTGGCCACGCTAGTTTGGGCGCGCGTCTTGGAGTAACCAGGCATGATATTCCTTGGACGACCACGTGAGGAGGTAAATGGGCCCACGGTGGTCATGCTGGTATGACCGGACCTGTTTAATCTAATCTGGGACCCTCCATTCGTGCCGGAGAAGATGGACGCTCATGATGCTCAAAACCTTAATTTTGGGTTTCAAAGCCGTGCGTCATCTCTTGTTTGGGCAACGATTTTGTCACGACCAAACATGGTTGGTCTTGACCGATTGGTCAAGTGTGTAGGTGGGCCCACGGTGATCGTGTTGACATGCTCTGGGCCCTTTGAATCTACATCTACACCCTCCATCTATACCTGCGAAGATGGATGGTTGAGACTGCTTTGCGACACATGTAATATGCCGCAAACCCTAATTTAGGGTTTTCCGTCCATAATGATTGGTATGAACGTTTTTTAGCAAGCTAGGCCAACGGCCGACCATGCGGGGTCGGCAGTGGGTATTCCATACCTGCTTGGGGGTGATGGAATTGATCTGGGTCATCCAATCATGCTTATGGAGTTGGATGACTGCGATCATATCCGGTTGTCGGTCGGTCCGGATGCTAAATCGGGCTAGTATAACACACCGAGAGGGGCTCAATCGGGCTAGTTTAACACACCGAGAGTCGGCATGTACGGGTATTTCGTACATGGTTTCATTATAGTGCTTGGAGGTTCGTGTTACTCCGTAAGAGTAACACTCGGTCGTCATGCCACACTTTGATAATGAGTCACTTTGAAATACAAAGGCTGATATGAAATTCACGGGATGGGATTGTTGCCACATGCTCCAACTTTGGAGGAATTTCATGTATTCATAGAATGAGATTGTTGCCACATGCTCCATTCTTGATGAATTAAGTGAGGGAGTATCCAACACTTATAAATGGCTTTATCTTTTACAAGATGTCAGCGCATTATTTTCTAGTTTTTTTTACAAATTTAACCTTAAACGAAAATCCACCATCAACACACGTGTAACATCCATCATCCATGAACAGTTGAATCATGCAAAAACAAAAGTAACCATTAGGCCTATTCCTATGCACATGTCAAAACATGATATTTGGCATATATGCACCCACTATGGGTATGCCAAACTGCCAAACTCATATGCCAATATGTTATTCCTGGCATATAGGCATACACGACAGAGTTTCCAACGAGCGATAGAGTCTTCGTCGCTCGATGGTCAAAATATCGCTCGTTAGTCTTCAAATCGCCAGCGACAGTCAAGCTATCGTTCGCTAGTATGATAATCGCTTATCAGATCTTCATCTAACGGCTACAATTTCCCCCTACCTGATTTCAACCAATTCCAAACCAACTTCAAATTCATTTCACCATGCATAGTGCATAACCGAAATGGATTTGACTACAGAGGAAACAACATGGATCATGATAGTGTATTTCTACATACCCACTCAGAGAAAAGTGGATGACCCACTGATAGTTGTGGTATAACTTCTTAGTAAGGCCATATTTATTATTCGTGTTACAAAATCGACTCTGAGCGACTCCTCGCTCAAATTCATCTTTTCTTTTTCTTTTTTTATTGGTCTAATTCGCTACTATCAAGGTGAATTTTTAATGAAATGTAAATTTGGTTTCAATCTGAATATTAATTTAAAAGATAGTTTCCATTAATCTAAAAAAACAAAATTACATTTCACATTTCAACTAAAAGAAAACATTTTAACTACTCATTTCCTTGTCCGTTTCCTTGTCCATTTTCTCCCGGACCAAAGATCCAATTGCCTGCATTTTCTGGATCCATAGAGTTGTTCAACAAAATAGTTAAGGTGCCGGTTTGAGACTGACTTGGTGGTTGAGTCTCATCAGAATCACCATAATGTTGATAAGCAATGGGAGTACGGGGTATGGGAACATTATACAATTACTGAAATACGTGTGATTGATATTGTTGCTGGAATGGTTGAAATTCTAATGAGGTTGAGGCAATTGGGGTATACAGATTCGTTTGCCTAACTACTTCCATGTTCACACCACCACCAGGTCGGTATGTCAGTTTGCAAATGACTAAACATACGTGTAGGAGTTGTATTCATGACAATGTTTTCTTCAACACCATGTACTGCTTGACTTTCTAACACCATGTTTGGAGTTGAACTTTATGGTACCTCCTCCATATGACGACGTCTCAATCTTCTTTCACCACTTTGCTGACTTCCACGACTTTGATGACTTCGACGACTTTGCTGACTTTGACAACTTTGCTGACTTCCACTGGGACTCATTCCTCTACCAGCTCCAACACTGGGACTCAATCCTCTAACAACTCCAACACTGGGACTCATGTCATACATCATGCTTTCTCTCAATTTTTGTATCTGTTCCAAGTGCATATTCTGAATTCCCTGAACAAGAGCATCATAATCGTTACATCGGGTCTGATACTCCATCGGTGTAGCATTGACCCCGAGGTATGGATAAGTCCGAGTAGGTGCACTAGAAACAATAAGATAAGTAACAATCTCTCCAGATGCGCTGGATATAGTCTTTACTTCCTAAGAAAATGGTGGCATGTATGACGATGAACTTTGAGAAGGATATGCAAATACGTCACCCGTCTCTGGTGGAGGTTGGGAAGGAAGAAATGCATTGTCAAGTAGCAACCTACCTAAAGCTGGGAAATCCATCCGACCCAAACTTTGCGGTTGCATGGAAATATTTGGCTTGAAAATAGTATTAAACCAAGATAGGTACTCATTTATGTCCATCGGCTCCCAGATCAATTCATCAGCTTCTTGCCAACGATGACCTTCCCTTATCAATTTGAAGTAATCGTCTGCTGAAACATCTGTACTGGGATAAGGGTTGACATCTATCACTGATCTCCCTTGCAACAGAAGAAGCTGTCTTTCACCATAATACCAAACACCCTTCTCAGAAATAGGGCTGTATAACACCATCCTTCTAAGGCTTAACTCTATCATTGTATGACCTAGTTCTTCTTGGAACTCAGGTACTGCTTCATATGGCTGTGAGATAAGGTTATGGCTTGTTCTACTCAACTGCTGAATCTTATGAAAAATAGCAGCATGTTGACCATCTTCAATCTGTGCAGCTTCCCAATTCTCAGAATCATACTTCCGTATGATCGGAAATACATTCGTATAATTCTTAAGACAAGGTTCCGAAACACGAAAATATGTATACCACCAATACTGAAAATAATAACATTCAGCAGGTTAATAACTTTTCCATATGAAAATGACAAATAAATAAATAATGTGAAAAAGATTGGTTCTTACCTCCAGAACTCCCCAAAAAGCATTAAAACTATCTTTATCACACGTCGAGTTATCACTTAGGGCAATGTAAATATCTGATAAAATCGCAGTCCCCCAATCATATGTTGGTGCTTGCTCTAAATCTTCTAATGCTTCGAGAAACCCAATTAACACTACTAAGCTAGCATTTGGAAACATACATTGGCCCAGTGTCCACAATACAAACATACGTTCTAGCTCCTCAAAATGGTCGGGGATCAAATATTGATTACTAGCTGCCCTGTTTTCATTCATTCTTACAGCATAACGCTGGAAAAAACTTTTCAACCCAGACACCTTCAACCCATACGCTTTTAATTGTCTATGTGTAGGATTTCCTCCTAATTCACTTGAGTATAAAGGAAGTCTTTCTTTCCATCTATCTTCTGATAACCACTTTAGTCTATTAAATGGAAGTAAGTTCCCTTGGCATGGAACTCCGGTTAACATGTATAAATCTATCGGTGTAACTCCTATTAACAATAATTATTCATAATTAGAATTTGTTGATTTTTATGAAACAAAACACATAATCTAAAAATTAAATTACTAGAAAAGACTGACTTACCGCATTCAAAGTCCTTGAAAAAGAACGTGTTTGTAGTCTTCCACCATCGTTCTAATATAACTTGAACACCTTGAGTCCTGTGGTTTCACCTTGAGTCCTGTGTTTTAAATGTTATAAACTAAGTTTATTTACTAAGTGTAACTCAGTCCATCCACCTCTTAGATGTATAGCGTTACATCGCCCCTCATTATCAAAAAGGTGATTAGAGAGTACACCTTCACCGGCTACTAGTCTAACATTATTAAACTCATAATTTGTATCCACAACAAAGCTTACTCCACTGCCTGGGGTACTAGTAGATACTTTCCCTTTTTTGTTTCTTTTTTTTCTCTCCATATATCTGTTTAAGATAATCGTTTTAGAACAAAAGTTTAAATAAAATCAGTGGTTTTCAGAAGGTTTCAGAAGAAGAACTGAGAAGAGTTTAGAAGAGGTGGGAGTATAGTTTCGGTATTTATAGGCATCAGAAACTCGAACGGTGGCGATATTGATTATATCGACAGCGATATAGTGAATTTCCAGCGATATTGTCAATATCGCTGGAGATATTATGAATATCGCTCGCTAAGGATTCGATCGCTCAGCGGTTTCCCATACTGGAGCAAATGGTTTGGCATGCCAAACACCATTTTTTGGCATGTGCATGGGAATAGGCCTTAGTCATAGATTTGAAACTAAGTAAAATTGTATGAAAAACTAATGATTCAAACAATAGGGATATTCGTGGACACTATAGTACGATACAAAATTATATATAGATGTATCAGCAAAAGAGCTTAATTGGGGGCTATAGAAAATAATTGGGGGCCAGGAAAAAATTTATACCCACACCATTTAATTTAAGGGGTTCCAAAATATAGTAAAAATACTATTTTGCCCTTCAATAATAAAACTTAAAATTCTATTTGCCCTAAGCCTCCATTTCATTTTCATCTTTTAACAAAAAAAATCGGAGTCTCTTCTTCTCCCTCTCCCTCTCTCTCAACTTTCTTCTCTTCCATTAACGACACAAAGAAGAAAAAAATCAGTTATGGTTGAAGGGTCGTCAACCCGAAAATCCTAAAGCCTAACGGTTTTTCATATAAATGTAGAGATTTTGAAAAATCGTTAGTGTATATGAGGAAGGAGATAACGACCCAAACTCTGGTTTTTCATTTTTTTTACTTCAGATTAGAGTCGTTATCGTAATATATAGAAACGTACGAAGATTCTTTGCGAACGACCACTTTTTAAAAGTTAATGACTCTATATGAAAAATAAACAACTTCTATGTCCATAAAATGAAACGGGTCGTCAACTTACTAATGAAGTACATTTCTAAAAAAAATTCCAAAACTGAAAGGGATCGTCAACTTTCTAAAATTGAAAGGAGTCGTCAACTTACTCTCCTCCACCCACCACCCATACATGGCTTATAATTACTTGATAGAACAAGCAAATAAGGAATTTCCAGAGAAATTAAAAGAGAGGGTCCCATTTAAGTAGTTTGAATGAACTTTGAATGATCATTCATAGTTCAGACTAGAATCGTTATGTTAAAAAATGAAAGTTACTCAACTTTCCCAAAAAATGAAAGTTACTCTATGGGGTTGTCAACTTTCTAAAACGAAATGAAAGGAGTCGTCATTTGGAATTTGAGGGCCGTTTGTGTGTAAAATTTTCGGGTGACGGCCCTTGTTAGAATCGACATGATTTATTATATTACCATGACGATTTTTCACAACCTGAAAAATTTGCAGGTTTGAGTCGTCAATGATGGTATCAATTAATTGACGACATCTCTAAAATCTTATTTTGATCTAACCACACTGATTAAATTAATTTAACTAAACTGATTAACATTTAATTAACTTAATTACCATTAATGATCTGGGGGTATTTTAGCCATTAAAAAAATGGGATAAGGGATGACCACCAATTACTATTTCATGACCCTTTATGTCTTGTAGCTAGGAGCCCCTAATTATTTCCCAGGGCCCAATTAAGTGGTGATCAGTAGATGTATCTAAACTAAGAATTGATTATTTTATTAATATTTAGTGCCAAAGAAACGAACTTACATGTGTACAAAATTGAGTTTCAATAATCATCGTATATCAATGATATACATAAACACATCTGATTATAGGTGTGAACGGCAAATGAACGAAATCGATAGAAAAAGATATTGCGAACCGGTTATAAACAAGTGCTAAAAGATCAAATTGAAAAAATAAATAAAATAATCTCGGATGATTAGAGCTACGTGCGTGATAACGTCTTGTAAAAGGAGAATGAGACAAAAAAATAGAGAAAGAGAGACAAAAAGTAGAGAGAAGAAGATAGGAGAATTCTATCAATATGTGTGTAGAATATAATGTTTAAGCCTCTATTTATATAGATAGAAGACTTGGTGTCCAAGATATGTAAACCCTAAACTTAGACATGAAGGGCATCTTAGTAAATAAACTTAGTTTATAACATTTAAAACATTACTCTTTTTTTCCTTTTTCCTGTTATTATAGTTCTTCACGGAAATAAAAATGGTTTTATCCAAAACCGATAATAGTGAAAGCGATTGTTTGGGTTTTGAATTTTGGTTTTCAAAATTAGATTAATGATTTTAATTTGCTCCCATGAGCGCCTCTCTTGTTTGCGCTGAATTGAAAAAAATGATATCCCTTGTCCCAAACTCATGCTCCTCTGATATATGGAACCCCCAGGTAAGTCCAACCAATTTATCATTAATCAAATATCAACCTTCTCCCCCTTCCTCGTACCCAGACTTAGTTCATTAAACAACCTCATTAAATCCCAATTTAAACCAAAGCAACTTATTAGAATCTCATCTTAATACTGTTATTCTCTTTAGTAAACCAAGCTTGTTCTGGGTTAAGTTTTCTTTATTTCATCACCCAACTTCTACTCACATCAAGTCAAATTCCTTCTTTAAAAGCAAAAAATTAATATTTTGGCATGGAATTGTCAAGGAATTAATAACCCAACCACAATTCAACATCTGAAGGGACTAATTTCCTTTCAAACCTGACATTCTTTTTCTTTCAGAAACTTTAGAAACTGAAAGGCATATGTTGGGCCTTGCTCAATCATTTCAATACCAAAACCTATCAATTTTTCCTAAAGTTGGAAGACGAGGTGGCCTTTGCCTTATGTGGATGAACCATATCAACATCATAGTACTATTCCAATCCCAAAGTTACATCCATGCTCTTGTCACTCCTCCTTTTCCGTGGCATCCATGGATTTGCACTAGTCTTTACGACCCTCCTCATACAGACGCTAGGATTGATTTGTGGCAAGATTTTCCATCCATATTCTCCAACATCACCAACTCCACTTCTTGGATGTTATTAGGTGACTTCAATGAGATAATGGATCAATCGGAGAAAAAAAAAGGTGGCAGACCGGTCACATATAGTCAAACTCAACCATTCCTCACAATAGTTGATCAAATGGGACTCATCGACCTAGGATTCCGTGGAGACCCTTTCACTTGGACAAACAATAAGCAAGTCCAAGACAACATTTTGGAAAGACTGGAAAGAGCAATGGCAATACCGTATTGGAGAACCGCCAATCCTCACGCTGCAGTCACGCATCTTCCGCGAATCTCATCTGATCATGCCCCCATCCTTTGGCACACCAAAACAATGGATTGGCAAGGACAAAAAAATTACAAGTTTGAACATATGTGGCTAACCCACCCGCATCTCAAGCAAGTTTTTGAATCAGCTTGGTCTCAGCAGAACGATTCAGAACCAGCTCTAAATCTTCATCTAAAGCTAATCACAACTGGAAAAATTCTTATGGAATGGAACAAGGGAACCTTCGGTCATCTCCCAAACTTGATTAAAAAAATCAACTGCTCAAATCCAATGGGCCCAACATCAGTGCGTGATTACATATGTGGACGATTTGGAGTACTGGATAACACAGGATAAAGAACTTCGAAGTCAACACCTAAACTTACTTGAATGTTATGCAACATATTGGAAGCAAAGATCCAGGATACAATGGCTTCAATCCGGAGACAATAATACGACGTTCTTCCACACGAAAACAACTATCCATCGAAGTCGCAATAATATTCAGCAACTCCGGGATCCTCAGAACAACTGGGCAACTGAAAAGGATCAAGTAATTCAGATCATCCTTGATCATTTCACCAACCAATACATAGCTCCTCCCACAACAATATATGGGACGCTATTTGTGGAAATCACGCCAAGATTAACGCCGACTCAATGTGACAAACTCTCAGCAGAAGTCACCATAGCAGAAACCAAACAAGCTTTGTTCTCAATAAATTCTGAAAGTGCTCCTGGACCAGATGGATACACCAGTCAGGGGCGGAGCCAGAATTCAAGAAATGGGTGGGCAAGTTACCAATCAATGCACATTTGAGGTAAAAAGGGTTAAAATGGCTAAAATGGGAGGAAATTAGCTTAATTTAGGCTTGGGAGCTCACATTTGAGGGGGTGCAATTGCACACCCATCTCTCCATGTAGCTCTGCCCCTGACACCAGTAAGTTCTTTAAAGTTTTTTTGAAAACCACACAAATTCAGCTAATAGCCATGGTACAGAGTTTTTTTGAATCACTGAATATTCATCCTCTCATGAATCATACAAGCATTACTCTCATCCAAAAAGTGGACACACCAACAAAACCTTCTCACTATAGACCTATCAGTCTCTGCAATGTCACCTACAAAGTGATATCAAAAATTCTAGTCAATCATATAAGACCCCTCCTCCCATTCTTAATAAGTCCTTACCAAAGTGCCTTCGTGCCACAACGGTCTATACAAGATAACATATCAATTGCAGGAGAACGATTTCACTACATCAGAAATTCACTGATCACGAAAGATCCCAAAATCGCTATGAAACTAGATATTGAGAAAGCCTATGACAGTCTAGATTGGGGTTTCATAAAAAAAAAACCTTTTCCAAACTAGGTTTTCCAACCATATGTGTTGATTATATTATGTTATGTATCTCCTCAGTCACCTACTCAATCAACATCAATGGAACCCCTCATGGTTTTATCACCCCATCAAGAGGAATCAGACAAGGAGATCACATCTCGTCCTATATCTTTATTATATGTGCAGAAATATTATCAACAAATTTGGGAAATATGGAATCCAAAAAGAAGATAGGGGGACTCCGCATATCACAAAAAGCTCCACCAATACTACATCTTATGTATGCAGACGATCTTCTCATCTCTTTCAAGGAATCTCAAGAAAGTAACAACAATCTCCAAAAAATACTTCACCCATACAGCTCATCAGCAGGACAATACATCAATACCTCAAAATCCACAATCATTCACCACCATGGACTTCCACCTCATCATATAGAGTCACTCCACCAATTCTTCAACATGCCAACCACAACAACACCCCTTATATACTTGGGAGTTCAATTAAAACATGGAAGAACATCTCGACACATATCTGCACCATTACTTCAAAGGTTGGCTCGAAAGGCTCAAGGCTGGATGACAAAATGTCTTAATCATGTATGAAGGTTAGTTCTTATTAAAACATCCTTAACTCCTACAAATAATCATCTCATGCAATCGCAAATATTCCCCACACATGTACACAACCAGATTGATAGGATAGCAAGAAATTTTTTCTGGGGCCATGATTCCTCTGTTAAAAACTCCACCCTTTAGGATGGATTAAACTAAACAAACCGATTTCCCAAGGAGAGCTAGGAATTAGGAACAATATCCATCACAAGAAAGCCTTATTCATGAAACGCTTATGGAACATCCATGAAAAGCCTCACTCAATCTGCACCAAACTCTTTACCAAGAAATACCTCAATCATCAACCTATTTTCCAAGGTACAATCTTCGTTTCTAATTACGCCAGCCCCCAATGGAAACAAATGGCATCTCTAATACATGTCTTCAAACAACTCGTATTTCATCGCATATGAAACGGTTTAGACACCCCAATCCAAGCTAATTGGATATCTTACCATCAAACCCTTGATCCTTCCCAATGCTATCCGATCCAAACAGTAGCAGACATCATTGACCCAGTTACCCATAATTGGAGACATGACCAATTAGGTACCCTTCCACCTTCAGCGATCCAACATATATAAATATCCACATACCAAGTGACCAACCCCCAAATAGAATCATTTGGCCGCTCTCAAAATATGGAAAATACACAACCGCATCTGGCTACAACAGTCTAATCCAGCAAGATAATCTCTCTCAACTAAACCCCCTTCCAAATACCAAATTTCTATGGACCTTATCATGTCCACCAAAATTCAGCTTTTCTCGTGGAAAGCTATTAATGAAGGACTACCAAACTTCTCTCTTTTACACCGTATCAACCTCACCAACTCCAACATTTGCCCAAGATGCAGAACCGCTCCAGAATCTGTTGCACACATGCTTATTCACTGCCAAGTTGCATTAAACACATGGGACATGCTGTCCAATCATCTAACAACACATCAACCCACCAACAATCACCAAACAATTACTATCACAACTCAAACAACAATAACCCAAATCATCCAAGGTCCTAGCCATCCTTCTATCATCACATCTATTTGTTATCTCCTTTGGTCACTTTGGACATCCAGAAATGAACTCGTCTTCAGACAAACCAACTCCACTCCAGAGGAAATTTTAAGGTGATCCCTGCAACAACAACAAGAATTTGAATAGGCAAAAAAGATAACCTAACCAATTCTCCCAGGGGACCCACCATCCAGGATTACACCTAACAACCTCCCAGGGGACCCACCATCCAGGATTACACCTAACAACCTCAGAATAACAAAAATAATTTCCGTAGGATGGATCAGACCAGAACTAGATTGGATTAAAATAAACACTAATGGAGCTTGTCGAGGAAACCCAGGGATGGCAGGAGCAGGGATCATTTGCAGGAACTCAGACGCGAACACTTTGATAGCTGTTGCACAACCTTTAGGTATAACGGATACAATCATAGCAGAAACGTGGGCGACTGTACTGGCGACTAGAGCGGCGACGGAAAGACAGTGGAACAAGGTGTTGTTTGAAACGGACTAGGAAAATCTCATGCGATTCATAAAGACCCCAACAGAAGCACATTGGTATATTGCAGAAATGATTGCCGAAATAAAAGAACATATGCGCCAAATCTCCTGTTGCGATGTCCAACACTCGTATCGGGAAGGAAACCAAGCGGCAGACGGTCTAGCAAACTTCACGCCGGACGGAAGCCAAGCAGAAAGCTTATCGACTACGATATGGGACCGTGCAATCCCACCTTGCATCAATCAAATTATTTTAAGTGACTCTAGGGGATCCAATTTCCTCGTGTAATTTTTTTTGTCTGTTATAATGTATGCTTAAAAAAAAAAAAGGAAGTTCAACACCCTTTAAATACGTTTTTTTTTCCTCCACATTAGCCGTTGATTTTTACCTGGATATGAATTCTAAATTTGGATTTAAATTTGCACCTGACGCCAGCTCTTGAATGAAGCCATGAAGGCAATCAAACATTGTTGGATTGATGACCCAGAACGGATGGAGATTTTTATTTTGCTGGCTTGGCGCTGAAGCCGGACGACATCATGTATATTTTCCGTGAGCGCGGTAGGATTATCATCATGAGCCACTCAAATTCAGCAAATAAAAACAAACAAGGAACCAAAATAATATACATGATTAAACAACACAAGAAAGCCAACCAAGGGAGGACTAATGGAGTAACAAAAATCGCCCATGTAAGTATACTGATCCTTGTAGCTAGTTAATCCTAGGTGACGACGACTTTGCAGCTGGCTAGGTAGCCCTAACCAAGTGGGGTTAGCCCAGTTGGTTAGGAGTCTGACTCTCAAATAGGAGGTTAGCAGTTCGAGTTTCCGCTCAAACGTAATTATAATAACTTTAACATGGGTTTAAGAGGGCCGAGTTTGCTCAGTGGAGAGTAAGCCGGTGACTACGCTGCCAGGGACAGGCTAGGCCTATGCCTAGCATAAAATATACTCCCTCTGTCCGTTTTTATCTGTCCTAATTTCTACTTTGGTATGTCCATTTTTATCTGTCCGCTCTGTTTATAGACATACTTTTCCCTTAAACTATCAAATATACCCTTTATTTTTATAATCATAAAATTATTTTTAATATCCAAATCTTAAATAATATCACCATATTTATGGAAAAAAACTTACTCAATATCATTGTATTAATTGTCATTCCTTTTTTTAAATAAAAACATGTATGAATAGTTATAAAATTCCTAATAAACTTCTACTTATTTTAACACTAATAATTTAGTTTTGGTAATAATATAACATTAAATAAGCTAGTCATGACAATTTATAGGATTTCCTTAATATCTTAACTTAGTCAAAGCGGACTCTTAATTTAGGACGGAGAGAGTATATATATATATATATATATTTATTTGAGGACCCAACATAATTATTGGTCTCACCGCCAATGCAACCAGAACCGTCGATATGTAGACCAACCATATTAGGTTAGGTTAGTAGTAATATATATGCCTCGTATTTATATATGGAATGCATGGTCATGAAACGTAAAAATCATGGTCATAAAGACGGGACTTTAATTTTGTCGGGGAAATAATGGACCATGCATCTTATGAATTTCTCGAGATTAAAAAGAACGCAAAATTGAGATATAAAAAGGAATTGAGGGATATAAAAAAAAGACAAAAACTGAATCCAGATATCAATTGGCGTACCCCCTTATCTAAATATTTTTTTAAATTCTAATCTACCCGTCACTAATCAGGTTTAGTGGTTAATAATAATTAATAAAAATCTTAAGTATTTGTTAAATGATTAGTGTGTATTTGTATTTGGGTGAATGAGATGAGAGCAGAAAGATGGAAATTTTTTTTGAGAGGGAACTTTTTTTGGTGAAAATGGAGGATGATTGTGAAGAGAGAATTGCTGCTAAGAGGTTGAAAATTTGATTTTTTTTTCTTTGAATCCACCATTGTTGCAGCTGAAATAGCTCGGTGTCGGCATTGTATTCAACCTAAAAAACCATGTCGGCATTTGTTGGAAATTTTCATAAATGTTTGCCACTATCCGGGGGGGTCCGAGGAACAAAGTTTCCTGGTTTTGATTCTCAAAACCTATTTATTTTGGTTTTAATCAGTCCACTGCCGGCACAGTCGGTTAATTCTCGAGCATGCCAATATCTATACCGGCATAGTATGTTGCTTAAATTTCTATGCCGGCACATGATGAAAAGTATCCGGGAAGCTTCAATTTTTTTCACTTGACTACAGGCATTGATAGATTTCTATCGAGCATGCCGCAAGCACTTAGTTACGACATTGAATGTTAGTTACCAAGCATCACGGCACCATTTTCCGGCATGGTCTTCATCACTTCCGCGATGTAAAAAAATATTCCGTTTTGAATTTTTTTCTGTTTTAATCGAGTCCACTTCAGAGCACAATTAGTTAATTCTCGAGCATGCGGCACCGGTTTCGGCATAGTATGTTGCTTTAATTTTTATGCTTAGGCACATGATGTAAAGTATCCGAGAAAGTTGAATTTTTTTTTCACTTGACTACCGGCATTGATAGATTTCTATTGAGCATGCCGGTACTTTGTTACGGCATTGAATGTTAGTTACCAAGCATGCCGGCACCAATTTCCGGCATGGTCTTCATCAGTTCTGGCATGGTCTTCATCACTTGCAGCATGATCTTCATCACTTCCAAATTAAAAAAAAAAAAAGATAATTCTTTTCCAAAGTGAGGAGCCGGCAGAGAAGGAGAAGAGAATTTGAAAGAGAGTGGGGAGAGTTTAGAATTTGAAAGGAAATGAGGAATATTTGGGTTTCAAACCTCTAACCCTGAAAGAGATTAATAAGAAGTGAAGATGGAAATGGGGGATATGATTTTGTTTTTTGATTTTTGAATTTTGATTTTAAGTTTTTTGTTTTTTATTTTGAGGGAAGGGTATTTTAGTATTTTTGCACCCCAAAACCACCCCTTAGCAGACACCATGGGTTGGGAGAAGTAATCAATATCCCCATTCCTTTTTATATCCCCAATTTCGCGTTCATGAAAAACCTTTTCATTTTCAGTTTTCTTCCTAATTTGCCAAATATATTAAAGTTTGCTGCCAATGTATTGAATTGTTAGGTCAGGTAATTTGCCAAATATATTAAAGTTTGCTGCCAATGTATTGAATTGTTAGGTCAGGACACTGTACAGCCAAGTCGCAAGCCCTATAACTAATCAACATCTGGTCTATCCTTCGTGTCTGCTGTTTTGCGATTGCGAAACTGTCCCAATAATATGTATGGCTTGGGATAATACTCCCTGTATGTTTCGTCGACAACAACAATAATTGTAACTGCCTTCATACGGAGAGGACCCTTTGTTTCTATAGAAGTAATAAATACAGTAGATCATCAAACCGTTGGCAATAAAGAAAAACAACAACTACTCATATCATATACTTGTGTGTTTGCGTCCTAAAGTGGTATACTTGCACTCATAGTACTTCAAGCGCTTTTCTTTTTCGATTTGTTGCTTCTTTTGGTAACGGAAGTGACATGGAAGACTTATTTGATGATTTGGTAGGGTTTTTGATGACTGAAGAGGAGGAAGTAGTACAGACAAACACTGCAGAAGAGACCTTAGCCAGCGAGGGTAATGACGATCAAATTACCATGCCTACTGGAATGATAAGCAGTTTCAGCAATGGTACTGATGATTGTCAAGATCAGCCAGAAGAAGCAGATTGGTATACTCAATACTCGGATCTACAATATCCTGATCATCTTGGTGAAGAACGGATGATGTACAATACTAATCACCCATCTAATGATATTCAACCCGATAATCTATACACAGATGTCAATGGCTTTTTTCAAGAAAATGATGGTCTTATTGATCAGTACATTAATGATGAGACGACATGGCTTCTGCAACAGCAAGCAGCTGATGATGGTCATCAGGCACAGTCTTCAACATCATTATTACCTGCAGTAGTACCTCATATTGATGATGATAATATAGTGATCCACGTTGACAACAACGTCGAACTCTTGATTAACAACCTTCCAGATAGTAGTACTTCTGAACAACAACTATCACGAGTACAAGAAATACAAGAACGTCCGGCGGACTTACTTAAAGTAGTAGGGGAACCTGTTGTTAAACAGACAAAAAGAAGAAAGAAAGGTAAACAAGTTGTCCTTGTTAATCATGTAGAAGAAGAAGAAGAAGATAATGCATTAGGAGCGGCTGAAGCCGAGGATTTCCTTAAAGATCTTGTTATTGATAATGAAGAGGACGATGATGAAGATAATATTGGTGATGACAATCAATCTTCATCAGTTTTGAGTAAAAATCTAATATCTGAACGCATGAGAAGGAAGAGATTGAACAAACGGTTACTCACCTTGAGAGGGATGGTCCCTAACATTACCAAGGTATTTTTTTCTTTGTCTATATTTTACTTGTGTTTCTCATGCATGCATATCCGCTATATATTGATCGAGTTTCTATTTTATTTTATTTTATTTAAATGCAGATGGACAAGAGATCTGTTCTTGTTGATGCTCTGGCTTATCTACAGGATATACTTCACCAGACAAAAATCGAAATGGAAAATCAAAATAACATCTCGGGTACTGCTGATGCTGCTACTGAAGATCCTCGCGGATATATTGTAGGTTCTCCAACGTCACCAATAGATGTTGAAACCGATCATCTTCCTTGTTGTCACCATCTAGGAGTGGTATCAGAAAAGGGCTTGGTCAATGCGAGTGCTGAAGATCAGCCCCAGCCGATAATGATGTCGACGGTACATAAACCATCGATATCACCTAACACTGCACTTTTCCCAGCTATAACAATGGTAAGAGCAATTCCTACGACAATGGACAATTTTTTGTTTTTTTTTTATTGAGCCACTTGGATGAACAAACACGTTTCTCCATTATGGGAAACTCAATCAAAATGAACAGATTTGATAAATAGGGACCCACCACCTAATTTAATATAATTAAAGTTTTAATTAAATATGGTAAAGTTATAAATTACGGCTTTAAAGAGTGTGCACGAAACAAAGAAATCCAATTGGTTCTCCTCAAAAAACAGTTATCCTAATTTATGAGTCCATATATGTGCACCCCCACTACACCGGGGGTGCACATTCCTCCCTTGGTGATTGGTTTATATCTAACCGTGGTTTATAATTTTTGTATTTTATAGATAGGCAGATAATATGACATAGAAATCGGATTACGTCTTCTACCTTTCATTTTATTTTTCACACTTCATTCTCTCTCTCTTTCTTCTGAAATTTTCTTCATGGGATTTTATGAAAACAGTAAACTTCAATCTCTTCCGGCATATCAGCGTCCGCTGATGAAACAATCGAACTCGTCCAATCCTTCCTCCCGTTGGAACCTGATAGCACGGTCTATAGTTTTGTTCAGGAAAAAAATTTGATAAGTTAATCATACGGAATATCAATAAGAATCAACCTAGTTAAACTAAGTTGTGAAAAAGAGAAAATGGATACTAATGAACGATAAATAGAAAACCGATTTCACAGTCCTATTCAAGCACAAATGTTAAGTTTCAGAAAACCTAAATGTTAAAGTTTTCATGAGATCCTAATCTAGCCCTATTAAATCGTGAATAACATTTGAGACTTAAAGGGATAAACTTAATTGCTGTTTGCATAATTATCTTCGCAGATCATGTCCATTCTCTTGAAAAAGCAACACAGGGAAATGAAACAGTGCAGTAGTAATAGCCCCCTAATGATATGATATGTATCAGGGAATTCCTTAGGTAAACATCCATTAAGATCGACATCATATCTTTAATCCAGCCACTGTAATCAATATGTATACTAAAATGAAGAGAAGATCAATTTCTTACGAAGAAGAGAAAGAGTGAAGTGTACTGTAACAATAAAATGAATTTAAAATAAAAAAACAGATGTAACTTAATTATCTGGTTTTGTTTCCGATATTTTATAACATGTGTTTCTCCAGTTCCCAATGTCATGGGTTGTACAAATTTTAAAATAAGAAAATTATAAACTGTGGTTTTATATAAACCAATGGTGAAGGGAGGAATGTGCACCCATGGTTTAGGATGGGTGCACATAGATGGACTCCTAATTTATTAAATTAGTTTTTATTTCTTTTTAATTTAAAAAGGTAACCGTATTTTATCTTTACCTAAAATATATAGTTCTAAAAAAAGAAAACAGATAATTTTAACAACTGGCAACATTTCTTAAGGTCTTAACCAGGAGCTTTCTTCTTCCTTTAGAGATCAACATAAGCGAAACTCAGCTAAAAATATTAGAGTTGGTTTATTTTATTAAAGCATTAGCGTTTCTTCAACAGTTAGCATAGAATACAAAAGATCATATTGCATAACATTCCATAAGTATAAATTATTCTATGTAACTGAAAATACAATGGTTGTTGTTTTATCAAATTTTCCCCAAACAGCTAGGAACCAAAGAGGTTAAATTGATGAGAAGCCCTATACACATGTTGACTAAGTTGATGTTTAGGTTGTGATGATGTTAAATTGAAAGTACGATGCGAGGAGATGATTACGGATTGAACAGTACAAATTCAGCCAATTCTAATGGATGATTTTGAGACAGAGATTGAATAGTAGTACTCATCATCTAGGTAAAACAAATTTGAACGTCCGATTAATTACAGCGGCGTGAAGCTCAACTTTGGCTGAAAAGATTGAAAATGGAACTCAAAATGTTGGTGGATCATTGCAGAAATCCTTTCACCGATTTCCTTCCATAAAAACACTCTGACTAGGAATGATATATATATATACTTGCCATTTTTAGGTTTCATTTATAATAAAAAATAAAAATAAAAGACTCCTAAACAAAATAGATAACGGTTGGTTTTGGGTAGCCAATGAAATCAATTTGTTACGTGCACACTCTTTAAAGGAGTGTGCAGACTCGTTATGAATATAATATAATAAATTTAAAAATATATTAAATATAATAATGTTTTTTTAATATTTAAAAAGTCAGAAGAAGTGGAAAAGTTAGTAAAGTTGTAGGGGGCGTTTGTACAATGATCGCCGGCGTTGGTGCTTTCATCTCCCGCGTTGGTACTTTGATCGCGCGTCCTTCCCTCAAACGCGCGTTGGGTGGTCCGACTCAATGTTCAAAGCAACAAATTTGTTGATTTGAACATCCATTTTTCATGTTTGTTCACCATAGTATGAGCAAAATGAACACATTTGGAATTTGTTCATTCCATAGGAACTACTCTAAAGTGGTAACCGGAAGGATATATGGTTTTTTTTTTTTTTTTTTTTTTTTTTTTTTGTTTTTGTTTTTTTTTTTTTTTTTTTTTGAAGCATTCCATTTTTTCCTTTTTCTTTTCTAATCTAAAGTGCAAGAGCATGAGCTATGGATAATCTCATTTTCAGACTAACTCCTTCGTTTTGAAGGAGAGGATACCCATATGAAAGATATGAAAGTGGAGGTCCTTTATGATAAGGATAGAAGAGAAGACTACACAGCATATTGTATGCCATGTAAAAATTTTTTGGGGGAAATTAAAGAATAAGAGAAGATTTGGATTTTGATTTAACGATCAAAAAATACAATATTCTTCTGAAAAAAATAATAAAATAAATTTGTTTCAAACGGTATAATGTATGCTATTTCGTTCACTATATTTTTCCAGACGACTAACAACGTGTCATGTAGTGCCCGCTACTAACTACTCCTTCACATAACGGGTATATGGAAGTGTTTGGGTTGAAAGGGTGGTTAGCAGTGTCATAGTAGAATAAAATTTGCTCAAAATGGTAGACATGGAAGTGTTTGGGTTGAAAGGGTGGTTAGCAGTGTCATAGTAGGATACAATTTGCTCAAAATGGTAGACACTCCTTCATTTTGAAGGAGTGAAACTGCTCATAAGATTTGCTCTAAGAAGCATTCATATATAGTGAAGTATGAGATTTTCATAGGGTTAATTTATTTATTTTTCTTTTTTTATTGCTTCAACTATTTTATTCAAATCATGTTTCAAAATAGAAAAATTCATCTGGATGTGACTCGGTCCATATTCGACTTATTATATCTTAATAAAAAATTGTCATATAACACGATTATAAAAATCTTTTAAATGAACTAAGATATAATAATAATAATCTAAGTCTGAGCATAAAGATGTATTTGATTACGGGTCCCTTGATTTACTTATGTACTTGATTTACTTATTAAAATTTGTTGATTTATTATTAGATGGAAGCTGATAAAATAGACGAGGAGAGATACCTGTTGAAGATCGTATACAACAAAGCACTAGGAGCCATGGCTCATATTCAAAGATCCGTAGAAATGTTAAAAGGCATTGAGTATATAGATGTTTCTATCACTGAATACGATGAACATCACATGCAATCTACTACCTTCCTCCGAGTAAGTTATTTATGTATCATCAAATGATATTTCTATTCACGATTATTCCTCGGAAAATAAGTGATTTTTTGCGAGTATAGCAACAATATTTAGAAAGAACCATTGTTTTCATAGGATCACCTAGTGGACGGAATAACATTATGAACGGTAATGTTTATTAATGGTTACTCACTTTATGGATCATATCATAAATAATTTTACCGTATAATAGTTAAATTAGAAACTGTATATATTTTCCGCAGGTTAAGAAAATAAAAGGGTTAATATTAGTGACTGACGCAGAAAAGCTACTTCAGAAGGTGAAAACAATCGCTAAACAATTGGGTGTTCATCTTCCTCGTGCAGCTTCTTTAGCGGGCCATTAGTTTATCAATGATATATAATTTTGTTTTTGGCAACTTAAGTTCAAGAGTAAAAATAAGGTTATTTGGAGTGTTTTGCCATTTGTATTTGACGGATGATTTGGAAACAAATGAATAAGAAGACTTTTGGAAGCGGACCTAAAACTAGACCTCAACTCATTTTTGGTGATCGTGCCTAATGTAGTAATGTTGTCTAATATACAGACAATCAATGATATCCGCCAATTATGCTTTTTTTGTTGGAATTATATTTATCATTAAAAAAATTTGTAATCAAATCTTGAAGTTTATTTTTAATATATATTTTTGGGCCTTGTTATATAACATATCCGTTGTTCTATCGATTACATAATATTGTATGTTGGAATTGTAAACTTCGAATAAACTTTTGTATTTGAAAACTCGTTCCAATAAAACTAAGTTTTTTCCACTAAGTACCCTTAGGTGTTTAGGCCAAGAACTATGGTGACGGATTTCCCTTACTATAACTTATTTAAAGCTAAGATAAATGAGTGTTAGGCCAACCTCACTATGGTGTTTTAACCGGCAAAATTAAGGTTTGATTTTTGAAGTTGTTTGAGTGATATTCAATGGCTGAAATCGCTTGGGCTGACTGGTATGAGCTTAACAGAAAGGATATAGTGGATAGATTCGATCCAGTTGGGCTGGATAATCCATTTGAAGAAAATCAGAGAAGATATTATTCTCGTGTTTATCTCCAGGAAGTTCTGTCAGAATTTTGTACGCAAGTTAGAGAGATTCAACCACTGGATTTTGTTGGATTGGTCTTTATGGAGTTAAACATGGCTGGTGAGATCCTTGGAATTGTGGATGGGGAAAAACGGTTCGCTGGTTTTTTGGGAAAAGTGAAGAGTCGAGCGTGTTGTCGAGACTCCTCGAACCAAGCAAACTGCTCAACCTCACACGGATGCACCGCTGCAAAGGGGGTGCTTATATTCGAGAGATCAATTTGTAGTACTCCGGCCTAAACCAAGACAATGATCGTTCAAGAGTCGATTCAGCCGCAAAGAGGGAGATGGGTTGATCTATAGGAGGGAAGCTTAGAATTGTGTGGGATCAGTAATGATCAAGGATTGTGGGTGTGTTGAAAGTTTCTGCAATAATTTTTGAACTGTTGAGTTCGAATAAGTTCTAATGGATTGACGAATTCTTGAGAGTAGTTACTCGAGAAATTCTGTGTAGACCAAAAAACGTTGTCCTCAATCATGGATTCAGAGACTTATTTATACTGTCAGATTTGTGAACACCTTGATCCCTGTAAGTGTGACGGTTTCATGAGTGGAAGAGTGGGCCGGTGGAAGATCATGGTAAAGTCAGTTCCATGTCATGTGGAGACTTGACGGATCGTGCACCTACTACTTTGCTAACTCCTTCAATCGTTGACACAACTTACGCACATTTCTCGTCGTGGATGAATCCACGTGCTGTAGGCCGTTGATCGTGTGTCAATCCGTCAAAAATAATTTCACTTTCTTACGCACTAAATTTAAATGAAGCACAAGGTAAGGAAGAGTTCGTATCCACAGAGAGGCAATTGTTGTTAAATAATTTTCAGTTTCTAAAGTAACCCAAGGTATGTTTGTTGTATTTAAGCAAATAAAAGTAATTGAAGGCAAAGTAAGTAATTTGAGAAATCAACAAGGAGAGGATATTGGTCAAGGGATAGTATCATTCACAAACATGTATTTTCATCAATGATTAGAATTGGTATTTTAATCTCGTATTTACTAAAAGTCCTAGGATATCTTGATCGCAAGTATAACCCGTTAATTCCTGTTTTCATCACAACCACATTAAAAGATGCATATGTGAATTCTTAGTAGAAAGCAACCTAAAGTGTAAAAGCACAATTAGATTTAACTCCCTAAAAGCAATAAGTTCTATGGAATAAGACTCATCAATGCAAACGAATGTGTAAAAGCACTAGAACGTTTTAACAAAAGTTATGATTCACTTGTGACTAGTAGGATATATCACTACAAGCACTAATCACAATTATGCTACTTAGAATCGGGGATAAACAACTTTTTTCGTATTGAAAACCCTAATATAGCTCTAGATATGAATGCAAATCGGATTGATTAGGACTCAACCTAACAAGTATTCAAATCTTATAACACTATTAATTGTGAATCACAAACAATAATTAATTGAGACAAAACTAATTCATTGAATCAAAAGCATGTTAAGAAATCAACTTTTATCCCATAACCAATAAGGTGTTTAGCTACTCATAGCTATGGAGTTCATCATCATCAATATTCAATAATAAAACAAGGAAGAAGAAGAACAAAACCAAACCCTAGAAGCGTAAACAAAGTGGCTCTCCCAAAAATTCCAAGAATAAGATATCACATGTTGTAGAAGACTTCCCTTTTATAGCTTTTCTCCAACTTCTAAAATTAGGTCTAGCCTTCAAAGTCCATTAGGTGAGAATCCACCAAGCCCACAAGAAGGAGAAACCCGTGTAGAAAATACGCCCAAAAACGGTCGCCGGAAGTCTGGTATTGTGGCCGGAAATCGGTCGCCACCGGAAAAACACTCCCGTGACCAAGCAAAGTCCGCCGGTCACCGGTCAACGAGTCAAAACAATAGGGTCAACGGTCGAACGATTCAACTCGGTCGGACCGAGTCGGGAGAGAGTCGAGTCGACTCGGATCTTTGGTGTCTAATCAGGCTGACTTTACCGGTGCCACGGTTTTGCACAAGCCGAGTAAAAGCTCAGATAGGCGACTATAAATTGCTTCTTGCACAATCCTTGTCTTTGCAACAATGCACCCAGCCATGATAGCTGCACTCATTACCACTTGCTCTGACTTAATTCCCAGCCATGAGGGCTGTGTCTTGCAACTCCATTTGTTGCACCAACTGTAACTTCCCTGCAACAAAATGCAAGTTCATTTCCAGTTCATATCAGCTGCTTATTCCTCCTTGTTGTAGCAATTCCATTACCACCATGCCATGCTGCTTAACTCAATTAGCCAGTTTATTACCAACACCAGCTAGCCTGCCATCAAACCAACTTAATTTCAGTTCCAGCTTCAACTCATAACCCTTGAATCACCATTCTGCTTCCTCAGTCAAAATCAAGTTCACTACTCCGGCAAACTGAACTGCACACCCTGCAATCCCAGCTGCTCCATTGCAGCCATGCATACACACTCACAGCCTCCATTTCTAGCTGCGCTTCTCGAACCCCATTGCTCGCAAAACATCAGGCCACATATATAAGAGTCATATCCTGCAGCTTCAAACCATTTAGCCATCATTGCCAGTTCCAGATTTTTAACAATACCCATTCTGACTTATTTCAACCACAACAGCCGACACCATCGATCACCATCAGGTCCATGGCACCACTAGCTCCACCCAATACTCAGCATACTAATTGCAGCAACAGCATTACTCTGCAATATCCAGTGGAATTGCCACACTTCATCTATACTTCATCCATTCAATCATCCTCACTGAGTTTTCCCTGTCACACAACCTAGACATACATCTATTTAAAACCTGAACCCAAAACTCCATAACCAACAAAGAAGACCACCAATTACGCATCTTCTTAAGCATCACTGCCTGCAATCGAGCCATGGCATCTCAATCTCCATTCTCAGCACATAACACCACTACTTTCATTCCAAAACCTGCAATTGCTTACAGCTGCACAGGCCTAACTCTCCATCTTAACACCTGAATCACCAGCACTGACCCATTTACCATTCATTCACAACCTCCCGAGTTCACAGCTCATATCAATTCCTGCAATTCAGTTCACGAAGCTTCAATTGAGCTGCAACTTCCTTAGTATATCTCCACTGAATCCAATGAAGACCCATTTCAAAGATGTTAGCTTCTACTCTGCAGCTTGGCCAAGTGCTAGCAACATTCCCCGATTCGTAACTTGAGAACAAAAGCTCCAACTTCACCTTCTTTACAACTCCCGAGAATCCCCAAATCCATATTCTAACCCTTAATCATACTAACTTCAACTCGATTCACGAAACCCATCTTTCTTTGTTGTTCTTAGCTTCAAAATTCCAAAAGCATCTAAACTCAATTCCAATCCAGAGCAAACATTGTCTTCACCCTTCTCCATTCTGTCTTCTTCTCGAGTTCTTGGTCGTCTCATTACAAAGAACACTTCCACGACCTAAATCTCTCAAACCCATTTGAAATTTATGAACGATCATCGACCTCACCTCCATTTACTCGCTCATCACGAGAGGTCTCTCTAGAAACCCTAACCAATTCTCAGATTCAAATAACAACTCAGATTTGTTCTTCATCCAATTCCTCTGTGAATTTCTTGATTTCTTCTATTGACAACGCCTCTTCTCTGTCTGTTCTCGGCATCAACACTATCCTAATTCCATTAATTAACCAGTAACAGAGAGCATCAATTTTTCCTCTTTTCTCTTGGATTCGAGTTCAGAGCAGCCTCTCTGAGTTTCAGGTGATGCTAATAATTGAGAAGATAATAACGCCTCTCGAATTAGGGCAATGTAAGAATGGCTACTAAGCTTAGGCGCCCAGAAATGGATAAGGGCCATCCCAGTTCATCTTTGGCCTGTCAGTTTCGCGAGAACCGACGCCTAACTCTTCCTTGCTTCAATTGTCGGTTGCAGGGAACTGACAGCTCATTTTTCACCTCCTTCTTGCGCAACCTAGTCTGCTCTGAATATAACTCGCGCGTGAATTGACCTTTTTGCCACTTTGTGCTCCAAATGAATGATTTCTTCTTCTTTTGCTCCCAAGGACTCCAGAGTACCTAGTAACTCAAAAACACGCGTAAAGTACATAATTCACAAGAAAAATAGCAAAGAAAGCGTAACTACTAGATAGTAAATACAGTGTATTCTACACCTATCAGATTCCCCCACACTTAGACTTTGCTAGTCCCCGAGAAAATCAAACAAAACAATAAAATACAACAACTCCGTGTCGTTGAGGCTACGGTCACTTTTAGCATAAATAACAAGCCTTTAAACCACTAAGTGTCCCTAGTGGACGAGTTATAGTCTCGTGAGGGTTTACTAGAGATATACCCACAAAACCTATTTGTCCAACTTACTAGTTCTCCGTAATGATAGTATCCAACGCGCTAAGAAGACATAGAGATTACGCACACTAGTCATAAGAAGTTAGACACATAAATGAACACAATCTCATTCTTAAAAGTTGAGAGAGAGATAACCATCCCTTCTCGACTAAAATTCGGGTTCGGAGTGATCAAAAGTCTCGACTCTGCCTCACAAGAAAGGGTTTTATGATATTGCTCTCAATAATAAACAGCTTTTTATGGGTCACACATGTGTCCAGGTTGGAATGAAGAGAGAATCCTGAGACACGTTGAATGGTAGGAAGGCAAAAACCCTCCGAAGTATTTTGAAAACCCACATCTTTTATATATTTTTGAAAACCCATTTTTCTGACGATCTCTTCGAAAGGAAATCAAACCATTTAACGAAGGTGGGAATATGCTTACTTACAGTGAATCCGTTCGGTGTGCAGCTAGCACCACTCTCACAGCATCCATAGAAACGTCTTCGGTCTTCTATCGGTGTCTTCATCTTCGTCTTCGGTCTTCAACTCTTGATGATAACTCTCGAACTTCGTAGAATCTTGACAATATGATTCTTTCCTCAAATTCCTTGTCGCTTGATACTTCATTACAAATATTCCTTCTTTCCATAGGGCTTTATTGAAAGAATACAAAAATAAAAACAAACTATACAAACCAAAAAAAAATTTTTTTTTTTTTTTTTTTTTTTTTTTTTTTTTTTTTTTTTTTTTTTTTTTTTTTTTTTTTTTTCAATCACAAATAAAAATAAAACAAAATAAAAACATTTTTTCTTGTCTCTTTTTTTTTTTTTTTGTCTTTTTTTTTTTTTTTTTCAAAAATTTTTTTTTCTTTTTTTTTTCTTTTGAGACAAGAGAAAGTAAAATACAAATAAAATAAAAAATAAAAATGTAAGTAAAATGCCATGGTGTAAGTACTTTACCGCTTGAATCTTCACAACTTATATGTCTTGATATCATAGACTTCTCGAATTCTCATCCTTAATAATTTCCACTCTTGTATAATAGTCTTCAACTTATAAAAATTCTGCTCCCTGTTTTGTTGCTTTATTCAAATCTGAAATCTGCCCATTTTATACCATTGTTTGTAAACCTCGAACGTATTCAACTTTCCTTTGAATTTGTGATGCTCCTCTTGTTGATGATGATGGTGTTTCTATGGACTGTTGGTGTAGAGAGAGATAAGGTGGATGGTGCTAATCGCGAACAAGATCACAAGTGGTATGTAAGTTAGCAATTCGATGTCACCAACATGGTTGATAAAAATAGCACTCAAGAGATCAAAATAGTGCTTCTATGGTGGGAAATTGGACAGCTCACCATTCTGCCCTAATTTACGTACGGTGACACACACTCTAAAAGCACAAATTTAGACAGTACAAAGAATTGAAGGTTGGTGCCTCACATTATGTAACATGGGTAGTCTCCACTATAGGGGATCACTTTGTTCTATCTTTTGAATTCGATCAACACCTTATTTGCCACTGGCATGGTTAAATCCAACTTTAACTCTCTTACAATTAAGAAACCCGATCATGTTCTCTGTCATCTCTAAGTTCAGTCACTAGTATGAGAATTTCGATGTAATCTTAGCGACATGTATACTATGTGACTCTAAATAACTACAAGTTGGAGTTTTCTTATTCACTAGTTCACAAAAAAGTTGAAAATTTGCAAAAACTTACAACATAAACCACTCCCCCACACTTAAACTTTACATTGTCCTCAATGTAAATTGAATCGTCCAAAGTAAGTCAAGGTGGGAAATCCTAATAAGAAATCAGCAAAAACAAAGAAAACAAAACAAGAAAAACTAAAAACAAGAAAAGAAATAAATACAAGACAAGAAATACTCATCCTTTGGGTTGCCTCCCAATTAGCGCTTGGTTTAAAGTCGTCGGCCAGACTATCTCCTTGCTTTCTATGACTCCTCCAGGAGGGAGCACATCCACAAAGTTAACTCCTTCCACCACTTCCAAGTGAAATTCTCATAATATGGTTTCAACCGGTGCCCATTAACTTTAAGTTCTTTCCCTGTAGCTATTCTACAATTTCCACCGCACCATGAGAAAACACATTAGTAACAATAAAAGGTCCGATCCATTTGACCTTAATTTACCCTAAATAATTGCAAGCGAGAATTAAACAAAAGCACTTTCCGCCCAATGCAAAATTTTTTCCTAGAAATCATGTTATCATGGAATGCTTTCGTCTTTTCTTTGTAAATCCGTGAGCTTTCAAATGCATCATTGCGAAGCTCCTCTAGCTCTTGGAGTTGTAACTTCCTTTGCTTTCCATCCCCATCCATCTCCATGTTGCATTGCTTAATAGCCCAAAACGCCTTATGCTCAATTTTCACGGGTAAGTGACAAGGTTTACCATACACAAGCCTAAAAGGAGACATCCCAATAGGTGTTTTATATGCGGTTCTATATGCCCACAAAGCATCATTAAGTCGCATGCTCCAATCCTTCCTTGTTGGGTTCACCGTCTTTTCTAGAATTGGATTTCACCTCCCGGTTAGACACCTCGGCTTGTCCATTGGTTTGGGGATGATAAGGTGTTGCAATCTTATGCGACACATTGTACTTCGACAACAAGCTTTGTAAAATCCTGTTTTTAAAGTGAGAACCCCCATCGCTAATTATGGCTCTTGGAATTCCAAACCTTGCAAAAATATTAGCTTGCACAAAATCTGAAACCACTTTAGAATCATTAGTTGGGGTGGCTTTAGCTTCCACCCATTTCGAGACATAATCAACCGCAAGTAAGATATAAAAATTCCCATGGGAGTTGACAAAAGGCCCCATAAAATCAATACCCCATACATCAAAAACTTCAATAAATTGAATAAAAGTTTGTGGCATTTGATTTCGGACACCTAAATTTCCGGTTCTTTGGCACCTATCACAAGTTGTACAAAATATATGCGCATCCTTAAACAAAGTTGGCCAATAAAAACCACTTTCAAGTACCTTGTGCGCGGTTCTCTTACTCCCAAAATGTCCTCCAAAGCATAAGAGTGACAAAAAGACAAGATAGAGTTAAATTCAGATTCGGGCACGCACCTTCGTATTACTTTGGTCACTACCATGTTTCCATAAGTATGGATCATCCCATATGTATTGGTTCCCTAACCTCTTAAGTTTGTCCCTCTCAAAGACGAGACAAGTTCTGTGGGATTTGTTTAGAAACTAAGTAATTGACAATATCGGCATACCATGGTTCTCCAAGGGCAATTGAGAATAGTTGATCATCCGGGAAGCTTTCACGCAACGGGATAGTCTCCTTGTCCACAGCAAGTCGGCTCAAGTGATCCGCAACGGTGTTCTCAATTCCTTTCTTGTCTTTGATTTCAATATCAAACTCTTGCAAGAGTAATATCCACCTTATGAGCCTTGGTTTCGCCTCTTTCTTTGTAAGCAAGTATCTAAGTGCTGCATGATCAGAAAAGACAACAACTTTTGTACCAATTAGATAAGAGCGAAACTTTTCTAAAGCAAAAACAATGGCTAATAACTCCTTTTCAGTGGTTGTGTAGTTTTGTTGAGCCTCATTTAACGTTCTAGAAGCATAATAGATAGCATGAGGAAGCTTCCCCACACGTTGCCCAAGCACCGCACCAACCGCATAATCACTAGCATCACACATGAGTTCAAACGGCTTACTCCAATCCGGTGGTTTAATGATAGGGGCTGAAATCAAAAGTTCTTTCAAACGATTGAATGCCGCCATACATTTCTCATCAAAGTTAAAAACCACATCTTTTTGCAATAAGTTACAAAGTGGTGATGCTATCTTGGAAAAATCCTTGATGAACCTACGATAAAAACCTGCATGACCAAGAAAAGAAAAGTATCTCCCTCACCGTAGTGGGAGAGGTTAGATCACGAATAAGGTCTATCTTAGATTTATCAACTTCCAAGCCTTTAGAAGATATTATATGGCCTAAAACTATGCCATGAGTTACCATGAAATGGCACTTCTCCCAATTAAGCACAAGATTTGTTTCAACACATCGTTCAAGGATTAGAGACAAATTGTTCAAGCAAAGGTCAAAAGAATCACCAAAGACACTAAAGTCATCCATGAACACTTCGATTATGTTTTCAACATATTCCGAAAAGATACTTACCATACACCTTTGAAAAGTAGCCGGAGCATTGCATAAGCCAAAAGGCATCCTTCTATAAGCAAAAGTACCGAAAGGACAAGTGAAAGTGGTTTTCTCTTGGTCCTCCGGTCTATCTGTCTGATTATAACCCGAATAGCCATCAAGAAAGCAATAGTAAGAGTGTCCACTAAACGTTCAAGCATTTGATCAATAAAAGGTAAAGGAAAGTGATCTTTTCTAGTGGTGGCATTCAATTTTCTATAATCAATACAAACCCTCCAACCGGTTTGCACACGAGTTGGGACTAGTTCATTCTTATCATTCTCCACCACCGTCACACCTGATTTCTTTGGTACTACTTGTACTAGGGCTCACCCACTTGCTATCGGATATGGGGTAGATAACACCCACTTCCAAAAGCTTGAGTATCTCCTTTTTCACAACTTCCATCATGGGAGGATTCAAACGACGTTGCGCGTCCCTTTTAGGCTTTGCATCATCCTCCAAACGAATTTTGTGCATACAAACGGCGGGCTAATACCCTTGATATCGGCAATTGTCCATCCTATGGCCGTCTTGTACTTCCTTAGCACCCTTAGAAGTTTTTGCTCCTGTAAATCACTAAGCTTGTTAGAAACAATCACCGGTAACTCTTCATTATCACCCAAGTACAAGTACTTAAGGTGGTTTCCAAGAGGTTTCAATTCTAAAATCGGAGATTTAACAATTGAAGGTACAAGCTTTTCATCACTGCATGGTAAAGAAATAAAAGAGATATTATGAGTTTTTGGCATTCTTGGAGTGAATTGAGATCACCAAGAGCTTCCTTGACTTCATTACCACACTCTACACCATTATCCATGGATGTAGTTAATACGGTTTCCAAAGCATCATCACTGTTTAATTCAAACATTTGTTGTGCCAATGTATCCATCACATCAATGGAGAAACAAGAATGGACATCGCTAGGATATCGCATCGTCTCGAAAATGTTGAAACGTATTATTTCTCCATCAAACTCCATAGTTAGCGTTCCCTTATCCACATCAATTATGGTTTTCATTTTCATGAAAGGACGCCCAAGAAGCAATGGAAGAGATGAGTCCGGTGAACCTTCATCCATCTCTAACACACAAAAGTCCGCCGGAAATACAAGTTGATTAACTTGCACAAGAACATCCTCAACAATACCCATTGGGTAGACATTAGAGCGATCGGCTAATTGCAATACAATTTCAGCCTTTTTAAGAGGACCAAGATCAAGTGAATTATACATTGACGCAGGCATAACATTAACGGAAGCACCTAAGTCCAACATAGCTTTGTTAAAAGTTGTGTTACCAATTGTGACGGGAATGTCAAAACTACCGGATCCTTGCACTTAAGTGGGAGTTTGTGTTGTAAGATTGCCGAGGCATTCTCCCCACACTAAGCACTTCATTACCTTTGAGCCTTTGTTTGTTGGTACACAAGTCCTTCAACACCTTTGCATACTTTGGAACTTGCTTGATAGCATCAATGAGTGGTATGTTCACATGGATCTTTTTAAGAACGTCTAAAATCTCCTTTTCTAGTTCCGCCTTCTTAGAACTTGCAAATCTGCGAGGAAAAGGTAAAGGAGGAACATAAGTAGAAACCGGAGTTTTAGAGTTAGGAATAGGTACCTCGAAGTTTGGGGAGACTCCTCATTATTCTCCTCCAAAACAGGTTCCTTTGGTGTCTCCACCTTGCCCGAATCGAGAAATTTCGGGTTGCACAAGTTGTGTACCACTTCTCAACGTAATAGCATTGACACCCTCTTTTTGGGTTAATAGGTTGAGAAGGGAGTTTCCCACTATTTTGTGCTTTCAATTGGTTCAACTCAATAGCCATGGAACCCATTTGTGTTTGCAACTCCTTGATAGCACTCTTAGTCTCTTGTTGACTTTCTTTGAACATAGTGGAAATGCCTTGCATCATTGTTTGAAGCTTTGAATCAATATCCGAACCTTGATTTTGCATTGATTGTTGTGCTTGAGGTTCTTTGAAATTGTTGTCTCGGCTGGAATTGTTGTTGTTGAGGTTGAAATCCACTTGAAGAGTTGAAGGTAGGTTGTTGAACCGCACCTTGCTTGTTGGCATAGCTAAAATTGGGGTGATCTCTCCATCCCGGATTGTAAGTGTTGGAGTAGGGATCATACCGTCTTGGTTGATTTGGAAAGATCGCATTAGCTTGCTCGTCTTCATAAGATTGAGGAGAACTTGGTATAACCATGGATGCAACTTGTTGCAACATTGTTTGTCATGTTACCCATTTGTTGACGGTTCCTCCACCTCGCTCACTTCACTCACCCTTCTTAGAATCACATCCGAACCACGACTCAGAAATTGTTGTGAGTTCGCTGCCATGTTTTCAATCAACTCTCTAGCTTGTGCCACCGTCTTGCTAACTAGTGCACCACCACCCGCAGCGTCAATAAGATTCCTATCACTTGATTGGAGTCCTTCATAGAAATATTGGATGATCATAGCGTCACTAAATTGGTGGTGAGGGCAGCTTGCAACCAATCTCTTGTACCGTTCCCAACATTCATATAAGGATTCTCCCACGTTTTGCTTCATCCCACAAATTTCTTTGCGAATTTGAGTAGCCTTGGATGCGGGAAAATATCTCTCCAAAAAGAGTTTCTTCAACCCATTCCATGTTGTGACACTTCCGAGGAGGTAAATAGTACAACCAATCCTTAGCACTATCCATTAAAGAGAAACGGAAAACCTTCAACATTGCACCATCCGCCTCAACATTTGCTTTGGAAGCATAGCCGTGACAATGGTGTGGAAGTCCAAAAGATGTTTGTTAGGATCTTCATTCACCATGCCATGGAATTTTGGTAATTCTCTAAGCAACCCCGGCTTTATCTCAAAAGTAGAGTTCGTTTGAATACACCCCTGTTGTGTATCAAGCCTATGAGAAGCTAAGTCCTTGAGTGAACGATTTGCATCACCCATTGCCCTTCTTCCACGTTTTCTTCTGGAACCTCTTTTTCTCCTTCGTGTTGTCGGAAAATCTCTTCTCCTACTTCCTCCTCGTGCTCGTCCAGTTGTGTCTTGACTTGTTGGAGTATTGTGCCGCGTCGAGTAGCTATCCCGCACCTTGGATAATTCCAATCCTTAGAAGCCAGAGATTATGCACCTGCAAACAATTCTCCAAAACAAGTGAGAAACAAGACAAGAACCGAAAAGCAAAGATAAAAGCGAGAAAATGTAAAAAGAAACTAAAAACTTAATAACAAGCCGTATGCCTCCCGCAACGGCGCAAAATTTGATCGTGTTGTCAATCCGTCAAATATAATTTCACTTTCTCAATCAACTAAATATAAATAAGAACAAGGTAAGAAAGAGTTCGTATCCACGAGAGAGGCAATTGTTGTTATAAACTTTCGTTTCTAAAGTAACCCAATGTATGTTTGTTGTATTTAAGCAAATAAAAATAATTAAAAGCAAAGTAAGTAATTTGAGAAATCAATAAGGAGAGAATATTGGTCAAGGGATAGTATCATTCACAAACATGTATTTTCATCAATGATTAGAATTGGTATTTTAATCTCGTATTTATTAAAAGTCCTAGGATATCTTGATCGCAAGTATAACCCATTAATTCCACTGTTTTCATCACAACCACATTAAAAGATGCATATGTGAATTCTTCGTAAAAGCAACCTAAAGTGTAAAAGCACAATTAAGTTTAACTCCCTAAAAGCAATAAGATTTATGGAATAAGACTCATCAATGCAAACGAATGTGTAAAAGCACTAAACGTTTTAACAAAAGTTATGATTCACTTGTGACCAGTAGGATATATCACTACAAGCACTAATCACAATTATGCTACTTAGAATCAGGGATAAACAACGTTTTCGTATTGAAAACCCTAATATAGCTCTAGAGATGAACACAAATCGGATTGATTCCGGACTCAACCTAACAAGTTTTCAAATCTTATAACACTATTAATTGTGAATCACAAACAATAATTACTTTTGAGACAAAACTAATTCATTGAATCAAAAGCATGTTGAGAAATCAACTTTTATCCCATAACCAATAAGATGTTTAGCTACTCATAGCTATGGAGTTCATCATCATCAATATTCAATAATAAAACAAGGAAGAAGAAGAACAAAACCAAACCCTAGAAGCGTAAACAAACGTCTCTCCAAAAATTCCAAGAAAAAGATATCACATGTTGTAGAAGACCTTCCTTTTATAGCTTTTCTCCAACTTCTAAAATTAGGTCTAGCCTTCAAAGTCCATTAGGTGAGAATCCACCAAGCCCACAAGAAGGAGAAACCCGTGTAGAAAATAAGCCCCAAAAACGGTCGCCGTAAGTCTGGTATTGTGGCCGGAAATCGGCCGGAAAGTCGCCGGAAAACAGCTCCGGTGGACAGGCAAAGTCCGCCTTGGCCACCGGTCAACGAGTCAAAACGGTCGGGTCAACAGGGGTCAGAACGATTCAACTCGGTCGGACCGAGTCGGGAGAGAGTCGAGTCGACTCGGATCTTTGGTGTCTAATCACGACTTTACCAGAGCCAAAGTTTGCACTGAGCCGAGTAAAGTCAGTATAGGCTGACTATAAATTCTCACGCCGCACAATCCTTGTCTTTGCAACAATGCACCAAACCATGATGGCCTCGCACTCATTACCACTTGCTCTGACTTAATTCCCAGCCATGAGGGCTGTGTCTTGCAACTCCATTTGTTGCACCAACTGTAACTTCCCTGCAACAAAATGCAAGTTCATTTCCAGTTCATATCAGCTGCTTATTCCTCCTTGTTGTAGCAATTCCATTACCACCATGCCATGCTGCTTAACTCAATTAGCCAGTTTATTACCAACACCAGCTAGCCTGCCATCAAACCAACTTAATTTCGGTTCCGACTTCAACTCATAACCCTTGAATCACCATTCTGCTTCTCACCAAAATCAAGTTCACTACTCCGGCAAATCAATCGCACACCACCCGCAATCCCCCAGCGCAGCCATGCATACACACTCACAGCCTCCATTTCTAGCTGCGCTTCTCGAACCCCATTGCTCGCAAAACATCAGGCCACATATATAAGAGTCATATCCTGCAGCTTCAAACCATTTAGCCATCATTGCCAGTTCCAGATTTTCAACAATACCCATTACAACTTATTTCAACCACAACAATGACACCATCGATCATCAACACCATCGGGTCCATGGCACCACTAGCTCCACCCAATACTCAAAGATACTAATTGCAAAGAATAAAGATTACTCCGCAATATCCAATG
This sequence comes from Papaver armeniacum, assembly GCA_023531295.1. NCBI lineage: Eukaryota > Viridiplantae > Streptophyta > Magnoliopsida > Ranunculales > Papaveraceae > Papaver > Papaver armeniacum. The sequence goes on along the minus strand of JAJJWW010017310.1, from coordinate 181,186 downwards.
GAATTGCCACACTTCATCTATACTTCATCCATTCAATCATCCTCACTGAGTTTTCCCTGTCACACAACCTAGACATACATCTATTTAAAACCTTAACCCAAAACTCCATAACCAACAGCAGCACCACCACCTCGCATCTTCTTAAGCATCACGCCGCAATCGAGCCATGGCATCTCAATCTCCATTCTCAAGACATAACACCACTACTTTCATTCCAAAACCTGCAATTTCTTACAGCTGCACAGGCCTAACTCTCCATCTTAACACCTGAATCACCAGCACTGACCCATTTACCATTCATTCACAACCTCCCGAGTTCACAGCTCATATCAATTCCTGCAATTCAGTTCACGAAGCTTCAATTGAGCTGCAACTTCCTTAGTATATCTCCACTGAATCCAATGAAGACCCATTTCAGTACTTAGCTTCTACTCTCTGCTTGGCCAAGTGCTAGCAACATTCCCTGATTCGTAACTTGAGAACAACAGCTCCAACTTCACCTTCTTTACAACTCCTGAGAATCCCCAAATCCATATTCTAACCCTTAATCATACTAACTTCAACTCAGTTCACGAAACCCATCTTTACTGTTGTTCTTAGCTTCAAAATTCCAGCATCTAAACTCAATTCCAATCCAGAGCAAACATTGTCTTCACCCTTCTCCATTCCTGTCTTCTTCTCGAGTTCTTGGTCGTCTCATTACAGCAGCACTTCCCTGACCTAAATCTCTCAAACCCATTTGAAATCTATGAACGATCATCGACCTCACCTCCATTTCTGCTCATCACAGAGGTCTCTCTAGAAACCCTAACCAATTCTCAGATTCAAATAACAACTCAGATTTGTTCTTCATCCAATTCCTCTGTGAATTTCTTGATTTCTTCTATTGACAACGCCTCTTCTCTGTCTGTTCTCGGCATCAACACTATCCTAATTCCATTAATTAACCAGTAACAGAGAGCATCAATTTTTCCTCTTTTCTCTTGGATTCGAGTTCAGAGCAGCCTCTCTGAGTTTCAGGTGATGCTAATAATTGAGAAGATAATAACGCCTCTCGAATTAGGGCAATGTAAGAATGGCTACTAAGCTTAGGCGCCCAGAAATGGATAAGGGCCATCCCAGTTCATCTTTGGCCTGTCAGTTTCGCGAGAACCGATTGCCTAACTCTTCCTTGCTTCAATTGTCGGTTGCAGGGAACTGACAACTCATTTTTCACCTCTTTCTTGCGCAACCTAGTCTGCTCTGAATATAACTCGCGCGTGAATTGACCTTTTTGCCACTTTGTGCTCCAAATGAATGATTTCTTCTTCTTTTGCTCCCAAGGACTCCAGAGTACCTAGTAACTCAAAAACACGCGTAAAGTACATAATTCACAAGAAAAATAGCAAAGAAATCGTAACTACTAGATAGTAAATACAGTGTATTCTACACCTATCAGCCGTTAGACCAAAACCCTATTTGTTATCCCCCAATTTGACGTGATTGATGTCTCACGAATCGTGGAGTCTGTATGACAGACGTGTATTTAGTTTGTCAGTTGTTGACTGATTAGACAATGAGTCTAGGTTTTGTTGAATCGAGCATGTTTGACAAATGCTCAGTGATTCATGAATGTTAACATTGTGCAAATATTGTAAATTTGAGGAGTTGATGAATATTGTTGAGTTACTGAATATTTGAGAATTTGACGTGTAATTGAGCAAGTATTGCTCAATTCGACAAATGCCGAATATGAGTAATTTCACGTGCAATTGTGCAAGTATTGCTCAATTCGAAAAAATACTGATAAATTACTAAATATTGATAGCTGGACGAAATATTTATTGGTAACGTAACCCAATAAAATATTAAAATATTAGTAATTTATCAAATATTGTATAATTAATCCCCATGGATCAACATAAATTCATTAGGTGTTTGAACTTGCTCAGAATGATGATTCCTTGAAGCGTTTGTTCGAAACCCTAATTTTTGAGCAATTGTTCAACAATTGATGAATTGCTAAAAATAGGTCATGAGTGATAGAGGGACCGACCACATGAGATGATGGGCATCCATGTGGTGCCCAGTGCTCGAGTGAGCCTACACCAAGGTTCTCAGTTGGAGAGTTGGCGAAAGAATGATGATTAAGTGTTGGTTTCATCATTTATTGAATTAATGCTGGGTTCAACATTAGGTAAAAACCTAAGTATGAAATATGGGGGACCGACCAAGAGAGCATGAGACCGTCTCTTGGTGGTCACGGGACTAGGTGTTGTTCGTTTGAGCAATCCCCAGGTTGGTTGGAGAGAGTTTGGGCCCAATATGAGCAATTGAGCAAATTAGTTCAGAATTATGAAAAAATGTGGGACCGACTTTGTGCAAGCGCTAGGAATGACTCTGGTAGGTCATCAAGGCATGCACGTGTTACCACGGTGTCCGTGTCTTTGATGAGTGCTAAATAGTGCATATTTATACACCTTTTTATTGGCATTTTACTCATCTTTTGCGCTTATAAATCAGATATTATCCCATATTCTGTATTTTCCTTGTTTTTAAGAATAAATATTTGTATTAATTAATTTTGTGTTTTTAGGTAGTAAATAAAGTCCGGAGAAATTGAGGAGCCAAAAGAGCGAAGAAGTGGAGTCGAGCATCTATGGAGCAGATAGCCAAAGCCCGCGCGCGAATCAGTTGCAACCCAACAAGGAAGACATGGGCTAAAGCTACCCACGACCCGGATCCGAGCCCGTCTCTTCTGAGACGTTGAGATTTCTTTCTCCCTCATCCAACGGTCGCTGCTTCCACGTGCATCAAAGATTGCTGCTCCGTGCAACACCCGGATCGCTCCAAAACCGCTTACCTCTATCAGCCATTCAGATTTCGCTCCTATTCATCCAACGCTCGGTGCAGCGTTCCCATCAAACTTCGCTGTGCCCGCTCAACACCCTATCAACCTAACCCTATACCTATCGAGCAAAACCAATTCATTTCTTCTCTTTCTTATCTTTCTTCTTCTCTCGAGCAGAGCTCTGCAAAAACCCACTCCACCACCATCTTCTTTCCTGACACAAAATCAGACCACCTCACCACCACCATCTCTTTACACTGCAACAGCCGCACCAACAGCCACCTTTAGTTTCACTCATCTCTTGCCTAGCCTCTCTCAACAACTCTAGAGGCTATGAAAGAGATAAATGGAACTAGGGTTAGGGTTACGTGTAATCAATCAAGTGATGGAGTTCCCCAGAGCCGCACGACAAGAGGAGAAGCAATCAGAGAGTATGGGTTTGCTTTCTTTTTGATTTGTTTCGATTTTTGAATTAAAGTATTAGGGTTTGGTATTTTTGGGGTTGCTTGTATAAATTGAAGTGAACTGAGTTCTTAGAAGACACGCCTGGATTAGCCAGGGCTGTCAATTAGATTTACTTTTGGCGCCGTTGCCGGGGACTTGGCGCGTGCCCTGTGTTCATTGGCTCGCTTAACTGATTTTCTCCCCTGTACATATTCATATTGTATTAATTTTCCCCTGTGTTTTAGTATAACTTAGTTTTGTAACTTGCATCTGTTTTAGAGTAACTTGTATTCTGTTTTAACCCCTGTAGCTCAGTTCATTTTGCTTTTAGTCTTGATTAGTACAACGTAGTTTCATTTCTTTGCATCCTTGCATCTGTCACTTGTAACTTGTAACTTGTTTTAGTTTCATTTAGCTGTTCATTATACCATTGCATTTTTGTTTAACTTAGCTTCAACTTTTATTTGTAATCACTTGCATTATTACCCATACCCCATCTGCATTTTCACTTAGTGTTAGCTGCTCACTGAAACCTCAAAAGAGCTAACCCTTTCAATTGAGCCAGCAGATGCATCCTACCCTTTGTGCAACTCTGTCGTCTTTGTGCAAAATTTGTTAAAAAGGCGAGGCAACCCGGGGAAAGGCGAGGAGGCGCATAAGGTGCAATTGAGCAAACCCTGCGACTTGTAAGGTGAGTGGTGCCTTGCGCTAGTCTCGTGCTTACTGTCTTTGATAAGCCGATAAATTGTGTGAGACCTTGTGTTGTGTCTTTGTTAAACCTTGTCTTTGGGCCTTGATATCTGCTTGAGATTTGTCCACTTTGTTACGTGCCTTACCTTGCATTGGTCTGTGCTCAACTCCAGCCCCTAAGGCGTCGAGTTTGAGCTAGGCTGATTGACATCGACCAAATCTGCTTGGAAGGCTTTGTCTTTGTGTATTAATATTTTTGTACCTCTTGCATTGGTTAACTTTGTAGTCAGTAATTGAGCAAGTCTTGCTCTGTAAAACCCCGAGCTCAACTTTGTGCAAACCCCGAGCTTAGGTGAACCGCAAGTTCTCAGTAACCATCTGTGCATACATCTGTGAACCCCTTGGCTGTAACCAGTGACTTGTGTGCACTGAACTACCCTGAATCTGTGTGTTGAGCCATTGTCTGCTTTGTGCTTAGTGCAGTCCCCTGAAGCTGCTAAGCTTGTGCTATAACTTTGATCGCCAGACTAGCTGCACAACTATGAACTTACTTGAATGCATGCTTGAACCCAGCCTGAAAACCTGTGCTTTGTAGACCTTGAATCTGCACTGAAATATTTGCATGCTTGTGATATTTGCAAACCTGTGACAAATCTATGCTTAGCCTGTACCTTGTATGCCATTAGCCTGCCAGATTTGAGCAACTGAAGCTCTCAGTTATGAGCTGAAAATCTCAAAATTTTGCTTGATGTCAACTACACTTGTTGACTCTGAGTGGAGAGCTGAGTGAGTGAACTGGTCGTTCACCGAGTTGAGCCGCCGAGTTGAGTTGACTCCTATATCGCCGAGTCAATCCTAACTCGGCGATTCACCGAGTTGAATCGATTTTCATTTTTCATAATTTGGGCTTACACCAAACCGAGCCAAACTCAACCTAAGCTGGGCTTGCACTCTGCACAACCGGGGCCCACAATCATACCTGGGCTACAAACAGCTAGAGCCCACAAAAAGATAACCAAAACTCAGCCCACATACTGGGCCATCAATCTGGGCTTTGCAAAACAACTGAGCCCACAACATCACTAGGCTGCCCACATAACCAACCTTCATAGCTGGGCTGTGTGCACACAACTGAACCTAACCATCTCTGGGCTTATTACACACACCGAGCCCATATCCTCTGGGCTACATTTTTTTCAACACAACCGGGTCATGGCAGATTCAAAATTTTGGGCTTCAAACAAAGCAAATCCCAAACAAACCAAAACTCAATTGAGCCCAAAGCAACTGGGCTTCCCACATAAACCAAAGTTTACAAAACCAAAAATGAACCCATTTAAACCAAACAAAACCCACATAAACCAAATTAGATTGTGAGTTCAATTTGATAAATCATGTCGAGGATATTGGTCCGCATCGGGGATGGAACAAATAAATCCCTTAGAGAGCTTGCTTACGGGCATCTTTCACAGGATGAACACCCATACCATAGTGACTTTAGGGAATTATATGGGCCTTCTCAGGGCCCTGATCTCACATACCCTAATCATTATGATCACATACATCATCCACCACAGGTTGAAAATGAACAATTTTCTCATACCCAGTCATCACTTTTAGATCAATTAGAGGCTCGACTATCTGCTTTAGAAAGGCAATCTGTCGAATCTAGTTTTTCTAGGCAATATGAAATGCATGCTTGCACCTTATGTGGTGGCTTAGACCACCCTGCCTGAATATTTGTTATATTTTGCATGCTTTTAGACAGTCTAGGAAAACCATGATAATCCAATGTACGAAGTGTCTAGAAGTGACTATTGGGACCATAATCAACTTTGCACACATGCATCATTCACCACAGTGGGGAGATGAACAATTTTATACTCCCCCAACTCCTAGTTTGCAATCAATAATGGAAACACTTATGGAGCAAAATGCTAGGCTTGAAATGAATGCAATGCATGACCATCCATATAGCATTGATAATGAATTTCCTACTCTTTATTGAAAACTCTCCTTCCATTGAACAACATAATAAAATTCTAGAATTGAATCAAAACCTTGAGCAAAGGCTTGCGAGTTTAGAATTCAAAATGAGTCAAATCCTTGATGCACTAAATGAGGAAAGGGAGGAATTTCAAGGTGAAATGAATGTTAGGGAAATGAATTTTTGCTATGATGATGATGATGATGATGAATATGAAGAGCATGTGTATTTTGAAAATGTAGTAGAATCTTTAGGTTCAGAGACATTAAGTGTCTCTCCTGTGAACCCTATGAATGATGCTTCTTCTGATATTCATGCATGTGATATTGATGTGGAACTTTGTGCAATTATCCTGTGAAAATGAACATGATTTACCCTCTTTTGACTTTAGGAAAGTGTGTGATGGTACAAATGATTTTAAAAATGAAAACAACCTAGATGTACCTAACCTCTCTCCTGAGTCACAAATTGAAACTCCTTCACCCAACCTAGGTGTAGTTTGTCACAAAATTGCAAAACCAACTTTTCTAAAAATGCCTAACTTAGGCCTAGAGCTTTGTGCTTCCCAAGTCCTCTTGGACTATTTTGCATCAAAGTATAACACTTTTAAAGAGCCAAAGTTGGAATGTGTATGTCTCTTTGTTATTAGTAAAACTCATTTTGAGTTAGACCTTTTGCATGATGTACCGTTAAAATTGCAAGATTTTGTGCTCCCAAACACACCGTTCACAAGTTTAGGTTTGGGGAAACTCATTCCCATATACAGTCTTACTTGCACTCTCATGTTATATTTGTGTAAGATTGTTGATGGTTGTACATATCGTCTTTTGGGTTGATCCTCAACTCTTTAGACTGTTGGTTTATGGTGCATTTTCATTGTATATATCCAAAGTAGGACTTGTTAAATTTTTCTTTTCTTGATTCGGTTGAGTCTTCTTGCACATATATTATGCTAATCCGATATGATCTCCGTTGAGAATATTGGATTCTAGCCTTGACGAATGAAGCTCAACCTTGCTCCCGCCGACATCCTAATCTCTTCCCTTTTATCTTATCAGCATAGTTCTCGTGGTACGTGACTGTTTAAATTTTTCCTATCTGTGACACATTGAGGACAATGTTTGATTTAGGTTTGGGGGTACATTTGCATTTGCATTTAGAGTTTTTAGTCTTTTAATTTCAAAAAAAAAAAAAAAAAAAAAAAAAATATTCAAAAACTTTTTGCAAATAAAAACCTCCAACTTTTAGAGATTTTAGAGTCAGTAGCATGCTTCTAGCTATGTTTACATAGAGATTCTGACCGGAATAACAAGAACTTGGAAGTACCGGAAAACGCAATCGGGTTCCTTAGTTGATTAGAGCGTTAAAGTTGGATTTAACCATACCGGAGGGCGAATTAGGTGTTGTTTAGATATTCGGTAGTAGAATTGTGATCACCCATAGTGGAGACTACCCATTTTACATCAAGTGAGGCACCAACCTTCAATTTTTGCAACTTTCTAGAAAAGTGTTAGAGTGTGTGTCACCGTACGTAAATTCGGGTAGGAATGGTGAGCTACCCAACTTCGCACAATTTTCAGCACTACTTTTGATCTCTTGAGTGCTAGTTTTTGTCAATCATGAGGGTGACGTCTAAAGATGAAAACTCCTTCTAAATACCGATTTGCAGTTAGCATCATTCTCTCTCTCAATCAACAAGACCCATAGAAACACATCATCGTCGACAACCGGAGCGGAATCGAATATTGAAAGAAAAATTGATATAGTCCAAGGTTTATGTGCAACAAAGAAAACGAAAAGAAAATAGGATGAGAATTAATAAAATTTATAAAATCAAGACAATACAAGTTGTGGAAAAATTGAGTGATAAAGTTCTTTGTCCATGGAGTTAGTTGTTTCATTATTTGTATTTGTATTTTTATTTTCACTTATTGTTAAAAAAAAAAAAAAAAAAAATATTGTAGTTTATTTTTGCTACCACCATGGTAAAGAAGAGTTCAAAAAGAAAAATCCAAACAACAAGGAATTTGAGTAGAAAAGTTAAAAATTGTCAAGTTTTGTGAAGTTTAGAAGTTCGTCATCAACATTTGAAGACCGAAGACCGAAGATTGAAGACTTTTCTATGGTTTCTTATGAGAGAGTGATATTAATTGCCGATCGGGTGAGAAGTGAGTGAGTACTCCCACCCTTGCTAATGGTTGATTTCCTTTCTTAGAGATCATCGAGAAAAAGATTCTTTTTGTCCACACTTCGTGGAGTCTCCGATTTTATTTCGGAAGGTTATCCTTCTTACCTACAACGTGTGCAGGATTTCTCTCTTTATTCCTGCCTGCACACATGAGAGACTAAAAAAGCGATCTTTTTGAGTGCAATTATCATAAAACCCTAATGGTGAGGCGAGAAGTTGAGACTTATGATCACAATCGAATCCGAATTCTTTCATATGGTATGGTTACTTCTCGCTCAACACTTAAGGATGAGAATGCGTTCTTCGATAGTTCTAACTTCATTACTAGCATGCGAAACTCTATGTCCTCATAGCTTCTTGGAGGCTTGAGACTCTTTTACACTCTGAAGTTGGAGAAGGTTTTGTGGGTACACCTCTTGTAAACCCTCACGAGACTACAACTCGTCCACTAGGGACACCTAGGGGTTTAAAGGCTTAGTGCATACGCTAAATGCATGCGACAGGCCGGCGGCAGGTGGTATAGTTAGGATTTCTTCATTTTGTTTCACTTGAGGACAAGTAAAATTCAGGTTTGGGGGTATTTGATGAGTGCTAAATAGTGCATATTTATACACCTTTTTATTGGCATTTTACTCATCTTTTGCGCTTATAAATCAGATATTATCCCATATTCTGTATTTTCCTTGTTTTTAAGAATAAATATTTGTATTAATTAATTTTGTGTTATTAGGTAGTAAATAAAGTCCGGAGAAATTGAGGAGCCAAAAGAGCGAAGAAGTGGAGTCGAGCATCTATGGAGCGAGATAGCCAAAGCCGTAGCCGCGAATCGGTTGCAACCCAACAAGGAAGACATGGGCTAAAGCTACCCACGACCCGGATCCGAGCCCGTCTCTTCTGAGACGTTGAGATTTCTTTCTCCCTCATCCAACGGTCGCTGCTTCCACGTGCATCAAAGATTGCTGCTCCCGTGCAACACCAGATCGCTCCAAAACCGCTTACCTCTATCAGCCATTCAGATTTCGCTCCTATTCATCCAACGCTCGGTGCAGCGTTCCCATCAAACTTCGCTGTGCCCGCTCAACACCCTATCAACCTAACCCTATACCTATCGAGCAAAACCAATTCATTTCTTCTCTTTCTTCTCTTTCTTCTTCTCTCGAGCAGAGCTCTGCAAAAACCCACTCCACCACCATCTTCTTTCCTGACACAAAATCAGACCACCTCACCACCACCATCTCTTTACACTGCAACAGCCGCACCAACAGCCACCTTTAGTTTCACTCATCTCTTGCCTAGCCTCTCTCAACAACTCTAGAGGCTATGAAAGAGATAAATGGAACTAGGGTTAGGGTTCTGTGTAATCAATCAAGTGATGGAGTTCCCAGAGCCGCACGACAAGAGGAGAAGCAATCAGAGAGTATGGGTTTGCTTTCTTTTTGATTTGTTTCGATTTTTGAATTAAAGTATTAGGGTTTGGTATTTTTGGGGTTGCTTGTATAAATTGAAGTGAACTGAGTTCTTAGAAGACACGCCTGGATTAGCCAGGGCTGTCAATTAGATTTACTTTTGTTTAATTTTGTTCCCTGTTAATTTTATCATGTTTTAATTTAAGTGCTAGGGTTTCAATGAAACCCTAATTCCTATTTGGGTTTAAACTCTGTTAAATTGTTCTTGAGTGTTTAATATGATTAGATAGCTTCAATTTAACATATCAATGCCTTTCTCTCACAGTGCATACCAAAGCCATGGATGCACTTGTAGTTAGAATTATATCTGTGTTGAATATGTTTCAGCCCTTACTTCCATTTTTAATACTAATACCCCGACTTGTTGTTCTTAATTAGACAACTAGTACTTAGGATTAGTACATTAGCTGATATTTGAAATATCATTAGGCGAAACTCCTCAATTAAGTGGCAGAATTGACACACTGTCCTTAGCTACTATAGGAACAAGACATTTAACTTAGTTGAAAGCACAATAGGGGTCGAGAGGTGGATTTGCGAGACCTAGCAACCCCTTAATTTCACTTTGTTTACCTTAGTTCATTGTCACTTCATCACATCTCGGCCGTTTCGGCACATAAAACCCCCGTTGTCACATTGTCACTTGAAATTCGGTTAGCAAGCCTTAGATCACATATAAGAGCACACCCTAGTCCTTGTGGGATCGACCCGTACTTGCCGCGTCTCCAATAGACGCCGTGCACTTGCGGTATAACCCGTAGGCCGTAATTTAAACATCTTTTCGGGCCTACCAGTCTCCATACTGGGAGTTTCAGTATCCTCTGATGTGCGTTCGGGCAACATTACAAATTTTCAGAAGAGTTTTATCTTGACTGAAATTCTTGATTTTTGTTGGAATGAGCATGTATGATCAATTGATCAATATTTTATAAATAATAAAATAAAAATATTTTAAAATTTAAAATTGTCGTGAGAGGCTAGCCGGTCACGTGACCACGTTGGCTCTTGAAATTTCGTGATTTGAGCAATATTCGAGAAGTTATGAAGAAATCATGATTTTTGCTCAAACCAAGGAGTTTCATGAATTCGAGGAAAATAATAATTATAAAAGACTAGGGATTGCAGGGTGTGGTACCGGCCATGGCTATGGCATGGACGGCCGACCATGTTGCCTGGTCCCGCACTCCTTTCCCAATTTTATAATATTATTTTCATGAATCCATGATGTTATGAAGAATCCATGAGTTTTGTTAAAACAGAGGAGTTTCATGAGTTTAGGGAATAATAATTATAAAAAGCTAGGGATTGTGAGGTGTGGGACCGGCCACGGCTTGGGCATGGCCGTCTATGTTGCCAGGTCCCGCACACCTTTCCCTATTTTATAAAATTATTTCATGAATCCATGAAGTTATGGAGAATCCATGAATTTTGTTGAAACCAAGGAGTTCATGAAATTGGGGAATTATTATTATAATAGGCTAAGGATTGTAAGGTGTGGGACCGACCACGGCTAAGGCATGGCCGGCCGTCCATGTTGCCCGGTCCCGCACACCTTTCCTTATTTTATAATATTATTATTTTTCATGAATCCGTGAAGTTATGGAGAATTCATGAATTTTTTAAAAACAAGGAAAGTTGCTAAAATCAAGGAGTTTTTTTCATGAGTTCATGAAATAACAAAATAGGGAAAAATAATGAGAGAAGCATGGGGACCGGCCATGGCTAGGGCATGGTCGTCCGGCCGATGGGCCCTGCCCCTGGGCGCTCCTTATCATTTTATTAATATTTGTTATTTTCTCCTGTTTTGCGCAGGATTCCTCATCTATTCATGTTTTTGGATGCTCGTTCGTGCATCCGGGTGCTCAGTCGTGCATCATTGTCGAGTACACTTACACCATTTTAGTGGGCCTTACTCAGTGATGTTCAGATGCCCGGTTGTCGAGTATTTATTGCTAATCCATGAGATTCAGTGTAACATAATTCATGAAACGAGACAATAAAATAAATAGTTATGTATTATCAATTCATAGGATCAGTTGTCGATTCGATCATGAACTCGGAATAATAAAATAGGCATTACCATTCCATGGGATCATGGATTCGAACATAGAATCGGAGTAATAAAATTATCTATTACCATTTCATGAGATTAGCAGTGAATTCGATCATGAAATCGGAGTAATGAGATAAATTGTTATTGCCATTCCATGAGATCAAGTCGTAGATTCGATCATGGAATCAGAGAAACTGTCATTGACATTCCATGGGATCAGGCCGTGGATTCGACCATGGAATCGGAGCAATTGTTATTGGCATTCCATGGGATCAGGTCGTGGATTCGACCATGGAATCAGAGAAATTGTTATTGCCATTCCATGGGATCAGACCGTGGATTCGACCATGGAATCAGAGCAATTGTTATTGCCATTCCATGGGATCAGGCCGTGGATTCGACCATGGGATCAGGCCGTGGATTCGACCATGGGATCAGAGCAATTGTTATTGCCATTCCATGGAATTAGGTCGTGGATTCGACCATGTAATAGGATCAATAATAGATTATTCTTGGAATTCAGTAGTGAATGTCATGGCAGAATTAATCTATATGCATAGTTAGGAGACGGCTAATCCTGAGGGTACTCTCCGACACTACGGAGAACACCCGAGTCTATACATGGTAGCTCTACATAGTTAGAATCAGTGAGTGTCACTTTCCTGAAGGCGTTGTTGTTCTCAATCTTACGGAGAACCTCTCAATCATTCTTCTATGTAGAGGGGAGTTGCTCTCATGTAGTCAGGGAACAGTGAGTATCACCGACGTCCTGAAGGCGTTAAGCCCCCTCAACAAACAATTATGTAGGAGGACGCCCAATTCTATTATTGTAGGAGAAGAATCTCGCAGGATCAGAATATCGCAGCAAGGACATACTTGCGAAGTCCTTACCAATGACACTTTGCGAGTGTCGCAGACTGATTGCGTAATAGATGGCGGTGATGGAAACATGAAGAAAGTACGAAGATCTTGCGAAAACTAGAGTGTCTGCGAGATTTAACATTTATACTCTTGCGAGGACGTCACAAGTTAGATCCGAAATTAAAGGTTAGCTTAGCTGTATATGAGCTGTCATCCACTATGTAAACACTATATAAAGAGGAGAGCAGGAGAGAGAAAGGGAGGATACACATTTTGTTAAGAGGGAGATATTATTTTAGGGAGAGATATTTTTTTAGAGAGATAATTTATTTTCTTTATCATCTTCTTCCCTTAAAACTAGATCTAGAGCTCTACCAAATATCCATTAATGGAGATTTTAAATGTAATATTAATGTAACCTCAACAATCATAGTGAAGAACCATGGATGTAGATCACATTGATCGAACCATGTAAAAAATCCTTGTGTCAATTTATATTTCTAGTACTTATATTTGAAATTTAGATGATTAATAAGATTTAGATCTACAAAATATTATAGGGTGTGTGTTGTAGGAAATCCTGCAACTACATTTGGCACTAGAAACAGGGAGAAAGGATTTATCCTTCCTGTAACTTGTCGGATCAAGAAATTTCCATGAAAATTAATTACTGTTCATACTTTTTATTTAGATCTATAAAATTTAGGTTCGAAAATGGAAATTTCATGGAAGAAATCACACTTTCAGGGAGTAAACATCATCAACAATTCAAAGACATGAAAAGAGCGAGAGAAAAAATTAGTTGTTGTGGTGAAATTTAAGGAAAAAAATGGAAGTTTTAGTTGAAGATTTCCATGTTCAGGAGAAAACAAGAGGCAATTTGTGAAGAAACAAAGGAAGGACGAAGAAGAGAGAAGAGGTAGACGCTGCAATTTACATCACGACGATGAAAAAAAGATGGTTCAAGGTTTGAATGAACAACGAGAGAGGTCGCAAGTTCGAATTCGCATGCGAACATAGCTTTCTTCTTTTTTACAAAGAGGATTAAATAAGAATAAGTTCTGCGAAGCTTACCACACCAACACAAATAGTTGTTCGCACAGATGGTCACCAAAAAAAAGAAGAAGCTTGATGTCGCAAGATCGATCACCACCGCAGTCATATTTTTTCATATTTTTTCTACAGCCTAGAGAGGAGAAAAGAATAAGAGGTGGCTACAAGCGTGTCTTCGCAAACAGAAGTCAGCACAGTTGGTAACAAGCAAAGAGGATGGGTTTGAAGACACGGGTTCGAATCTCGCATAGAGTGTATTTTTCGCGAATTTTTGAGTAACAAAGAGATGAAGTTATCAATAAACAAAACGGTTGTTCCATTGTGCCACACAAAACGAAGCTAGTACAGATGGTCAGTAGCGAAGTGAAGGAATTCAGTATCACGAGTTCGAGTCCCACCGTATGCAATCCTTTACTATTTTTACTACAGGCGAAGATATAATTAAAACTATAGCATTGTTCTTTCCTTTCGCACACAAGACGTAGCACAGTTGGTCAAGCTTCGCTAGAGTGAGTTGTAGTACTCAGGTTCGAGTCTCCTCTTCGCTAAAAAATTTTTCTTCGCAAAGGTTTATATTTTCTTCCGCGACGTCTACCTTGCGAATGTTCGCAGCGCAAACAAATACTACATACGAGATGTTTACTTCAAAAAGATATTTCTTTAGTTATTTCGCAAGAAGAAAATAGGTATTATTTCGCAGAAACACTTCGCAGAGGCAGGGCTAGCAAAGTTGGTCAGGAGGCATGAATGCAAGCAGAAGGTCGCGGGATCATTTCTTGCTTCTCGCAAGAATGTTTTTGTTATGCGAAATTTATACAAAGTTGTCTCTCGCAAAGTTAGTCTTTGATTACTTCGCAAGATCTTTGATTATTTCGCAAGAGAGGGTTAGCACAGTTGGTATGGTGCGAGAATATGCAAGTAGCAGATCGCGGGTTCAATTCTTGCCTCTCGCAGTTGTTTTTGCTAAGTGACATTTATACTTCGTGCAACGTGTTTTTCGCGCGAGATTGACAACAACAACAGCAAACCACAAAAGCTAAGTACCACTTTCCTTGAACATTTTACTTACAACAAATAAAAGATTTTTGATTTGCTTTACAAAAGGCGAGATAATCGCAGAATTACAGAAATTTCAGAATTACAAGGATTCCACAATTACAAAAGAAACCGAGAAAAATCTCGCACAGATCAATTTATATATTTCCCTTAAATACTTGCTTTGTTTCAAATGAGAATGATATCCAACATGGAGAGTAGTAGCGGGCAAACCTTTGTGGCGTAATGTTAAGCGCATATTTTGCATACATTTAGTGTCGAATCCATGCTAGTAATTGCTATATATTCTTGTGAATTATTGTATATTACTCTTGTTTTCTATCTTATGTGTTTACTCAGGTGAATCATCCAAAGTCAATGGAATCGGGGTTGAAATGGCTCAAAAGGGGAAAGGACCGAGTTCTGAAACTGCCTAGGTTGGGAAACCCCACCGTAGAAGCACCGGGTTCAAGAGAATTTTCAGAGTCAGAGTTACGGCGAGGAAAGCAAGCCGTATGCAAATCCAGGGAAGCTTACGGTTTGGAAATCTTTCTCAACCAAACCGTAGGTACAAATTATAAGATATGAAGGATTTGAACACACCATCTTGTAGAGGACGAAGATACAAAAAGAATGCAAAAAGAATGAGCTTAATCGGACGTCGGATGAAGAAGTTATGGCCAAAATGGTGAAGGAAAACAAAGGAGTGGATTCTGAAGCACCTACGGTTGGGAAACACAACCGTACGTAAAGTCAGGGGAACATTCGGTTGGGAAACCCAACCGTATCTGATTATAAAAGGTGCGAATTTGGGCTTTTAAATCAAGGAAAACGCGGTCCCGGAAGGATTCTAAACCATATAATTCGTGGGTATTATATAAGGAGAGCCCCAATACATTAAGAAGACACATCTCATATTATATTTTTTTTTCTTCATTAAAAACCTAGGGTTTACCCCTTTATGGGGAACTATTCTTTTTTGTAATCATGAGTTGCTAAACCTTTGTTGATTGAGGATGAATTCAATGTTCTAGCGTGAAGCTCTATTATTATACAAGTTTGTTCGGAGTTTTAATCACATCATCGTTTGTTTTCACTATTTGATCTTTATGAGTAATTATTGGATTGATTTGGATTGCACGCTAGATTGATTTACTAATTGTTCTATTGCTAGTATTGGGTTAGGAGATAAGTAATCGTCGAATAATTCATACACAAGTAGAAGCGCAAGACCTTGCATAGGGATTAATGTGGAGCAATTGCGGGTGAATACAACACCAGCAAGTGGACCTTGAGCTAAGAGTTTAACTACTGGGATCAACCTAATTCACAAAGCCTAAGCGTTCGATCGGATTACACCTTGAGTGAGCTACTACTTGGTGGTTCGGTTGAATAGAATCGATATTGGAGAGCTTAAAATATCCGTGGTAAAAGGAGTTTTGAGGATAGCACTGAGCTAGCTGCTTTCCTACGGTTGGTGATGAATGGTTCTAACGAAGATAGATAAGTATACTAATCCAGTTATCGCTTGGTAACGACGAAGGATTCCTTGATCATCTCTTTCTTTTATTCATTATTCTTTCTATTTTACTTTAATCAAACAATCCCCCTTGTCTTTTATTATTTTGCTGAACTAAATAACATATCAATTACACAGCTCTCTGTGGGAACGATCCTTACTACCGCTATATTATTTATTTAATTAGTGGGAAATATATTGATTAATTTGTTGTGGTTACGACACGCATCACGTAAACCCTAGTTCGCGAACAATATTCGCAAGAGGCAATGTACCTAAAGTGCGTCATATAAGGGGGTACCTATTAGGATCATTTCCATGAAATATGTTTATTGGATGAGACGAAACAAGTTATACAAACGAAATCAAAACAAAGAAAAACGATTTGAACTTGCAATTAAATGAATATTTTTGATAAAATAAATGTTGAATACTAATCTAAATTCTTATTTGCATTACTGAAGATTGCATGAGGCAGAGAACGTGGAGTAATAATTTCGCAATGCTTCTTATTCGCGATCAAGGACGGATACTTCTTATACTTCTCAAAGGATACTTCATACTTCTTATATATTTAGAGGATTGAGTACTTCTAGGGTTGATACTTCTTATTTATTTCACAAAGCTTCGGAACTTTGCAAAAGAATAGAGGCAAGTACGTACTTTTCAAGTCCAGTATTCTTTCGCTCGTTCCTTCGTCAACAAAGATCAAAGACTCTACAACAATGGATTTTTTCTTAAAGATCGCTCTTCAAGCAATATTCAAGAAAAAAGAGGCAAAATGTAGGAGCAGAATCTCGCAGGATCAGAATATCGCAGCAAGGACATACTTGCGAAGTCC
Organism: Papaver armeniacum; assembly: GCA_023531295.1. NCBI lineage: Eukaryota > Viridiplantae > Streptophyta > Magnoliopsida > Ranunculales > Papaveraceae > Papaver > Papaver armeniacum. The sequence goes on along the minus strand of JAJJWW010017310.1, from coordinate 164,219 downwards.
TTACCAATGACACTTTGCGAGTGTCGCAGACTGATGGCGTAATAGATGGCGGTGATGGAAACATGAAGAAAATACGAAGCTCTTGCGAAAACTAGAGTGTCTGCGAGATTTAACATTTATACTCTTGCGAGGACGTCACAAATTAGATCCGAAATTAAAGGTTAGCTTAGCTGTATATGAGCTATCATCCACTATGTAAACACTATATAAAGAGGAGAGCAGGAGAGAGAAAGGGAGGATACACATTTTGTTAAGAGAGAGATATTATTTTAGGGAGAGATATTTTTTTAGAGAGATAATTTATTTTCTTATCATCTTCTTCCCTTAAAACTAGATCTAGAGCTCTACCAAATATCCATTAATGGAGATTTTAAATGTAATATTAATGTAACCTCAACAATCATAGTGAAGAACCATGGATGTAGATCACATTGATCGAACCATGTAAAAAATCCTTGTGTCAATTTATATTTCTAGTACTTATATTTGAAATTTAGATGATTAATAAGATTTAGATCTACAAAATATTATAGGGGGGAAATCCTACACTACACCCCTCACTAGAATATACACAATTAAGTCATTTTAAGATGAATGATTATGGTTCCTATTGATTGAATACTTGAATATTTACAATGTGAAATAGAAATGAGTTATAGAATTACAATCACTCTAAAACTTTCTCTCTCCTAATGACTTGCTTCACAATTCAAAAAGAACTCTCCCTTACAACAGATTTACTCAACCCTTTATATAGGGTAGTACACAGTGGATGGATGACTAAGTGTCCTTTATTTTCGGGAATGTCTTGCGAAACATCGCAAGTGTACATGTATCAATTCTCGCGGCATTCCTAAATTTCGCTGAGTTTTCACATCTTTCTCATGTTTTGGCTGTCGTCATTCATTGCGTCATTTATTTTACTTCCCTGCGACTCCCTCGCAATGTCATCATTTATTAGTCTCGCGAAGTATTGATGTCGCGATATTCTGATCCTACATCTTGCCTCTTCTCATGTCTTCTCTGCGAAGGAGAGAATGTCATGAGAACCAATATTTTGAAATGCCGCAATTGTTCATCAATTGTTCATCTTTATCTGTTTCACTCCCGTACTTTTACACGGATTTTATTACAGATGTTTCTTCTTCCACTCTTTTCTTGACAAGTCTCTTTCAACCGTTTATTCTTGACCATTCACGTCCCATCTCGCATTAAATGCATTTGTTTTCTCGAGGATTCTTCTCTCTATATATAGTTTTCTCACCCTTCTTTTCTTCTCTTTTATTTTCTCTCTGCAACTTTTCTTCAACTTTCTTCCTCCGCAATCTGCTCTTCTGCTACTGTAAATCTTCCCTTATTTCTTTCTCTTGATTTTTAATTCTCTAATCATTCCCATACTCTAAAAAATGGCTTCACTTGGTCGTATATATAAACCCCTTTTTAATGAAGCTCAAAAGAATTTACAAGAGAAGGGCTTCGTCCTATCAACCATTCCTGATCAAGAATCTTCATCTATACTTTACGCAAATTGTTTTACGATTATCGGTGTGATGATCAGAAAATCATAATCTCGCTAGGTCAAATCCTCGCAGGCCTTCCCATTCCTCTTTACAATCCCGAGATGCCTTTATTCTATGAAATTCTTGCTCATGAGAAATTCTCGCGAGCTATTTATCAACTAAGCGGTGATTGCATCCGTCTAATGCTTGAATTCGCCAACCGTCGCTGGTGGGTAAGGGATCTTTATATCCCGATGATGTCAAAGATCCTAGATTCGAAATTTTAGAAATAGTCGAGAAGTATCTGTAGAAAACTTTTTGAAAATTATGAAGTAATAAAGATGAGAAATGATAAATCTCGCTTTGGGGTGCTCGATTGAAGAGAAAAGATAATATTTCCAAATGATAAGTCAACTTATGCAAGATATTGACCGGCACTCGGGCAAAAATAATGTTCCTCGGTACTCCAAAGATGAGAAGTGGTGGGTTGTTCCTCTATTTTTGAGCGGACCTTATATTGCAGGTTCTCATACACTCCCTGCGAATCTCGCAAACTATCATCCTATTTCAGATTTGCTTCCTATTTCAGATTAACATATTAACATATGGTTTAATAATCTCCCTGGGAATTTAAGTGGCCCGAGAAAGCAAAAGAGGTATACTTCCTATTTCAGATTTGCTTTACGATATTTCCTTCCTCTTATATTTACTAGGCTTGTAAAATTTTCAGATTGCCAAATTGAAAAAGAGTTATAGAAGACGTCAAAGGCGAGTACTCTGGCGATACTCCGATCAATCACGGATGAAGTAATAAATACTTTCTTTTTGTTATTTTTAACAATATTGTTGCCTCTGTTTCTTATCTTCATTCGTGTGCGAAGGTTTGCGTTAAAGAAAGTGACATTCCCGAAGCTGCGAAGGTTAAAGGCAAGGATAAAATCACTCTTTGCAAGGATAAATCTTCTGCTCCATCTTCTAAAAAACGGAAAATCCATCCCTTTTCTCGTTCTAATTCCCAAACCAGCGAGAGTTCTGACGAAAATGAAAATGAGGTTGATACTTCTTCTGTAAAGGAAAATCATTCGATCGAGTCTGCTATGGCGCAATTGTCTAGTGTCTTCTCCGATTCTATGCAAGGATTGGGAGATGATCATTTATCTGCTACTTTCGAAGCTCTCGCTAATATTTGCGATGCTCCCCTGCTAGTGGATAATGAATCTTTTCGCGGAGTTTCTCGAACAATGACTCCCAGTCTCTTAAATGCACTCAGTTCTTTGGTATGTTCATATCTCTTTATTTCTCTGTAATTTCAATTATACACCTTATCTTAACAATTTCTTTACTGTTCTTTATAATTTGGGAGAGCTTCCTTTGTTGTTGCCTCAGACCTCGAGAAGAGACGCAACAATCTTGAAAAGAAAAATCTTCAACTTAAAGAGAAGATCAAAGAACTAGAAATTGAAGTTGCGACATCTCGCAAGAAGGATGAAAAAATTCAACAGTTGGAAGTTGAGTCTTCTTCCAAAAAGGACAAAATATCTACTCTTCAAAGTGCTAATCATCAACTTTATGGTATAAAACCCTCCTCTTTTCTTCCTTTCTACTTTGCCATTTATTTTTCTTTGCCTGACTCATCATTTTCGCAGACATTTATAATCTTTCTGACGAAGCCATCCTTCTCCATTCATTCCATGAACCTATGGATGATGATGCTCTTCTCGCTCACCTTAATGAATCTTTAAGTAGTTCTTCAAACAAGATTAATTCCCTCTCATTAATGAACTTCGAACCAAATTTCGTCTTTTAGAAATTGAACATAGATCTAGTTTAGGTTTATCCAACCGATTTAAACGTTTTTATCTTAGCTCTCAAGAGAATAATAATATTCTAAGGAAGAAAATTAGCAGTCTTATAGATGATAAGGATCGCATTGCTAATCAAGGGGCTCAAGCATTAGTGAAATTCCAAAAAACTATCCTTGAAGTCCAAATTGAGCGAGATGAATCCCTTCGCCAGAATGCCATACTTAATGAGCGAGAAAATCAAATTCGTTCACTTCTTGTCATAAATAATGATGATGAATTCGCTTGGGCTGCGAAGGTTCTAGATAATGCCAGAAATAACTTAGGTGTTAACGTCAGTCTTCATATCTGAGAAGCGGAGAAATAATGAAGAATAGTAAAACAACCTTCTCTGCCAGAAATCATATCCGAGAAAGCACAACTTGCAAAAGACTTCTCTCTTCGCAATGACAAATATTCTAAGATGAAGAAGCAACTACAAACTACTGTGGCGAATTTCAATAATGATGTTGTTCGTTTTCGCAATCAAACTATTGAAAAGATTTGCGATGACCACAACATTCCTCTTTCTTCATATCCTTGTCTTCTCGATGAAATTCCTGAAAATATGCCTTTCCCAGATGTCTCTGATAGTGATGTAAGCGAAGAAGAAGAATCTGATTAAGAAGAATAATTTGCTAGATTGTTCCATTTTCCTTTCTCTTCTTGTGATACTTGTATATTTATCTTTCTAACCTTCCATTTTGTAATCTCTTACTGTAAATCTATCATATGAAAATAAATAACAAGTTTTTGTTCTAATCATTCCCATACTTGCCTCTGTTATTTATTTTCACATGAGATAAATCAAGTTGATAATCTTTAAGTAATGATACTTCTCAATTTCGCAGCTGCTGTTGCTGATTCTTCACAAATATAATCTTTAAGTAATGAAGAAATATACTCGTATTCGCAAGCTTGTTTGCTTACTCGATTTCTTTTGTTATTTTATCATCATTTATGTTGAAATTCATCATTGCGACAAAATCGCAGGACGTCGTTACATTTTCATGAAATGACCCATTGATCTTGTCTTATCATTGTTTTTGTGTGGTCTTATTTTTCCTTCCTAGTTAAAGGTCTTATTTTGCCACACCTCATTTTGCATCAATATGACAGATCTAAATATTCTTGCGAACATAAAGTCCCATGACATTGACGTCTTGCGACAAAATCGCAGGACGTCCTTACACTTTCATGTAATGACCCATTGATCTTGTCTTATCATTTCTTTAGTATTTTTGCCTCTGCGAGATATTTCATTTGCGACAATATGACATGCCTAAATGTTCTTGCGAATATAAAGCCCCATGACATTGTCGTCTTGTGACACTTATCAGCTCCCTAATGGAGGGTGTCGCCCTTATCATCTCCCTGGTTGCCCCTTCAAGGAGGCGTACATCGGCCATACAAGACTAGCTCCTCCCATCCGGTCTTAACAACAACCAGTTGTTTTCGACCTCTTATCCCTTATACCTATAGGGTTTATGGTTACAAGACTGCACCCTAAGTGGAGTTTTCTTCGGGCCGAGTGCGATGTGCCAAGACTTGCCAAGAATGGCCGAGACACTTCAAATGTCCCAGCACTCTTGGCTCAACCGTGTACCTCGGCGCCTTGAGCATACACCGACTCATTGGAAGAGACCCTCGGGCGTCCAACCGAGGGTATAACCTTATATATATAGTTGGAAATCGAAGGTATCTCTCCCGATAGGCTTTCATGGGCCCCAAATTTTCATGACTCGGGTTCCGGGGGCGGTGTAACCTTTTCCAGAGCCATGTCAAGAGATACCCCCTTATATGACGCATTTTAGGTCTTACATTTGCCTCTTGCGAAATATCATTCGCGAACTAGGGTGTACGCCATAAAGGTTCGTCCCATTCACTCACTCTTTCATTTTTGTTAATTCATTCAATCATTCATTTTTGGTATTTTGTTTTATGAAGCTATCGCATAATCTTGCTTTGTTTGTTGTAATCGCATTTCAATTTTTCAATCAAATTTTCATACATTCTTGATGGCGAGATTCTCGCGCATTTCTTCTTCAATTATTATTTCTTCCTCTTACTCTTGATATGTCTTTGTCATTGATTTTGATAATAGTGATTATTCATTTCTTACATTTTTTGCTTCTGCTGCTTTCTGCCTCTCTTGTTTCTATGGTATCCACCATCAATCTTTCTCTTCTTTGTTCATCTTTTATATTTTGATTCAAGCCCTTTCTTTTTTCAGTTCTTTCCTCGCAACTCTCCACATCAATCTCATAGCATTTTTGTCCTTCCATCCAGTCTCCCTTTATAACTCCAACACCGCTAGGATGAGGAAACTTTATACACTGATGATAAGTCGACGCTACACCCAGAATTTCATGCAACCATGGCCTTCCGATCAATGCATTATAAGGGGACTCCACATCGACTACACGGAAAAAAATTTCAATTGATAATCCTTGCAAGGGTATTCTCATATGAACTTCTCCTTTAGGCTTATTCGCGGTGCCATTGAAACCGTATATTTTATACGTCGAAGGTATCAACTCTTCATCCTTCCCACCCATAGTCTTGTAAGTATGGTAAAAAAGAATGTTTACTGAGCTTCCCGTATCAATTAATATTCTATTGATCGCCCAGGAATTTTCTGCTTCATCATCTTCACCATCTACAGGTTTTGGATTAATTTCCAATTTTACGACCAATGGGCTATCATGCGTCTCTCTGCCTTCAGGAATCTCTTCTGCAGTGAAAAAAATAATCTGCATTTGCCATTCTTTTAACTGCGATGTCGTCGCGATGTTCATCACTTCTCTATTATCAGCATCCCTCGCAAAAACCCTACTGAGAACATTATCATGAAAATCTTCAATTGCTCGGTATGAATGTACAATGGAGTTGCAAAACAAATTTTTAGCTTTCGCTCCAACTTCTATTACGAATGTTTCTTTCCCCTTTGCTAAGTTTGTCCTGTGCATTTCTGGCGGTGGTGGTAACGGTTGAACCTTCTCTTCACTTTTTAGAAAATGATTCAGCTTTCCTTGGTCAATCATTTTGAGGATGATTCTTTTTATATTTCTGCAGTCATTTGTTAAGTGTCCATGAAAGAGGTGGTAAGAACAGAACTCGTGACTTCTATCACTTGGTGGTGGCTCATTCCCCATGTTCCATGGCGCAGGTATGTTTTCCATCAAGAGTATTGCTTCCCATATTTTTTCCACACTAATATTTAGTGGTGGCATTTTGATTTCCTCCCATACTACTCTGTGACTTCGCTGCCCTCCATGATAATTCTGCCTCCGACCTCCATAAGTTTCTTGCGGATGATCAAGTCTTTGAATTTTGTTATTGCCGCCACGGTTGTAGTAGTTCCTTTCTCTTTCAAATTCTTCCTGATCACGGCTTCCCATAGCTACTATCTTTGGCTCGTCCATCATCTATTATCCTTTCTTGTTGCCCTTGCGAAGTGCTCGCTCTTGTGTTTATCAATTTGGGTAATAAGCTTGCATTCGACATTTGAATTTGTATTCGCAACCTGGTATGATTCCATCTCATTTTTCCTTTCCTCTAGAGCAATATATTCCTCTCCTGAAGTTCTCGCAACTCAGTCATTGTAATTGTATTCTTGACTCTAAAAATTTGAATATATAACAAATTGGTTGCGAACATAACATTTATGAATGATAGAATAAGATATCTTTCGTCCACTCGTCCATCCATTTCGCTACACATTGTCTTCCACCTCACAGTTAAGTGTCTCAAACTTTCGCCAACTCTTTGTTTTAGCCCAAATACATCTTCAATTCCTGGTCGCCAGGAGTTGTTACTTATATATGCCCCTAAGAATATAGCTTGTAAATGGTTGAATGACGTGATTGTGTTTCTTGGTAAACCCTCAAACCATTTCAATGCTTCTCCTATTAAACTAGATGCAAAATATTTGCACAATATGGCGTCATGATTTTCCCATTGTAGCATACATCTTACATACGCTTTGATGTGTTGTATTGCGCAAGTTGTTCAATCAAAAATGCTGGTTAATGCGGGTAAATTGCATTTTGGGGGTATTCCTCCTAACTGCACCTCTAGTGTAAAGGGGGTTTTCGCAGCTTCTTCGATGGCCTCATCCAATTGTCTTCTTCCTCCTCCCCTTCTATTGTTCAACATTCCTCTCATCTCTGCCAACTCTCTCAATATTTGTTCATTTACATCAGGATTCAAATTTATTTGTCTTTTTAGCTCTGCCTCTCTCCTTCTGCGTTCATGTCTACTTTGATTTTCTTGTTCAGCATTTTCTTCTCTTCTTTCTCTGCGACTTTCTCCTTCATCTAGTTCACGAATTCGCACGCCATTGTATCTATCATTTTCTCTTCATCGCTGTCGTAGGCGTCAAAAATAAATTACACTTTCTTACTACTCAAAATATATAATGAAGCAAGGGCAAAAAAGGATCGTTCCCACAGAGAGGTCTTGGTTGTCAAATTGTTATGGTTTCCTATATAAAACACCGAGGATTTTCTGATTTTTATAAACTAAAATAAAATAAAAGCGAAGCAAATAAAAGTAAACACGCAAATCAATGAGGTGAAAATATTGGATAAAGGTTTCATCTTCAATTGTAAACAAGTTTTTGAATATATGAATAGAATTCGTATTTAATCTCGCTATCATCAAAAGCCATAGAATACCTTATTGCAAGAATACTCCGTAAATTTCTTAAGTCATCAACACACACATTAGAGCTGCGTATGTGAAATCTACCTAAAGAATAACCTAACGCCTTGCGCTAATCAAGTTCAATTCCCAGGAGCATTAAGTTTCAGAAATAGGCTAATCAATGCAACTGTAATACATTGCGCACACAATTCGGACAAAGGTCAATTTCTATATATGACTACAAGGATGTATCACTACAAACCATAATCATATCATGCTACTCGTATTCAAGGTTATCGCTCGATGAAAACCCTAAAATAGCTATAGATATGGATGTGAGTTCAATCAATTCTAGACTTAACTAAACAAACATTCAATCATATTGCAATACATCAATCATGCAATTATTTTAACCCGTAGAAATCAAACGATAATATTGAGAGAAAACTAATTCATAAAAATCATAACTTGGTTGCAAAATCCAACTACATCTTCAACCAATAATAAAAACTTAGTTACTTGTGTTTTTGGAAATCATCATAGAAAGCAAAGAAGAAAACTATCATGTGAAACCCTAGAAAAACAAGTAGAAGCCTCCCTAATGGAGATATATCTAGGTTTGAGAAAGACTTTTCTATTTATATCTTTCTTCAATTCCAAAAAGATACTCTTTCCAAATTTAGGTCAAATCTTCTCAAAACCCATCTCCAAGTGGTTCACCAAGCCCATGTGTGAGAAAAACCCATGTAAAATTATGTCCAAAAACCGTCGACGGAAAACTGGGATTATGGCCGGAAAAGTCGCCAGAAAATTTCTCAGGTGACCGGCAAAGTCAAACCGGTCAACGGGTCAACTCGGTCGGGTCAACTCAGTCAAGTCACTGAGTCTGCCGAGTTAACTCAGAGTCAGACCGAGTCAAGGTGTGAGTCAGGCACTGACTCGGCTAACTGAGCTGATTTGGCCTTGGCTCAGGCCATGGTATAGGTCAAATCTTGTGTTGCGCCATCATAATGCATTAGGCATTTCATCCCAGCCATAATGGCCAGCACACTTCCCTGTCACTTCTAAAACTCAGCTGTAATTGCACTACAACCTGCAATGCCTCCTTTAGCTTCAACTCAAATTCAATCAATACCACTAACAGCTCCATGTACTCAGAACCCACTGTAACCATTCTCTACAGCTGCACTTTGAGCCCTCATCTCAGACCCATGGCAATCACCAAAACCACCTGCTAACAATCACCACCCTTCCATGGCACAACTAGCCCTTTACATGCAACAGCTGCATCTCCAATTGTTCATCCCTGTAATGAGTGCAATGCCAGTCCAGTTGCTCCTGCCAATGCTTAACTCATTGCACTACCCCAGTCTGTAGCTGCATCCATTCCTGCAACATAACCCACCAGCAGCATCACTTGCACGCTGCATCTCAGGTCATAACTCAGCACACCACCAGCTTGATTCAAGACTCCACCAAACTGCACTTGCATCTTTAGTTGTACTAGTTGCTCACTCGGCTCGGTCTGTTTCGCAATTCTGACTTGCCTTCTGAGCATCGCCTTCCAACTCCTTTCTGATCTTCTCGAGCACCATTGCTTGCAGCTGCCATTGCATTTCAAACTCAGGTCGCTTCCACCTGCATTTTGCTGCCTCAATTCATATCCCATAGCCTTAATAGAGACCACCATTCTTCAGTAAATTCTCGCCAAGTCTTCTTCACATCTTATAAGTGTACCCAGATCAATTACCCATATCATCTCAAATTCTCCCTGTACTAACTTCGTGCCACAACCCAGACTCCATTGTCTTCTCGCCACGACTTCCTTGCATTCATCTAGCATCCGCTTCATCCATTCCTTGATCTTCACAGCCTTTCCAACACATCCCTTCTCAGCGCACTCATCACAGCTCCTATTTCAGGTCCATCACCACCATCAGTAGCTCCTTGCATTACTAGCTAGCACCTACAACTTGAACTCAAACTCGAGCAACTCAACTTGCAATGTTACAGCCAAACTCAGTTCTCTGTCAGGTTCCGTTGCTTGCTGCGGCATCAACTCCTCTCAGTAGCACTGCAATGTAGCTCCATCTTAGCCACCATTCTCAACTGATTTCGAGAACCAACTCATACCACCAAGTTCTTTCATGTCTCAGGCCCGCAAATCTCCGTTGTTCATCTTCATTTCTCGTTGGAAGCAGCTCAGCTCAACTGCAACCTCAGGTATCACATAGTCCTACACAATTCAGTCCATATTGGAACAACACCATCATATTGCTTTACCCTGCAGTGACAACCCAATCGCAGCACAAACTCAAAATTGAACCAGCATCACAATCTTCTTGTCCTACCTGCACAGCTTCAACACAATCCACCAAACTCTTAATTCAGTCCCAGTTCTAACCATTATAGCCATCATTATCTCAGTTCAAACCCTTGAGCTTCACAGAACCCAATTCTGCCAACACTATCAGAACTCGAACCCATCTCAGTAAACAATCTAGTTCTTCTCGATTCAGTTTCTGAAATCATCAAAACCCTTCTCTGAACCCATCTGATTTCGAGAACACCATCTTCCACTGTACAACCATCAACAGATTTCTTCTCTCCTTCATATCCAAGATCAATACCGCTGAAAACCCATCTTCAATCGAACTCCCAAATTTCATCCTTAACAGCAATCTCTACCAAACCCTGAATTTGTTCTTCTCACTAAAATTCATACCCTAAATCATAAACAAGTTAAAGACCAAATCGACTACATTCTCTTCTCTTGTGCAACTGAAACTCAAACTCAAGTTAACCCATCCATTCATTTCACAAATGAATCAAATCCTTTCACAAATCGAACCGGAACGTCTCCCTTAGTTACCAACCTAAATACCCATAGTAAAATAGATTCAAAAATACCTCTTCTCATAAATCCACCATCAAACCCTTCGTATCTTCCTTTCATCTGAATTTCCATCTCGTGTCTCGATTTACTGCCTCTAACTCTCAGGTGGTTTGTAATGAAGACCACTCTCGGTTTCAGAGTTGAGTAATAGATGATAGAATTTATATAGGCACTCATAATTTGATAAGGGCCACCTGAGGTGATAACAGTTTCCATTCTACTGTCGGTCCTGGGAAACTGACAGTTCAGATTCCTCCATAATTCATTAACTCTTATTGTCTTTGCTCGATTCATGTGGAACTGACAAACTTGTTCATAGATTTTTCTCATAACTTTATCACACGACGTCAGATTGACCTCATTCTTTTGCCGCTAGCTTCATATTTGCGTTCCCTTCAAGATGATTGAGAAGAAATCCTGGAATTAAGCGAGTTCCACTTCCTTTTTCTCCAATGACTCCAAAACACCTAATAACACTCAAAAGCAAACATAACATACATAATTCATAAGAAAGATAACAAAGAAAGCATAAACAATAGATATAAATCTAGGTGTTTTAGACACCTATCAGTTGTCTATCAGTTCTCCTTTGTATTCTTTCATATTCTTCATTGATATTTCCATTGTTGCGATTTTGCTCACGCCTTCTTTCTCGATTGTCATGATTGTTCTGCCGAATTGCTTCCTCCAATTCCCGTTCTTCCATTTCTACTCTTAATCTTTCCCTTTCGCAAGCTAGACGCGCTTGTTCAATATAATGTTTTTCGATGTCATCTTCAATTTCTTTTTGTTTCCTCCGTGTTTCTCTCCCATGCAGTATTCTTCTTCCTTCTTCTTGATTTTCTTCACCAATTGGATTATTCTGCCCTTGACGCTGCCTATTTTCTTGATTTCCGTCATTTTGGCCATTCTGTAGAATTTCAGGACGTGGAATATAACGATCTTCTACCACTTCTCTTCTCTCGCAGTATCCTTCACTGAGATTTGGCTCCCTTTCTAGATTTTCTTTATTAACATTTTCTACAGGTAATGTTCTCCTCATATCTTCTCTAACTGATCCTGATCTTGACCTGGTACTACTTCTCGACTTTCTATTCTGCAACCTCATATTTTCCATTCTTAACTCATGGTTTTACCTTGTTAAATTTGCATGTTCTTCCGCTTCTAACCGCCTTTCTTCATGTATTGTTTGCCTCAATGCTTCTAATGTTGCGATTTCTTCATTTCCATGAATTGTTTCTCCCACTTCTTCTCGATTTCTCTCCTTTTGTCCATCATTTATCAATTGTTGCACTTCTTCTCTTTCTTCCATAGAATCTGATCTCCACGTATGCACACTCACCCTATCATAATCTATTACTATATTCGGTGTTGGTTGAATTTGGCCTTCTTCTCTATGTCTTGCGTTTATTCTTGATGGTTCACCTACTTCATTTCTCCTTTCTCCAGCTAATCTCCTGCTTCTTCTAACAGTTGTTGGTTGTTCTAATGCATTCCTTCTCCTAGCCATTTCTCAATTTCAGTAAGTTGTTAAAAATTATACGAAATTTCTTTCTTGTTACTCCTGATTCTTTCAATTCACAAGGTTGATCTCTACTCAATCCCTGTTTCTAGCGCCATTATGTAGTTGCAGGAAATCCTACACTACACCCCTCACTAGAATATACACAATTAAGTCATTTTAAGATGAATGATTATGGTTCCTATTGATTGAATACTTGAATCTTTACAATGTGAAATAGAAATGAGTTATAGAATTACAATCACTCTAAAACTTTCTCTCTCCTAATGACTTGCTTCACAATTCAAAAAGAACTCTCCCTTACAACAGATTTACTCAACCCTTTATATAGGGTAGTACACAGTGGATGACAGCTAAGTTGTCCTTTGTTTTTGGGAATGTCTTGCGAAACATCGCAAGTGTACATGTATCAATTCTCGCGGCATTCCTAAATTTCGCTGAGTCTTCACATCTTTCTCATGTTTTGGCTGTCGTCATTCATTGCGTCATTTATTTTACTTCCCTGCGACTCCCTCGCAATGTCATCATTTATTAGTCTCGCGAAGTATTGATGTCGCGATATTCTGATCCTATAGGGTGTGTTGTAGGAAATCCTGCAACTATAATTATTCTACATAGAGTGCACAATGAAATGTCAGGGATCGAACGCTCAGCTAGTGGAGGCTTTTCGAAAGACATGTTCATCATGGCTTCGTAAAATATGAATCGTCACATGCCTGAAGCCGTACCAGAAACATGCAGTATCATGATTTTACAGATTTGAACCTTGTTGAAAATCCACCATCAACATTAAGTCCCATCCTTAGTGAGGAACAGTCATGTTCCATAGTAAGCATTAGATGGTGATTTCAGTCGACGAGATCGTGGTTGAACTCAATCTACAAAGGTAGTTTTAGAATCCCCGATTTGCTCCATTGGTGTCATGTACGAGCAAATGTTCGAGTGAGGACCCTGATAGTGTGATAGAGTGCTATTTTTCGAGCATGAAGAGGTGAAGTGCTGCTGATTTGGTCAGTTAAAAGCCTAGTTTTGGTCAATTTAGGAATTTCGGGCCCGAGCTCAAAAAAGGAAACTCGTGTTTTATTAGGTTTTGGAAATAAAATTAATATAAAAGGGTGAAGCCCTAAGAATTCATCATTTTTTTGGACCGGCCATGCTTCTTCATCTCTTCACCACCTTCACGCGAGCAGCAGCAGGAGAGGAAGAAAATTTTCTGGAGCTCACTCGTTGCCGATCACCGTCCGGCGGAATTCCGGCCGGCGCCGACCAGGTAAGTCTGTGAATTTTTTTTTTTTTTTTTGCTTTATGATTCATGAGTTGTTCACAAAACAAAAATCCCATAGTTTCATGTGTACGTAGGATTCATGAAGAATTTTAGAAAACGTATGAATGCCCGTTTTTTGTTAGTTTAGGAAACGAACAAAAATTCCTAATACGGAAGAGATACATAAAATTTTTCATAGACATGGTATAGTTGCAGTAGTAAAAGTTTTGTTTATTAGGTTTCATGAAAACCCAAATTTATTTTCAAAGCATGAACATTACAAATACTTTTAGAAACGTAAATTCGTTCGTAGTAAAAGTAATAAATAATAATCCTTAGGGTTAAAGGAAATTTTGAAAAGACCTGGAGTTCATGAAAAAGTTTATTTGTAAACTTTAAAAATTTTGTTTGGAACAAGTGGAATTTTACAAAAATAGAAAAGGCCCTGGTTTCTTAGACGAATGCTCGACTGAGCAAAAATATATATTTTTTATGAAACAATACGTGAGTTATTAGCTCACAGGAATTTTTTTTTTTAATTACGTGACTTGTTCACGTTTTATTAAATATAAATCAAGTTTTGATTTATGAAAAATTGTCGAAAGCCAACAATTTATGAGTTGATGAATTCGTAGTGTATGCATGAGTTTAGTGATTTATAATGTATGTACACGTAAAAATCAGTGAATGTTCACATGGAAAGTTATGTGAATTATTCATAGTTTCTTGAGAAGTTAGTGTTGACTCTTTAATAATATGTTTTATGCTCAACTTTGCAGGTTTGAAAGAACGAGCACGTTTTGGGGTTTTACGTTGTTATCATTAAGTTCGTGAAATCGTAAATAGGTAAGAATTCAGGATTACCGTTTTTGCAGACGATGATTGTGAGCGTAATTGTTTGATTGCTTTAATTACATTGTACTGATGAAATTCGTGTGGAATGATGCAGCTATTTGGCAGAGATGACTCGATTCTGTAATGATGCTCAAAGCGACGTTTCCAGAGAAGACACTTCTAGAGATGGTGACTGCTCCATGGATGAAGATTGTAGAACTTCTTAGGGGAATGAGGAAATTCCCAAGCCCAAGAACATTCCAAACATCAAAGACGGATTCTTTGAATATTTGTATAGGCCTGAAAAACGTCCTTTAGGTTCTTCGTTTCGGTTGCTCATAAATCCCAGGACTACTGCTAAGAATAAGTTGGTGTCTCCTCTAGCAATAATCCGGTTTTGTTTGGAAGGGAAATATTATTCATCTTCTCATGTGGAACTCAAACTTTCTCGGAAGCCGCTGACGCATTTTTATGGATGGGAAGGCATATGTTAGGCTACAGACGTGTGAGGACCTTGTTGGATAGTGCGCAGGTGACGCGAGCCATTCAAGCTGCTGGAGATTTGATCATTAATCATGATATACCAGGTATCGTGGCTTTGCTTGCTTGTTGGTGTATTCCTACTCACACCTTCATATGCAGATGGGGAGAGTTCACGATTACTTTAGAATATGTAGTCGCTTTGTTGCATCTTCCAGTCATCGGAAATTACCCTGGAGAACTCTTAACAGAGGAGAAATTCATATCTCGTACTTTGGAAGCTAAAATGCGTGAATTCAACGAGTCTCCCAAAGTTTGCTATGCTCAATGGTTGAGATATTGGTGGCCGAGAGATAGGATTCCCGAAGAACTTGTTGATAGTACTCTGTCCATTGCTGCTTTCTTGTGCTTGTGGCTTTCCAGAGATGTTCATGAGGACAACGGACATTTGTTGAAGACGTTGGTGATACCCTTTGCCATTAGGATGGCCAATGGTGAGAAACTTCCAATTGGTAGCTTGTTTTTAGGTTCACTGTTTGCCAACTTGGACTCTTTGGTTATTGACTCCAATGTCTCTAACGGTTTCATGAAAATTGATACATATGCTAATACCATGTTCCTCCAAGCTCTGTTGTGGGAGCATCTTGATAAGTATGCTCCGATTCCCCGTAGTATTTTGCAAGGGCCTCATGTCGACACTCGCCATGCTTTTCTCGAGAAATACAATGCCAGGATCATGAGGTGGTCTTCAAAATAGCCGCAATACAAGATATGCATCACTGATATTCTGGATATTGAATCCGAGTTCAATGTTCGCCCTTGGGTGTCGGTCCCTAATCTCTTCTCACAATTGATCACCTTCAACACTGCTGAAGAAAATATCACATTGAAGACTGGTGTTGATTTGAATGATGGAGAGAGATCCTTTATATTAAGTTGTACTCATAGCCACCTAGTATCAGTAATGCATGGAGAATTTAGAGTAGAGGAATACAATATTGACAGGGCAGCTCGACAAATGGGCGTCGACCAATGTATCCTAGGTCACCGAATGAAAAAACCATCAGTTGAGTATTTGAAGGCTAATCTGGACTTCACTCACTTGGAGGGGAATGAGTATTTATCCCCATGCTCTGATCTTGCTAGTTTTGTGACTCCGAGTTACATAGACTTCTGGCGTCTGTATGCTTACGTGATGGATGTTAAGTCCCTAGTGTAATATTTTCCTTCCCTTGACTCCATTAATGCTCTACCAAGACTAAAGTACCTTTCTCGTGGTGACAAGAGGAAGACATCTCCAGAATGTGCACATGTAGGCCTCTTTTCTTCATGATTGGTGAGAGCAAGATAGACGTATTTTTAACCATTCGTTGATTTTGTGTAGGATGGTCGTGCTGTGAGGCCTCAAATCTGTGTAAACTTTTTATACCTTCAAGAAAGTCCCCAGGGTGGAGAAGGAAGGAGTAAAACAACTCATAGAATGATACCGAATAAAGTGCAGTCCCCTGCCGCTTCTTTGGTGAGTTGTTAGCATTCCTCTTATCATTGTGGCTTTCTTGTCCATATAATCAAGATCTTAGAAGAGTATTACTTATTTGTTTCAGAATTTTGATCCATCGGTTATTGACGGTCTTCATCTTTCCTCTATACGAGCAATTCAGGGATCCAGCACTGACGGAGAGGTTGATGTGAGTATATTTTCACGTAAGTGATTTCGGCATCTCTTTGAATGAAATAATGATGATTATTATTGTTGGATCCAGGAGGAGATTGTTGTGGAAAGCCAACACGGTCATGCTATTCATTCGTCTCTGAATAGTAGTGAGAAAGAGAATCTTCAAGAATCGCGACTGAATGGAAATAATGATGCTCCCAATGTTGATGCCGACCCTGTTAACCTTTCGAATGAGTTGGAGATTCCTCAAGTAAGTATCCACTTTGTGTTATGTTTATAAAAGTGTAGGATTTCTGATGTTTTTAAAAGATGAATGAGAATCCCAATGAATATACAAGAAATTTTGCCGAAATACGTCACCAGAAAAATCCAGACCCCAGTTTTTAGTAAAAATGCTGTAGAATCTTCGTTTAAAGTCGTATTTTCGCGATCTGCATATGTATCTTCAAGCCCGGAAAATTTTGAAGCTTTATCAATGAATAGTTTTGAGTTTTGAGCATGTTTAGGTCCTGAAAAAGGAGAAACAGTAAACTTCCAGGAGACATTCAGAACTTTTTCAGATTGCATGTTGTCCAATGTTTCGGCCACATCTCCTTGCTCGCTTCTTAAGTTGCTTTGAATTTTGGATATGTTGTATATGAAATCCATACGAAGAGAATGGTACATGAATCAAGCTTATATTCCTTACCAATTGCTCCCAGTTTGTCGTCTTATACAGAGTAGTATAAAATTTTCCTGACGGACTTATTGAAAAGCGTGTCTTATAACTTTTATGCTATTTGCTCATGTCTTGGACGCATAGTAGAGAAATTAGATAATGTTAGTTCACTTACATGCTGTACTTTATGATTGCATTGAGTTCCCTTGCTTGGACCGCTCTAATCCCGTGTAATTTTCTTATTAGGTGCCAAATGCCGAAGCCGAGAATAATGAGACCAATAATGATGATTCGAGCAATCCCAGCGCGGTTGTTGGTGAGACAACCATATCTGCAATTCAATACCGTGAGATGGTTGTTGTTGATATTGTTGAGGCTATTGAAACACCAACGGTGATTGCTCCAGGAACAGAAGAAGTTGTGCCTATGATTGTTGAAGTTGCTCCTGAGATTGAGAACCGTATAATAATGCATGAATACTCTACTGCAGGGGTTGTTTGTGAGCCTTTATTTGGTGATTCACTCCCGTATCATGTATTTGTTGGTGGATTCAGCGTCCCCACAGGGTATGCCACCATGTATGAGAAGTTGTGGAAGATGTATGGCCATATCGTCATTACAAGAGATCCTGAACGTAACTACTTCTTGACCATGCAATCAGGAAACATATTGCGTGTCATAGATGATATTCGTACCAGGCCCAGAAGTATTGTTACTCGAGATGTACTCTTTGATTGGGAGTAAAACTTGGAGAATTCTGAGAGACTTGGCTTTAATCTGAAGTGGCTTCGTCAGAAGATCAACACCATCAAGGATGCAGTAGTGAAGAATATACCTTTTACCAGTGATGCTGTGGTGCATAAAATGGCTAAGATTGCTGAGTTGACTCAAAATCTGGAGTTGGAAAATCGGATTTGCAAGTCTTGGAGGATGCTGAGAAGCAGAAATCGTACTTTGATGGCTTTCTTTAGTTTTCTTTCCATAATCTCTTGAACTTTGAACTTCTGAGAGATGTGAGATTTTGGTTTTGAATTTCTGGATTGGTTTTGAGATTATGAGTGACTGAGGATTTTCTTTTGGATTTTTGTTTTTGATAGAGATTTTTAAAATAAAGAACCTTGATAAATCGCTGAATTTCCAATACTGGATGCAAGTATTGCAAACGTTTTGGAGGTATTAAAATACATGTAAAGAAAATCCTAAAATACAAACGTCAAATATCTTGAGCGTTTGTCTTTGGCATAAAGTACTCAACGTTGAATGCTTCATGCATCGAAAATCTTGAGCTAATTCTCATGGATCACTGGTACACTCGTCTTGCCTTTCATGTTAGCCAATTTGTAATATCCTCAAGCGGCCAAATTAGCAATCATGAAAGGTCCCTCCCAGTTGGAACTCTTTGCAGAATGCGAATTGCTCCTAGTTGCCTTAAGAACCAAATCTCCTTCACGGAACTTGTTAGGCTTAGTTGGTCGTGCCCCGAATTTCTTCTGTTTATTCAGGATTCTTCGCACAGCGGGATGCTCTGTCGGTGGAGCTTTCCAATTCTGTGGCACATATGGACACTCGTGCAAGGAAAGACATAGGATATTGATTGTGGAACTCGGTCATTATTCTGTCAATAACCGTGTTGGTGAGATGCTGAATTTTGAGGTGTTTGGCATCCAGCCATTTGGTGAAGTATTCCTGAGGTGACACTAACCACTCATAACGTTTGGTGACTGTCGAGTCATGAGCAAGATCAAGTCCCCTGACCAGAGTAGCGTATTTGAAAGTTGGTAATATAGATGCATGAGCGGGGATGAGACTTGCCTGAGTGCGGAACCTTTTGACAAATTCATGTGCATTTTTTTCAGGTTTCTGTGTGAGTTCCATCAAGGCTTCGACTCTCCCCAAATGCTTAAATGGTGGAGTGTCTTCCATTTCTTCTGAACTGGAGCTTTCCTCTGAGTCGGAGCTTTCCTCAACAGAGTTGTGCAATTGATGATGTTGTAGTGACCTTTCCATCATGAATCCATGCTCGCCCAAGAATCATGTCATATCCTGGATCCTCCTTAATTATGAAGAATTTATTTTCTGTCCAGGTTGAACCATTTCTTATGTTGAGAATGATGTGAACATAAGCATCCGTGGAGATTCCTTCATGGTCTCTGACTGATATATGAGCATGAGTTGTTTCTTGTCGAGTGATGCCAGCATCCCTGAGGGTTTTCAAAGGGATGATGTTAACAGTAGTGCCAATATCGACCAATGCTCGCTTGAATTCATTTCCTTTGAGATAGACCATGGTGAGAAGTCCCCAGTCGTACATCTCCTTGTCTGTTACTGACGGTCCAGAGAGTGTCTCCTGGATTGTTAGCCGTTTGCCTGACACGATATGGTTCAGTGCAGCAAACATATCATATCTTTGGGCCTTTGACAAGTACAACAACTCGCAGAAATGCTCAATTAAGGATTGAACTGCTTCCTTGACCGGCTGCTCGGAGGGTGCGAACGTTCTGATTGGGAGAGGATTTCTGTGCACTCCTTCAGTTCTCAGTTCCCCTGAGTCGGCCTTTTCTTTCAATATACGCTTCAGGATTCTACAATCACTTGTCGGATGACTGACATACCTATGGAAATGACAGTAGCGTGCATTTTCCATCTGTTCCTCAGTTGGTTCCTTTTTGACAGGAGGTAATTTGATCGCACCGTCTTGGATCCATACCTCCAGTAGTTCGATCACTTCTTCAATAGAAAAGGGGAAGTCAGGTGCATCTTGATCATTATATTGATATTGAGTAGGCGATTGTGCGTTCCTGACTTGACCATCTTTCATTGGCGCTTTTGAGGGATTTGACGCTGGAGGAGCATCCTTATGTGGTTGTGCTTCATCTTTTTTTTTTGCTCCCTTCAGCAACATTCATGGAAGTTTCGACATTGTACTGCTTGTTGATTAGACGTCGGGCATTGTTGCTCCGAGTGTCTTTCGATTTTCTACTTTGACAGTTTTCGTTATTTCTAGCAATGCAGGAGCGGTAGTTGTTGATCGCTTGGCCGCTTCATGAAGTTTTGAGAAGGTCTGAAAACGAAGATTTTCCAGCAAAGCTCTGTAGACTGGGATCATCCCATTGATGCACAAATCTACCAGTTATTGTTCAGTGACATTTGGATCGTGACAGTCTAGAGCCTGGAGTCTGAATCTCTTTACGTAGTCGTTCGGATGTTCATTATTATTCTGAGACATCCTTCCAAAGTCAGAGAGAGTAACTTGCTCAGAGACAAATAAGTATTTCCTGAAGAAAGAATTAATCATTTCTCCCCAATTGGCTATGCTTCCTGGTGCGATGTTGTTGTACCAAGTGTAGGCTCGGTCGGTCAGAGACTTCAAGAATTCCTTCAAACGCACAACATGGTTATGTTCATGTTCTCCAAATGCTTCCAGGAATCGAGAGACGTGTTCTCGAGCATTCCCCGTTCCATTGTAGAGTGTGAACGTTGGAGAAGTGTAGCCCTTTAGAAGTGGGATTCTTTGTGTAGATGTAGGATATGGAGGCTGATGACGATGGACTGATGGGGCATGGCCCTTTCCTCGGCTCTCCATAGAACCTTCCAGATCTTCACGAGTGATGAAAGTAGCAGGTTAGGGTTCTGCAGCTTTTCGGATTTTATCATCGTCATGGACTGGAATAACTTCGGGATTTGTAGTTGGAGATGTTTCCTGTCTTTTCCCTTCTCCTGAGTTTTGTCTGACATCTTGTCAGTGAGAGTTTTGAGGTATTGCACAACTCTTTCTGCATTTCAGCCATGTCAGTCTGATTTTTGGCAAGAACTTCCTGGACCTTCATGACATCAGCAATAGTATATGGATTTTCTCTGATTTTTTCGGGATGTCTGCCGAAGAGAGGATTGTTTCCAATGTTGGTTTGCGGAGGAGTGGTATCACCAGCACTGATGTTAGAAGCAGGAGTATTTTCTATAGTACCACCGTTGTTGCTAGTGATGGCATTTTTTGTGTTGGGATTGGTGACTGAGCCTGACCTAAGATCAACCATTTTGTGAGAATGAGAAATGGCAGCCGAGAGATTAATCTCCCACTGTGGCCGCCAATCTGTGGATGGGGAAAAATAAATCGCTGGTTTTTTGGGGAAAGTGAAGAGTCGATCGTGTTGTCGAGACTCTCGAACCGAGCAAACTGCTCAACTTCACACAGATGCACCGCTGCAAAGGGGGTGCTTAGATTTGAGAGATCAATCTGTAGAACTCCCGCCTAAACCAAGACAATGGTCATTCCAGATTCAATTCGGCCACAAAGAGGGAGATGGGTTGATCTATATGAGGGAAGCTGAGAATTGTGTGGGATCAGTAAGGATCAAGGATTGTGGGTGTGTTGAAGGTTTCTGTAATAATTAGTGAACTGTTGAGTTCGAATAAGTTCTGATGGATTGACGAATTCTTGAGAGTATTTACTCGAGAAATTCTGTGTAGTTTAAAAAACATTGTCCTCAATCATGGATTCGGAGACTTATTTATACTGTCAGATTTGTGAACACTTTGATCCCTGTAAGTGTGACGGTTTCATGAGTGGAAGAGTGGGCCGGTGGAAGATCGTGGTAAAGTCAGTTACATGTCGTGTGGAGACTTGACGGATCGTGCACCCACTACTTTGCTAACTCCTTCAACCGTTGACACAACTTACGCACATTTCTCGTCGTGGATGAATCCACATGCTGTAGGCCGCCAGACCAAAACCCTAGTTGTTATCCCCCAATTTGACGTGATTGATGTCTCACGAATCGTGGAGTCTGTATGACAGACGTGTATTTAGTTTGTCAGTTGTTGACTGATTAGACAATGAGTCTAGGTTTTGCTGAATCGAGCATGTTTGACAAATGCTCAGCGATTCATGAATGTTAGCATTGTGCAAATATTGTAAATTTGACGAGTTGTTGAATATGATGAGTTACCGAATATTTGAGAATTTGACGTGCAATTGAGCAAGTATTGCTCAATTCGAAAAATACTGAATATGAATAATTTGACGTGCAATTGAGCAAGTATTGCTCAATTTGACAAAAAACTGATAAATTACTAAATATTGATAGCTGGACCAATATTTAAGCAACTGAGCAAATGTCGCTCAATTTGACGAAATATTTATTGGTAACATAACCCAATAAAATATTAAAATATTGGTAATGTACCAAATATTGTATAATTAATCCCCGTGGATCAACATAAATTCATTAGGTGTTTGAACTTGCTCAGAATGATGATTCCTTGAAGCGTTTGTTCGAAACCCTAATTTTTGAGCAATTGTTCAATAATTGATGAATTGCTGAAAGTAGGTCATGAGTGATAGAGGGAGCGACCACATGAGATGATGGGTGTCCATGTGGTGCCCAGTGCTCGAGTGAGCCTACACCAGGGTTCTCTGTTAGAGAGTTGGTGAAAGAATGATGATTAAGTGACGGTTTCATCATTTATTGAATTACTGCTGGGTTCAACATTAGGCAAAAACCTAAGTATGAAATATGGGGGACCGACCAAGAGAGCATGTGTAGTTGCAAGAAATCCCACACTACACCCCTCACAAGAATCCACACAATCAAATCATTTTAAGATGAACAATTATAATTTTTATTGGTTAAACTCACAAATGTTACAAGATGAAAAGGAAATAAGCTAAAGAATTTACAACCACTCTAAACTTTCTCTCTCTTAATGACTTGCCCAACACTCGAAAAAGATCTCTCCCTTCCTTAAGCATGTTCGGCTCTTTATATAGGACATTACATAGTGGATGACACCTAAGTTGTCCTTCATTTTCGGGTATGACTTGCGATATTCTCGCGAGTATATAAATGTTAAATTTCTCAACAATCCTAAATCTCTCAAGGTCTTCACATCTTTCTCGTGTTCAGGCTGTCGTCATCCGTTGCGTCATTTTTATTACCCATCTGCGACGTCCTCGCAATGTGTCGCTCATGGATTTCGCAAGGGTATTGATATTGCGATATTCTGATCCTACATCTTGCCTCTTCTCATGTCTTCTCTGCGAAGGATAGAATGTCATTAGAACTAATACTTTCATAATGCCGAAGCTGCTCATTTCTTTCCATTAATTTTTTGCCGACAAGGTTCCATGAATTAAGCATAACCGCTTACACGTGTTGAATATTCCCTCATTCACCGGCACATTTAATGCTAACCGGTCATCATTTTCTTGTCTATTTAAGAAGAAATCCATCATGAGAATATTTTCTTTCTTTTACTTCGTCTTCTTCATCTCTACGTTCTTTTTGAATCTCTTTGTCGTTTGCAACTTTTTACTGTTGTTCATCTTTTTGCAAATCTTCTCCATCTTTCTGCTACTGTTTCTATGGAGCCATCAAGGTTTGTTGATTTTGTTGAAACTGATCTTTTTGGAATTGACCTCTTCTACCGAAATTGTTTTATTTGATATTGTTCATCTTTGGATAATTCCCATACTGTTTCTGTTTCAGCAAAAGCACCTCTAATACCAAGTTCACAATCCAGAACCCTAAGGTTCCCAAGGGTTCGCAACCAAAAGTCGTTGTAAACAAAAGAAAGCCTGCGAATAGCAAGGTATTAAGAAACACTTATTTTTTAATAACAATATTGTTGCCTCTGTTTCTTATTTAACTTGTGATTCGCAGGGTGATGAAAATATCGATAGGCCCTCCAAAAGATCTCGCCACCCTAAAAATATTGAAACTTCTGTTTTATTTCCTATGTTTAAACTTTCAACTCCTCCTTCGCAAGATGAATCCCCTATCCTTATTCGCGAAGACATCGTAGTAGACTTCTCCCCTGTAACTAACCTTTCTATAAATGAAATCCCTCGCAATAACCCTATTTTGAATGAACCCTTTTCTTCTTCTACTGTTAATGCCCCTTCTCTTGACATTTCCTCAGCCCCAGTCATTAACCTTCATCAAACTTCATCTTTGGATGACACATCTTTGGCAAAAGATGATTCAACTCTCCCACCTTCTACCATCATCGCTTCTTCATCCGAATCTCTCCCTTTAACTAAAGAAAATTTGGAAGGGATGGATATTGCTTTCAAGGCTTTATCAGATATTCTGGTTGATGTCAAGAAAGTTTTCATTGATCCTATCAGATCTGGCGTCTGCGAGATTTTAAGTAAATATTTTGGCTCTGACAGATTGGTTTCGCAAACATCCTTAGAAAAGGAAGTTGAAGCTTTGAAAAATAACCTCCAAGCTATGACCTTGAGATGTGACACTCTTCATCTTGAAAATCAAAAATTTCAAAATGTTTCGCTGGACCGTGATAATCTTCGCAAGAAGAACGAGGAATTAAAAGGTATAACCTCCTCCCCCCCCCCCTTTTTTTTTTGAAATTCCTTGTTCGCCCTTTAAGATTTAAACCAGAAACGAAAAATGGGGATATATCATATTGAGTCCGTCGCTGAAGAAGTTCGAATGGATAGAGATGCTTGGGTGGATCAATATAACCAATTAGATAATCTTCATACATATTATGTTGATCAAGTAGATAATCTTACCAAGGAGAATGCTCAATTAGTTCAGAAGCAAGACTCATTAAGTAGTGAATTATCTCGCCTCTCTTACTCTTTGACTAAAGCTAATCCAGGGTTGGAAACTTTATCAGATGAGAATGAAACCCTATCTCAGGAAAAGCGAATTATTCTAAATAAGGTGGCGATCTCTTCGCAAGAACTTAATATTTGCCAAAAAAGTATGTAATGATGAAAAACGATCCCTCTGCTCATTGAGAAATAAACTCAAAGAAGTAACAAAATCATCTTCTGCTGAGAAAGATAAACTTATTCAAAGTAGAATAGCTCTAAGCATAAAGGAAAGTCAACTCAAAGATAAATACTCCAAGTTAGAAGAATCTCATATTTCTCTTGCGAAGGAAAACACTTTACTCACTTCTAATGAAAAAAGTTTACGATATCGACTGAAAGGTTTGGTTGGAGATAAGTTTGACGATGCCATGGGCCACTTGGAAAATAATTGCTTGGCTTTAACCCAACATCTTATCTCGCAAAAGGAAGGTAGTCAAAAAAATTGACTGCCTCATCCATTTTTTCTTTGTCAAGTCTTCTTATAATATCCTCCTCACAAATCTTTCGCCTGAATTATTTTGTTTGTTCTTTGTTTTTTGCAGAATCTGAGAAAGATCTTCGCTCCTCTCTTTCTACTTTGGAGTCTAACTATGCCAAGATTCGCAAAGAGAATGCGTTACTTGCCTATACTCTTGCTCGTTCTCGCGATCGGGAAGAAAGAAGATTTTATTATCTCGCTTACTCCAAAGATATCCAAAGTAGGAATCACCAGAAGGCACTTCTTCGTCAAGTTCATCTCAGGGTTGAAGTTCTTGTGAATGATATCTTGTTGTCCAAATCTCTACCTCCTGTATCTGTCAAACCTTTGGAAGTAGATGATGATGAAGTTCCTGGTTTTCCTGATAGTGATTATCATTATGAAAGTGGTGAGGATTTCGGAAATAAAGAGGAGGTTCCTCCTAATAATGAAATTGTCGATAATAATCCAGATGAAGTAGAAGTTGGAATAAATCAGAATGAATAAAGGACTAGCGAAGCTGAAAAATCCAGCGAAATCGAGAAAGTTGGTGAAAGTGATAAAATTAGTGAAGAACGTCCATTATCTCCTTCTAGCGAAAAAGTCGATGTTGAGGCTTGAACTTCTTTTGAACTTCACTTGTATAACTTCTTACATATGGTGCACTTCAGTCATCTTTGAGATGCATTTACTCTTTTATTATTGTGTTTGTTATCGAGAAAGACAATGTTCATTGTTTAATAATTCCCATAGTGCCTCTCATTATCTTTCTTGCGCTGGATGACCTGCATAAGTAATAGTTAGTTCTTATAAATCTTTTATTGCATCATGTGGTCTTATTTTGCCTTCCTAGTTAAAGGTTTTACTGTGCCACCTCTTGTCATTGCGACAAAATCGCAGGACGTCTTTACACTTTCATGTAATGACCCATTGATCTTGCCTTATCATTTCTCTAGTAGTGTTGCCTCTGCAGGATATTTTTGTTGCGACAATATGACAGGACTAAAAATTATTGCAAACATAAAGCCCCATGATTGCCTTCTTGCGACGAAATCGCAGGACGTCTTTACATTTGCATGTATTGACCCATTGATCTCGTCTTATCTTTGTCTTTTGTATTATTGACTCTTCAGGATTTTCGCACAAATATGACAAGCCTAAATTTTCTTGCGAAAGACATTTGCATCTTAAGACACTTATCAGCTCCCTAATGGAGGGTTCCGCCCTTATCTTCTCCTGGTTGCCCCTTCAAGGAGGCGTACATCGGCCATACAAGACTAGCTCCTCCCATCCGGTCTTAACAACAACCAGTTGTTTTCGCATCCTCTTATCCCTTTTGCCTATAGGGCTTATGGTTACGATACTGCACCCTAAGTGAAGTTTTCTTCTGCCTAGTGCGAAGATACGCCAAGACTTGCCAAGAATGGCCGAGACACTTCAAATGCCCCAGGCACTCTTGGCTCAACCGTGTACCTCGGCGCCTTGATCATATGCTGACTCCTTAAAAGAGACCATCGGTCGTCCAACCCAAGTCATAAGCTTAGGTTGAAAATCCAAGGTACCTCTCCTAGATGGGCTTTATTGACCCCAAATCTCCATGACTCAGGTTCCAGGGGCGGTGTAACCTTTCCCCTGAGCCATGTCAGCAGGTACCTCCTTTTATGACGCACTTTAGGTCTTACATTTGCCTCTTGCAAAATTTTGATTCCGCGAACTAGGGTGTACGCCATAGCAGGTTCGCCCATTTCTTTGTCATTGATTTTTGATTGTCTCTTGTCATTGTCTTTCCGAGATTTTCGCGTATTCTTTCTTCGATTATCATAGTCTTTGCGTCTTCAACATATCTTTGTTACTCAAAAGATTTTTTTTTTTTTTTTTACCACTCATACATTTTTCGCAAGCCTAAAATAAATCATTCACTCCTTACGTCATTTACTTATGCTACTTTCTGCTTCTGCATTATTCAAATTTTCTAGTACTTCCTTCCCTTTTGCGAAATCATCGTCATTTCTTACTTTCAACAGGCATTGGTTTGGCAACGTATTTTCTCCTCTCTTTTCTATTTCATCTACCATCAATCTATCCCTTCTTTGTTCTTCTTTGATGTTTTGTTTCCAATTCTTATTCTTCGTAGCTCTTTCTTCGCAAGATTCCACATCAATTTCGTAGCATTTCTTTCCTTCAATCCAATCTCTTTTTATGACGCCAACACCACTGGGATGAGGAAACTTGATACATTGGTGAAAAGTCGATGCTACACCTAAAATCTCATGTAACCAAGGTCGCCCAATCAATGCGTTACCAGGTGATTCCACATCGACTATACAGAACAAAATTTCAGTTGACAATCATTTCAACAGAATTCGCATATGAGCTTCTCCTTTAGGCTTATTGGCAGTACCGTTGAAACCATAGATTTTGTAAGTTGAAGGTATTAGATCTTCATCTTTCCCTCCCATAGTTTTGTAAGTATGATAAAAAAGGATATTCACGGAACTTCTGGTGTCAATCAAAATCTTGTTGATTGCCCATGAATTCTCAGCTTCGTCATCTTCATCATCACTAGGTTTTGGGTTAATCTCCAATCTTACCACTATCGGGTTGTCGTGCATTTCTCCACCCTCAGGTACTTCTTCTGCGGTAAAAGAAATAGTCTGCTTTTTCCATTCTTTCAGTGGCGATGTCTTCGCAATATTCATTATTTCTCTACCTTCCGCGTTTCTTGCAAATACCCTGCTGAGAACGTTATCATGAAAGTCTTTAATCGTTTTGTACAAATGTACAATAGAGTTACAAAACAGATTCTTTGCTTTTGTTCCAACTTCTATCACAAATGTTTCTCTTTCCTTTGATGTATTTGTCCTGCGAATATCTGGTGGAGGTGGTAATGCTTGAGGTTGAGTTTGCCCTACCAGAAAGTGACTTAGTTTTCCCTGATCTATCATCCTGAGAATGATTCTCTTTATATTTCTGCAATCATTCGTTGTATGTCTATGGAAACGATGATAAGAGCAAAATTCATTACTTCTGAAGCTTGGAGGTGGTTCACTTCCCATGTTCCATGGTGCGGGTATGTTTTCCATCAGAATTATAGCTTCCCATATCTTCTCCACACTAGTGTTAAGAGGTGGCATTTTGAGTTCTTCCCATACTACTCTATGATTTCGTTGTCCTCTGTTGTAGTTTTGCCTTTGGCCTCCATAAGTTTCTTGTGGCTGATCGAGTCTTTGGATTTTGTTAGTTCCACCATGGTTATAGAAATTTCTCTTTCTCTCGAATTCTTCTTGATCATGACTCCCCATAGCTACTAGTTTCTATTGACTATCACCCATTATCTTCTCTTGTTGTCCTTGCGAGGTGCTCGCCACTATATTTATCAACTTAGGTAACAAGCTTGCATTCGCTGCTTTTGAACTTGTGTTCGCAACTGGGTATGATTCCATTTCATTTTGTTTTTCCTCAAGAGCAATGTATTCCTCTTGCAATTCTCGCAACTCAGTCATTGTGATTGTATTTTTGATCCTGAAAATTTGAATGTATAGCAAGTTTTTCGCGAACATAGCGTTAATAAACGATAGGATGAGATATCTCTCATCCACTCGACCAGCCATATCACTAAAAATTGTCTTCCACCTCATGGTTAGATGCTTTAAACTTTCGCCAATCCTCTGTTTTATCCCAAATACATCTTCAATGCCAGGCCGCGAGGAATTGTTACTTATATATGCTCCTAAGAATATACTCTGCAAATCGTTGAATGATGTTATAGTATTCTTAGGTAAACCTTCAAACCATTTTAAAGCTTCTCTTGTTAAACTTGATGTAAAATATTTGCATAACTGGTGTGATCTCAATAATGTTGTAGTAAAAAGGTTCGTTGAGACTTGTGAAAGCAAAAGATTTTAGACTTATAAAACTTAAAAATAAGGAAAACTTAACACAAAATTGATTCAAGATATGAGAAAATAACCAAGACACTGATTCCACTATTACACATGAATGAATAACGGTAAATAACCCAAAACTCTAATTATTATTTTTAAATCCCTTGTTTCTTAATTCACAAATAATCAGGCAAATTCTCAAAAATTAATTGTATCCCTAAGCATAGATTATCTTAATACAAAGCATAACCTATCTAATTGAATCACAACTAATGAAAAAATTATGCAAACAATTAAATACTCTTTTAAGCAAGATTGAGTGAATTATTAATTATAAATTAGAGAAAATAAAATAGTTACCAATTATTCATGCGTAAATAGCTTCCTCATTGCCTTAGTTGCGAGAGAATTAGCCCATCATCATGTTGGAAACAAACTCAAAACTCATTTTTATGGCTCAGAAGAGGTGTAAAAATGATGAAATGGAGAAAATGATGAAAATCGGGTGTTTGGAACGATTATAATTGTTGCAAACACTGTTACAAAGAACGATAAAGAAAAAAAAACTGTCATTGTTGCTTTAAGACTGTCCTATGAACAACGACCCACGTCTGTGAGTCGTTATCACTGTAGCGAAAACGACGGTCTCTGTGCGTCTAATGTTCTTCGTGTTCTTGGTGCAGCAGCAGAAATGGTGATTCTGCAACTTGATTTTCTAAGCTCTGTTGACGCTCTAACTCTCCCAAACTCTCAGTCCACCTTCTCTGACCTCCCAGCACCTATTTATAACCCAGTAGAAGCAAAATATCGCGTGTAATTGCAACATATTTTTGATTATTCTCCATGCAAGATACGGGATATTTTTTTTTTCCTTTTTCACCTCTTCACGCGCCTTAGAGCTGCAAACTCTGCTTATTTATCTCTGACACCTTCCCAATGGTTGTTAGAGTCATCCTAGCATGCGCAAACTCGGTCCAACTCATGCACATCCCGTGAATATCTCCATCCATGACGTGCTGCCCTATTTCGTCCTCGTGAGTTATATAGCCAAATATAGATGACGAATCGACCCATACCAACCCTGTTACGCTTAATCAAGTCATCCCATGAAATTTCAGCCATTGAATCGCATTAAAACCCCTCCAAATGACGAACTGAGAATATACCAATAGTGCCACCATTTTCCCGCCAAAAAAAAATCAAATGAAGAAGAAGGTCAGCCCTTATCCAACAGCTGGGGGTGCGAATATCAGTTGGGTGCCCCTTAGTAATTAGGTTACCCCTTATCCAAAGTGGGAGTCCGAATAGCAAATGTCCTCCAGGGGTGTTCCGAGCAACTTTTCGAGCCGAATTTTCCAACAATCTTTTTTTCCAAAAAATACCTACAAACACACAAAATACTATAATAAGGAAAAAAACGAGTACTAACAATACGAAACATTGAGGACAAATTAGACACATAAATGCGTCTATCAAATACCCCCCAAACTTATTATTTGCTAGTCCTCGAGAAAAACTATAAAAAAAATATTCTAACTCACTAGGTGGCCCCAGTGACCGAGTTAATCTCGGGAGGGTTTACCAGAGGTGTACCCACAAAAAACCATTACTCCAGACCCTAGCTATCTACGCAGAACCTTGGAAGGAACTAAAGAATCTCCTTGGTTGGCATACTTATTAACTACAGGAGGAAGTACCCTGATGCGAAATTCCAATTGTTGTACACGAGTTTGCACTCAAGCATACTAAAATGCATATAAAGTGACAGAATTTACTACTCGTATAGTTTCTGGACATCATAAACCTGAGTCAACCAATCACATGGATAGATTAAAAGATGGATGTAGAGAAAAACGTGGATGATGTTGACTAAGGTGAACCTATCCTAATGGACTGAGATACTGATCTCGGACTAATATCAACACACCGGCATATACAAGGGAACCAAAGTGGTCGATAATCCTAACTCTAGGTCAACTCACCAGTATACAAGGGTACCAAAGATCGACTTTATTATATTTATTCCAGTTGGTCTAGTGGTCTGGTCTCAATTTTTTTTTTTTTTTTTTTTTTTTTTTATCTCAGTCACTCTATTTCACCCTAGCAATGGTAAAGAGAAAAATAAAAGAAGTGATCAGGATTCTTTCAATGTTTCCATCACAAGGATATGGCGAAACTACCATGTTTTCTTTTTCTAACACCTGAGCTTTGTGCTTTTATGAATAGACTCTTTAGATGTTTCCATCTAATCAGATTGGTTCCTCAACTCCTACAACCAAAATGCTTCCATCCACTTAGATTGGTTAGTGCCATCCTTAATAAACATAAATTTTTAGGCTCTGGAGTTTATTTATTGCAACTAAAAACTAACAAGAAGTTTCTTCCCCACCCCCAAACTTAAATATAACATTGTCCTCAATGTTTCTAATGAAAGAGCAATACCAAAAAGTAAAGTAACATGAGGAATCAGTAAAGAGAGAAGTTGGAAAGATAGTACCTGGGTGAAGAGAGAAATCAAAAACTAATATACAACATACAATCGCATCGATGGTCAATCAAGGGTAAACAGGGTCCTCCAGAGGGACCTCCTCAACATCACCTGTATGAAAGGGCTCTAAAAAGGGTTTCAATCTCTGACCGTTAACCTTCGAAGAACTACTACCGTCCGGTGTCTCGATCTCAACAGCTCCATGAGGAAATACAGTGCGAACAATAAAAGGACCCGTCCACCGAGAACGTAACTTCCCAGGGAAAAATGCAAACGGGTATCATACAGAAGAACTTTTTGACCTGGAGAAAATGACTTCCGTAAAATATTTCTATCATGCCCAAGTTTCATTTTGTTCTTATACTCCTTCGCACTATCGTAAGCATCTATACGAGTCTCGTCCAACTCATTGAGCTGGAGTTTCCTATGGGCTCCTGCCTTGTCAAGTGAAAAATTTAGCTGCTTAACAACCCAATAAGCTCTATGTTCTAACTCAACAGGTAAATGACATGCCTTGCCATAAACAAGCCAATAAGGCGACATTCCAATAGGGGTTTTAAACGCAGTACGGTAAGCCTATAAGGCATCCGTAAGCCTAGACGACCAGTCTTTCCGATTAGGATTAATTGTTTTCTCTAATATACGTTTTATCTCCCTATTAAAAATCTCTACTTGACCACTAGTCTGCGGATGATACGGGGTAGCTACCTTATGTGTAATACCATATTTCTTCATCAGAAGCCTAAAAGGTCCATTAAAAAAGTGCGACCCTCCATCACTAATTATAGCTCGCGGTGTACCAAAACGTGTAAGTATATTATTTTTCAAGAACTCAATCACAACCCTATGGTCATTGGTTTTACACGCAACCACCTCAATCCACTTAGAGACATAGTCTACGGCGACAAGGATGTATAGGTTACCAAAGGAATTAGGAAACGGACCCATAAAGTCAATACCCCACACATCAAAGACCTCAACGATTAAAATAGGATTCAAGGGCATCATGTTCCTACGGGAAATGGTTCCTAATTTCTGGCAACGTTCACAAGTAACACAGTAACTGTGGGAGTCTTTAAACAACGAAGGGAAGTAGAATCCACATTGCAATATCTTAGCAGCAGTATTATTAGCACTAAAGTGACCCCCACAAGCATGATCATGACAAAAGGAAATAATACTGGACTGGTCACTCTCAGGTATACATCTCCTAATAATCTGTCCGGACAATACTTAAACAAATAAGGATCATCCCAAAAGAAGTGCTTAACCTCTCGCTAAAAACCTAGAACGATCTTGTTTACCACAATGTCGGGGCATTCGACCAGTAACAAGATAATTCACTATATTTGCAAACCAAGGTGATTGGGAAACAGAGAACAATTGTTCATCAGGAAAGCTATCCCTTATATGAAGGGAATCATTAGGGGAACTAACAACTAGCCTAGACAAGTGGTCTACTACTACATTTTATGCACCCTTTTTGTCTCTAATGTCTGGACAAAAATTCTTGTAATAAAAGGATCCATCTATTCAATCTAGGTTTGGTATCCTTCTTAGACAAAAGGTATTTCAAAGCAGCATGATCAGTATAGATACGATCTTAGAACCTAAGAGATAGGGTCTAAACTTGTCTAAGGCAAACACAATGGCCAATAGTTCCTTCTCTGTAGTGGTGTAGTTTAACTGGGCATCATTCATAGTTTTGCTAGCATAGTAAATCACATGAAGTAATTTGTTTTCTGACCTAGCACAACACCAATAGCATAATCTGAAGCATCGCACATGATCTCAAAGGGTAGGTGATAGACGCATTTATGTGTTTATTTTTATCTCAATTATGTGCATTGTTAGTTCTCGATTTTGTACTTATTTGATTATTTTATGGTTTTGTAGGTGTTTTTGGAGAAATAAGCTTTTGCGGCGAAATTGGCTTGAAAATTTGATAAAGATACCCGAAGGACACCATGTTATTCGGATCCCCATTTTGGATAAGGGGCACCCAGTTGATAAGGACCACCCAGTTGATAAGGGGCATCCCAACGTTAATTGCACCCAAATAAATACTATTTCCACCCAAATTGCTAAAGGGAGACCAGTCACAG
Organism: Papaver armeniacum; assembly: GCA_023531295.1. Lineage (NCBI taxonomy): Eukaryota > Viridiplantae > Streptophyta > Magnoliopsida > Ranunculales > Papaveraceae > Papaver > Papaver armeniacum. The sequence continues at coordinate 130,348 of JAJJWW010017310.1, read as the reverse complement.
ATAAGGGGAAGTCATCTTCTCAAATTCAAATCAGAAAAAAAGGCGGGAAAAGTTTATTATTTCACGGCAGAATAGGGTTGGATTTTTGGAGGTTTTTGGGAGAGATTCAATAGCAGAATATGATTGGGATGGATTTTTTAAGGTTAAACAGACATGGTATGGTTGTCTGAATCGATTGAATAGGGCCAGTTCATCACAACAGAAAAGGGAAATATTCACGTGAAAATGGAAGTTAAACCCGCGAGAATTTCAGGCAAGATTTTGGTTGGGATTTTGACGGAGTTTTAATTGTAATTGAATTGGGAGTAGGCTGTTAACGTAAAACAGGGTTGTGATAGGTGTAGAGTACACCGTATTTACTATCTAGAGTTTATGCTTTCTTTGCTATTTTCCGTTTGAATTATGTATCTTATGTTTGCTTTTGAGTTTTATAGGTGCAATGGAGTCACTGAGAACAAAAGGAGAAGAAATCACCCATTTGGAGCGAAAAAAGAGCGAAAACACCAATTCATAGGCGAGCGAAGCTAGTTACGGTTGAGCAAAGAAGTGAATAGGCAGTCGGTTCCGCGAAACCGACAGGCCATGCAAGAACTGGGAGCCCTTTTCCTATTTTTGGGTGCCTAGAGTCATTTCTGGGTAACCCCTTATCTGCCTTATCTGGGTGGCTATATCCATCTATAATTCCTACACAAACACCTAAAAATCAGAGAAGCCATCATTTAGTTTTTCTCTGCCTGAAATAGAGAATTCATGGCGGCACCATTTTATCAGAGGTGGAGATCGAGAAGGTGACGCTACTGATCGAGTGAATGGGTGATATTGATTGAAGCTGTATACAGATGAGGAGGAAGAAATGATGATGGTTAGTGATGCGTGTCGTAGGTGCAATCAAATTAATTAATACTTTACTACCTAATTAACAAGTAATATAGGGTAGTCAAGGTCGATCCCACGAGGAGCACGAGATTCTAGTTGTAAAAGTTGTCACGAAAGGGGGGTGTAAAAAAAAAAACAAAAGAAAATAAACAAAGCACTTAAAAGATAAAGTTGAAAGCAATAAGAGAGACAAGACCAAGGAATCCTTCTTCGTTGCGAAACAATGATTAAAGTTATGTTCTTTTCTACTTGTTATTAGTCACAAATTATCACCAACCGTAGGTAAAGCAGACTAGCTCAAAGGCTAAACCCCTAAATCCCTTGTATCACCTGGGACACGGAAGTTCTCGACTACCGGATTCTATTTACCAAACCACCTAGTAGTAGCTCACTCTAGATGTAATTTAAATAAACGCATTAAGATTTATGAACTTATTAGGTTAATATTAGTAGTTAGACTCTTAGATCAAGGTCTACTTGCTAACGTTGTTTCTACACACAATTGCTCCACGGAATCCCTCCGCAAGGTCTCGTGTTTGCTACTTATGTAAAGAGTCAAGAAACGATTACTTATCCCCTAACTTTCACTAGCTTTAGATTAAATCGACAAATCAATTTAGCGTGCACTCCAAACAATCTATCAATCAATCATGAATGTCTTTAAGATCACTCCTATTAGTAAAAACAAACGATAATCATGTGAAAAACTTCAAGATAGAATTGAAAACAAAAACTCAAATCATATTAAGAACTAGAATTCATCCTCAATCAATAAGAAAATTAGCTACTCATGCTTTTGAAATTCACACAAATAATAATAATTAAAAGAAGAATTTTCAAATTCACACAAGTAATTAAAAAGAAAAATCTTAGAAAAGCAAGCAAAAACACAAGTGATGTGTGTGTAGAGAGGTGTAGAAGTTGTAGAAAACTTCTCTATTTATAGGCTTCAATATTCTCCAAATCTTCTAAGGAATAGAATCCTTTTCCTTTTGCAATTCAATTTCCAAATCCAAGCTTTTCTCAACTCTTCCACCTTCTCTTTCCTAATTTGAGTCCAATTCTCCATCCAATTCCTAGCCCAAGTCTTCACACCCATGAGAGAAGTCCACAGAAAATTCTGGAATTTTTGCTCGCCGGAAAACTGGGATTGTGGCCGGAATCCGGCCGGAATAGTCGTCGTCGGCCACCTGAAAATTTCTCCGTCGGTGGAATATTCGACGGAATATTCCGTCAGGACTAACGGTCAAAGTGGTCAACCGTCAGTCAACTGTTAGTCAAAGGTCAAGGGATAAGGTTGTGTCGCGCATCCGAGTCGACCCACGAATCAAACGAGTCGACCTTGAATTGGTGAATGGTCTTACTCGGGTGAGTTGGGACCGATGTCCGCCGATGCGAGTTAACTCGGCGAGATGAAAATCACCGAGAGCTTACTTTGTTTCTACAACATTTCCCGGCCGAATTCCAGCCTCAATTTCTTCAATTCTCGCACGCCTAACATTCATCTAAGTGGTTTAAACATTCATAGTTCCAATCTTCATTCGAACGCCACCAACAAACTATTCCGCTTTCGTCACGGAGCTTCACAATCCGACCGCATACCATCTCCATTCAACACACATTCGATTGAGCTCATTTACCCAAAATCACAGCAACAACAAGTCTTATTCTTCTACGTCTCATACTCATCTCGACTTCGCACTTTCTCTCGTATTCCAACCAACAGTTGAAACAGAATGACCCATTCAAAAACCCCGATTCCTTTGAACTCAACAACCACCACCCATCTGTTCTTCAAATTCATTACAAATCGTTCTTTACCATCTCGACCTTGTCTTGATTCTCTCGATCCCCTTTTTAATGAGCAATGACAATCTTCTTTGACAGAACCATACCCAACTCCCCGTTTCACTCCACAAGATTGATCCATTCACGCACCATACACAAATCGAAACCATCTTTCGCTTCTCCACGAGACTTCTTTCTTCCAATCGATCCGTTCTCTCAATTCATCACCCATTTGCATCAATTGCAACAGCATCGAACCCTTATCTCTCTCGATCGATCTACTGAGATCAATATCAACATCTCGAATCCAACGAATCGATCACGGATTTCTCGAATCGGACAGAGCGTGAAGCAGCTGACCGTTGCTTGCAAAAATCTCTTTCGCCGTGTAGAAAATTGAGAGAAAACTCTCTTTAGGGTAAGGAGTCGAACAAGATTAAAACGCCCACATAAGAACCACCCCCGGTTTGGGTGCCTTAATAAGTGGTTAGTTTCGATAAGGGCTAGCCGGATGGCGACCCCTTAACCTTGATTAGTCTGTCTTTAAAACTTCCCAAAAGGGTTACCCCTTAACATTAACTGAGCTCAAAATAGTGTTCGCCCGTGAAATGACAATTTTGCCCTTTTGGCTCAAATAGGGTGATTTCTTCTTCTTTTCCTCCGTGTGACTCCAAAGTAGCTATAAAACTCAAAACAAGCGTAAAATACATAATTTACAAGAAAAATAGCAAAGAAAGCATAAACTACTAGATAGTAAATTAGGTGTATTCTACACCTATCAGTTAGTTTGTTACCATGAATTAGAGAAACGATGGAAGAAATAGCGGCTCCATTAGATGGATCTGAGATGAATTTGGTGGCGATTTGAATTGCAGTGGAAGTGAAACGGGAATATGCAGATTGAGATCGAGAAACTTTCGTTCAGTGTTGAAGATGGAAGCTGAATTTTTAGTTTGAAAGAGAGTTAGGGTTACATAGAAGAATCAATTTACTTAAGGTTCTGGTGCTGAAGCTGCAAATCAAGAAGGAATTGATGAATCCTTGCTATTGAAGGATGGGATATCTCGTATTTGAGCATCAATCGAAGTTATAGTGTTGTGGGTGTTGTGAATTGCAGAAGGATAAGAAGATCTTGAGAAAGAGATGAACTGATGATATTGCAGAGGAGATTAAAGGGTTTTGAGTTTCAAAGCTAGTACAAATGGAGAAGACATGGGTTGTTCTCAGATTCGATGGTTGTTCTTTGTGTTGGAGGTTTTGAGCTGGAGCCTCAAAGCAAGCAGTATGTATGGAGTACATGGGTTATGATTGAATAAACTACAGGAAGTGTTGATGTTGGTGTTCGTGTCTTTGTGTGTTTGGTGACAGTAACTGGTGCTGGTGGAATGGATTGTTGGGAAGTGGTGGTGACAATTAGTCTGAGAAGCACATGATATGGATTTATGGGAAGTGACTGAATGAGTGGAATGGTTGATGCTGCAGCTGTTGTTGCTGTTGCAGTACAAGACCCAGATGGAAGCAAGCAATGGTTATGTGAGATATGAGGGGCTGAGATGGTGATGGTGATGGTACTGAGGTGGTGTTGCAGTGGTGTTTGAGCTGAGATTGCAAGCCATTGAATCTGCAGGAAATGATGGAATCCTGGGAATAGCCGAGATGAAACTGGTGGTGTGATATGGAGAGTGGTGGACTGAAATGGATGGTTGCAGTGTTGCATTTAAGTAGATGCAGCCAAGTAAGGCAATGAAGTTGAGTTGGTGCTGGGTATATGAATTAAGGAAGTCGCTGGTTTTGTTTTGACGGGAGTTATGAAGAAGTTTGGGTTTGCAGTGGAATGGATGTTTTCAACTGAAATGAGAAATGATGCAGCTGGAACTGAAATTGAGTTGATTTGATGGCAGGTTAGCTGGTGTTGGTAATAAAACTGGGTTGAGCTTGAACTACAGTAAGGAATTGGATGGAATGAGAAGCTACAGTGTCGACAAGATGGGTTCAATGGCGGGGTTATGTCTTTGTTGGAGTTGTGTCAAGCTACGAAAAGAGCTGGTGCAGAGAAGCACAATGCAAATGAGGAATAAAGCTGTTTCAAGGAAGCACTGGTGTTGATAAAAATGCAGGCAAGTGAAGTCATTGCAGCTGGATTTGCAGCTTAAATGAAGCTGTAATTCATTCGGTGATGTGGCTGTATGAAGAAAAGAAATGGGAGAATGCCAGGATGCGAGAGATGCAACTGAGGTTGATTTAAAAAGAAGTGTTTTGCAAACCAGTTGTGAAGGAGGTATGGCAATCATGGCTGGATAGGTAGTTGTGAAGAACAAGGATGGTGCATCACAAATCATGCCAGTGCAATGGCCTAGGCCTAGGTCTGGCTCAGCTGACTAGCTCTCTAACTCAGACCTGACTCGTCTGACTAGACCACCTGACTCGGTCTGACCGAGTTGACCCGATGTGACTCGTTGACCGGTGATCGGGCGGACTTTGCCGGTCACCTGAGATATTTTCCGGTGACGGATTCCGGCCAATTTTCGGCCATAATACCAGTTTTCCGGCGACCGTTTTTGGGAAGAGTTTTTATATGGGTTTTTCTCACACATGGGCTTGATGGACTTCTATCTTTTGGACCTTTGAAGATTAAACCTAATTTTGGAAACAAGAGAGCTATTTAAAGGAAAGACTTCTACAACTTTAAAGGGACATCATACATTATTCTTGGAATTTTGGAGAGCCGTTTTTGGTTTACGCTTCTAGGGTTTGCTTTTGTTCATCTTCTTCTTTTCAATTATTTTTTTTATGATGAACTCCATAGCTATGAGTAGATAAACATATTATTGGTTATGGGATAAAAGTTGATTTCCAACATGTTATTTGATTCAATGAATTAGTTTTGTCTCAATACTTTATTGTTTGTGATTCACAATTAATAATGTTATATGATTTGATAGTTTTTTTGGTTGAGTCCGGAATCAATCCGATTTACATTAATCTCTAGAGCTATATTAGGGTTTTCAATACGAAAAAGTTGTTTATCCCTGATTCTAAGTAGCATAATTGTGGGTAGTGCTTGTAGTGATATATCCTACTAGTCACAAGTGAATCATAACTTTTGTTAAAACGATTAGTGCTTTTACACATTCGTTTGCATTGATTAGTCTTATTCCTTAGAACTTATTGCTTTTAGGGAGTTAAATATAATTGTGCTTTTACACTTTAGGTTGCTTTCTAGGAAGAATTCACATATGCATCTTTTAATGTAGTTGTGATGAAATCAGGGAATTAGCGGGGTATTCTTGCGATCAAGGTATCCTTGGACTTTTAGTAGATGAGAGATTAAATTACCAATTCTAATCATTGATGAAAATACATGCTTGTGAATGATACTATCCCGTGACCAATATCTTCTCCTTATTGACTATTCCAATTATTTGCCTCGTTTTATTTTATTTTTACTTTAGTATTTCGTTAAAACAACAAACATCCCCCCTTGGTTACATTAGAAACTGAAAATTGCATAACAACAATTGCCTCTCTGTGGAAACAAACTCTTCCTTACCTTGTACTTCATTCATATTTAGTGCGTAAGAAAGTGAAATTATTTTTGACGGATTGACAACCGATCAGGTTGGTGTGACCTTTAGATTCGAAAAAGGAGGGAGTGTCATCAAGTTTGTATCAAACAGAGTCGGAGAAATATTATCGGGTTTTAGATATTTCGTGAAGGGTTAAGGGAGGTTATTACGCCTAGTATTGAATGTATCCGGTCTTGTTTGAGTATTGAGATGAATTTGGAGAGTTTGGGTAACTCAGGAGATGCGTGAGAAACAAAACAGAGGACGAGTTATTCTCGGCTAGTTTTCTGATTATTTTTGGAAGTTAGGCGCTGTTAAGGAAGGTTGTATGCTTTGTATTCGTATCTATCTTATTTAGGGAAGTCGACAACTCACAAAAACGGTGCATAGAAGCCTGGCAGGGAATAAAAATCGCGAGACTTGAGATAAAAGGAAGTTATTCTCGGTATTTTCTTGGCTCGTGTTGTATATATACGAGTGTTGAGGTCCATAGAAAGGGTGTGGAGACTTTAGGGGACCGACAGAGAAGAACAAAGAGGTTGCAGAGGAGTTGTAGCAGCAGCAGGAAGAAGAAGAAGAGAAAGAGTTGCAGAAGACACTAGAGAAGTGTTGTTCTCAAGAACCCTAATCCTTAGAACATTGGACCAACAGTAACTATCGCAAACCAGCTACACCAAAAATCTATCGTTCTCAGCAGTCTTATAAAATTGTAACAGCAGCTATTGTAACGACCATTAAGCGTTGCAGATTCTTTGCATTATTACTCCTCTTCAATAAAAACACCTTTTGAACCATGATTTATTATTTTGAGTGTGTTTTTACCATGAGGAGCTAAACCCCAACACTGGGATGACGGAGGAAGCCATATTTCATGCGTGTGGTAATTATATTTAATTATTTCATGACTTTTTGCATGGATTGTTAATTGTTTTATGGTTTTTATTGAATGGTTGTAATTTTAATTGATGGGTTATACTTAGTTAAGTCTTTTGATATCCCATGCTTTAGATATATAGTCGTTGCTTTTCAAAAATCTACATTGGCAAAACATAGAGTCAATATTTTATTATTATTTGAGCTATAATTGTCTAGAATAAATATATGAATCGCATGAATGAATTTTATGGTGGATCCTGAGTCCTAGTACCTCTCGATATTTGTGACAAAACTTGTGTAAATATTATCTTTGTTTTTAGAGTTTTATATTTTTAAGTCTTAAACCGAGTCTTTACAAGTCTGAGTTGAACGAACTTTTACTACCACTTTCTACAACAACATAAAACCACATAAGTAGGTTCCAGTTAGGTTCCTGGACTATGGGGGCGGTAGTGAGTAAATTCTTAAGCTTCTCAAAAGCCTCTAAACAAGCATCATCAAAGAAAAACTTACATCTTTTGCAAGCAAATTGCAAAGAGGTCTAGAAATAAAGCTAAAATCCTTAATGAATCGACGATAAAAACCTGCATGCCCTAAGAATGACCTAATATCTTTTACGGTTTTTGGGACCTGTAAAGTCTTAATAAGGTCAACTTTGGCTTTATCTACCTCTATACCCTTAGAAGATACGATATGCCTTAAAACAATTCCTTATTGAACCATGAAATGACATTTCTCCCAATTAAGCACTAGATTCTTTTCCTCACATCTAGTCAACACTAATGACAAATGATGCAAGCACTCATCGAAAGACGAACCAAACACTCAAAAATCATCCATAAAGACCTCCAAGAACCGTTCTACCATATCTGAAAATATGCTCATCATGCAACGTTGAAAAGTCGCAGGGGCATTGCATAGCCCGAAATGCATGCGTCTATACGCAAAGGTACCAAAGGGACAGGTAAAAGTGGTTTTCTCCTGGTCTTCTGGGGCAATAACGATCTGATTATAGCCAGAGTAGCCATCTAAAAAGCAGTAATGACTATGTCCGGCTAATCTCTCTAGGATCTCGGTCGATGAAGGGAAGGGGAAAGTGGTCCTTCCTAGTGACCTTGTTCAATTTCCTATAGTCAATACAAACACGCCAACCCGTGGTCACTCGGGTTGGGATTAACTCATTATTATCATTCTAGACTACAAGAATACCGGATTTCTTTGGAACAACCTAAACAGGGGCTGACCCACTTCTTATGCCGAAATGGGGTAGATAATGCTGCGTCTAAAGGACTTAAGAACCTCGGTTCGAACTACTTCTTTCATATTAGGGTTTAGTATTCGTTGCATCTCCCTAGAAGGTTTGGTATCTTCCTCTAAATAGATCTGATGCATACAAACAGTAGGACTTATACCCTTAATGTCTGCTATGGTCCACCCTAAAGCTTCCTTGTTGTTTTGAAGGACGGTCACTAGCCTACTTTCCTGATCACTATCCAAGTCGGAAGCTGATCGGTTGTCAATCCGTCAAAAATAATTTCACTTTCTTACTCACTAAATTTAAATGAAGCACAAGGTAAGGAAGAGTTCGTATCCACAAAGAGGCAATTGTTGTTATGTAATTTTCAGTTTCTAAGGTAACCAAGGGGGATGTTTGTTGTTTAAGCGAAATACTAAAGTAAAAATAAAATAGAGCAAAGCAAATACTTGGAATAATCAATAAGGAGAAGATATTGGTCACGGGATAGTATCATTCACAAACATGTATTTCATAAATGATTAGAATTAGTATTTTAATCTCTCATTTACTAATAGTCCTAGGATACCTTGATCGCAAGTATAAGCCGTTAATTCCCTGATTTCATCACAACCACATTAAAAGATGCATATGTGAATTCTTCCTAGAAAGCAACCTAAACTGTAAAAGCACAATTAGATTTAACTCCCTAAGAGCAATAAGTTATATGGAATAAGACTAATCAATGCAAACGAATGTGTAAAAGCACTAAACGTTTTAATAAAAGTTATGATTCACATGTGACTAGTAGGATATATCACTACAAGCACTACCCACAATTATGCTACTTAGAATCAGGGATAAACAACTTTTTAGTATTGAAAACCCTAATATAGCTCTAGAGATGAATGTAAATCGGATTGATTCCCGGACTCAACCAAACAAACTATCAAATCATATAACTCTATTAATTGTGAACCACAAACAATAAAATATTGAGACAAAACTAATTCATTGAATCAAATAACATGATGGAAATCAACTTTTATCCCATAACCAATAATATGTTTAGCTACTCATAGCTATGGAGTTCATCATAATAATATTAATTGAAAAGAATAAGATGAACAAAAGCAAACCCTAGAAGCGTAAACAAAACCGGTTCTCCAAAGTTCCAAGAAAAATATATGATATATAAAGTTGTAGAAGACTTTTACTTTTTATAGCTTTTCTTCAACTTCTAAAATTAGGTCTTCATAGCCCAAAGTCCAAGTGGTCCACCAAGCCCATGTATGTGCAAATACCCATGTGAAAATATGACCCAAAAGAGGTCGCCGGAAATCTGGTATTGTGGCCGGAATAGTCGCCTGAAAGCATCTCAGGTGACCGGAAAAATCCGCCCGGTCACCGGTCAACTGGGTCAAATTGGTCAGGAGAGTCAACTCGGCTGGGTCAACTCGGTCAAGCACCGAGTCAGAGTATGAGTCAGAGTCAACCCAGTCAGCACCGAGTCAGAGTGTGAATCAGTCACTGACTGATCTGAGTCGTCTTAGCTTAGGCCATTGCACAGGCCATAACTTGTGATGCACAATCCTTGTGCTTTATTCTTCTTAGACTTGTGTTCTTTCCATTTGAGCAACATCAGTTCCATCCCAGACCAAATTCTGCAACTCAGTTCAAACTTCTGCCATGACTCCTTGTTGCTGTAACAACAATCTCAGCACCTCATACCTCAATGACTCAGCTGCGGCACCTGCTATTTCCTCAATCACCTCCCTGCAGCTTGCAATCCATTCAATCTTCTTCTTAGTTCAACACCAAGTGGCTCAACTCATTCACCGTGACATCAATTCACTACCGGTTCAAATCCATTTGCAAATTCACATGAGACCCTTAACACCACCACATCTAGCTCCTACCAATCTTTCACCGTAATTAAATTCCAGCTGCCATACACAAGAACCCTGTCCTCCTTGTACTTGGTAATCATTCATTCTCAGTACCACCTAACCACCAGCTACCACTTTAACCTGCAGCTGCATCTTCTCAGCTCAGACTTGAGCTTCAATGCCAATGAACCCCTGCACTTAGCCATTGAGCCATGGTCAACAGCTCAAATCCCAGCTGCAATTCTTCATGCTTGCAGCTGTCATCCATTGCTGCTCCAAACCTCACCATTGCAGCTCCATTTGAACTTCATTACCTCTCCATTTCTAGACCATTGCAGCTCCACCAAACTCTAGCACCAACACCTTGTCCCTGTACAAGCATTTCCAGCTCATTTTTAGCCTGCTTCATCCCACCAGTTTCATCTCCATTACCAGCCTCATGCATCTTCAAAATCATCCAGCTCTAGCCTTCTCAGCATCACTACATCATGCCAATCAACTTGAGCCATTCTGTCATCTCAGGCCACAAATTTCCTTCATCTCAGTTCCATTCCTAGTGCCAGCAAACCACCAGCAGTTCAGACCTGCTTTTCGGACATGTAATTCCATCTGCATACCAACTCAGCCACCACTTGCATTGTCCTCATCCTTCTCAGCTGCTCAGCACCAGTTCCAGCTCCACATACCTGCATCATCCATAGTGCCAGCTCTTCCAAATCATCAAGCTGCAGTTTCATTGCCTTCAGCTCCCAACTCAATATGACATCTTAACCTGCAGTTTCATAATCACGACATCCACAGAGACAACCCCTCTTCTGAGTTCAATCCAAACCCCAATTTCCATATTCCCATCAAAGCTCCAACACAGATTTAACTCAAGAAACCATTTCAGTTCTGCTATTTCATAATTCTTCAACCCAAGTCAAACCATTCACACCCAATTGTTCATATACCACAGAAATCCTTTCTGCTTTCTTCTTGTTCTCAAATCGAGCTTAATCCCCAAATTCCACTTCAAATAAGAACCCTAATTCATCCTCAGCAAAACAGATCTCCTCATCTCCATAACATTCATCATAGATCAAAACCAAAATCGATTTAACCTGAATCCAACATAAACCCATCCAGCAGCACCATTGCATCATCTTCTCTGGGTTCACTCAACCAACAGACTCAAAACTAACTAATCTAACAGCAACAGATTCTCTTTCTCTTGTAGAATCACACAAACTCTTCAAACCCTAATAACCAAATCGATCTCAAGCATCTGTTAAAACCTCACCTTCTCAATCTCTCCCTGAATTTCTCTCAACACATCGATCTCCATGGCCGCCTTCATTTCCTCTCTCTCGATTTTCAGGTTGAAAATAATAATAATGAGAAATTTATTTCTCACTGAATTCTAAGGCTGGTGTAAGAAAATGAAGGTGGATACTCACCACCAGTCCAGCGGATAAGGGGTTACCCGAAATGACTCTAGGCACCCGGAACTAGGAAAAGGGCCTCCCGGTTCTTGCATGGCTTGTAGGTTTCGCGGACCACCGCTATTCACTTCTTTGCTCAACTGTAGCTAACTTCGCTAAATGCAGTGAATTGGTCTTTTCGCTCTTTTTCGCTTTAAATGGGTGATTTCTTCTCCTTTTGTTCTCGATGACTCCATTGCACCTATAAAACTCAAAAGCAAACATAAGATACATAATTCACACGAAAAATAGCAAAGAAAGCATAAACTCTGGATAGTAAATACGGTGTATTCTACACCTATCAGATTCCCCCACACTTAGACTTTGCTAGTCCTCGAGCAAATCAAACAAAACAATTCTAAAGAATACATACAACTCCGTGTCGTCGAGGCTACGGTCACTTTTAGCATAAATAACAAGCCTTTAAACCCCTAGGTGTCCCTAGTGGACGAGTTATAGTCTCGTGAGGGTTTACTAGAGATATACCCACAAAACCTATTTTCCAACTTAATAGTTCTCCTGTAATGATAGTATCCAACGCTTAAGAAGACATAGAAATTCCGCACACTAGTCATAAGAAGTTAGACACATAAATGAACACAATCTCATTCTTAAAAGTTGAGAGAGAAATAACCATCCCTTCTCGACATAAATTGGGGTTCGGAGTGATCGAAAGTCTCGACTCTGCCTCACAAGAAAGGGTTTTATGATATTGCTCTCAATAATAAACAGCTTTTTATGGGTGATGCGTGTCGTGGGTGCAATCAAATTAATTAATATTTCCACTCAATTAAAAATAATATAATGGAAGTCAAGTTCGTTCCCACGAGAAGCAAGAGATTCTAGTTGTAAAAATTGTCACGAAAGGGGGGTGTAAAAAGCAAAAGAAAATAAACAAAGAAATTAAAAGATAAAGTTGAAAACAATAAGAGAGACAAGATCAAGGAATCCTTCTTCGTTGCAAAACAATGATTAAAGTTATGTTCTTTTCTACTTGTTATTAGTCACAGATTATCACCAACCGTAGGTAAAGCAGCTAGATCAGTGCTAAACCCCTAAATCCCTTGTATCGCGGATACGGAAGTTCTCGATCACCGGATTCTATTTACCAAACCACCTAGTAGTAGATCACTCTAGATGTAATTTAAATAAACGCATTAAGATTTATGAACTTATTAGGTTAATATTAGTAGTTAGACTCTTAGATCAAGGTCTACTTGCTAACGTTTTTTTCACACACAATTGCTCCACGGAATCCCTCCGCAAGGTCTCGTGTTTGCTACTTATGTAAAGAGTCAAAAGCGATTACTTATCCCTAACTTTCACTAGCTTTAGATCAAATTAACAAATCAATTTAGCGTGCACTCTAAACAATCTATCAATCAATCATGAATGTCATTAAGATCATTCCTATTAGTAAAAACAAACGATAATTATGTGAAAAACTTCAAGATAGAATTGAAAACAAAAACTCAAATCATATATTAAGAACTAGGAATTCATCCTCAATCAATAAGAAAATTAGCTACTCATGTTTTTGAAATTCACACAAATAATAATTAAAAGGAGAATTTTTCAAGTTCACACAAATAATTAAAAAGAAGAATTGAAAGCAAAAACATGAGTGTTGTGTGTGTAGAGAGATGTGTGTAAAGATGTATAGAACTTCTCTATTTATAGGCTTCAATATTCTCCAAATCTTCCAAGGAATAGAATCATTTTCCTTTAGCAATTCAATTTCCAAATTCAAGTCTTTCTCTTCTTCCATCTTCTCTTTCCAAATTTGAGCCCAATTCTCCATCCAATTCCTAGTCCAAGTCTTCACACCCATGAGAGAAGTCCACAGAAAAATTGGAATTTTTGGCTCGCTGAAAACCGGTATTATGGTCGGAATCCGTGGAAAAAACGTCACCGCCACCACCAAATTCTTCTCCGTCACTTTGGTATATTCGACGGAATATTCCGTCAGTCCACCGGTAGGGACTAACGGTTAAACGGGTCAACCGTCATGGTCAACGGTCAAGGCAAATGAATGAGTCGATCATCGAAGTGACTTTCTAACTCACCGGATCGGTCTTGCGGGGTGAGTTGAGTCGCTCGACTCGTGCCAGATCGGTCATCGCCGGGTTGACTCGCCGCGAGTAAAACCTGGCCGAAGTTTCGGCTATTTACGAGGGCTTCCCAGTGCCACATTCAGGCCGATCTATGTCTTCATTCCTGTGACAGTCCTAACATTCATCTAGTTTCTAACATTCATCGCAACAACCATTATCATTCTATCTCATCAACACCGTGGATCGGCCACATCCTGCTCAAAGACCACCACCTCGGGAGTGCTTCTCTATTCTCTTTTACTCGGATCTCGATCGCTTCGGCTCCAGTGCAATTTTGTCCCCATCGAATCAATGACCCGCGAATCAATAACACCCATTTTCTTCCTCTCAATTTGAGCCAATCAATACCACCATCGAACCCATTTTTCTTCTTCCTCGATTCATCTCTTCTTTCACTCCCCGATTTCCATCTTCGATTAACAAACCCAAATTCCATCTATTCTCGCATCTCCATCTCTACCATAACAAAGAAAGAATTCTCCATCGGGTTTTTCCACAATCGAGAAAGATCTTTCATGGTATCGCCTTTCCACGGCAAGCCAATGTTTCTCGAACAACACTGGACCCATCTTCTCTGCGATCAATTTTAGCTTCTAATTAGTCATCCTCAGTTCCTTTACGAACTAATTCTTTCCATTACCAGCACAATCTTCTTCTATTTCTCTCGAGAACTTGAGTTTCATCCCTAAATTTCTCTAGCCGCCTTTCTTCTCAATTTGGGGTTGGGGAAAGAGGTGAATTATTGGGAACAAGATAAATGTGATTCTCGATTTAGGGTTATAAACTTGGGGTGGATATTCGACATCCTAAGCCACTGCTATGGTTAACTTGAGATGATGCCCTTAACTTTGAGTCGGTCAGTATTTAGTGTTCCTTCAAAATGAGGTTGCCCCCTAACCATGACTGGGCTCCAAATAGTGTTCACCCCTAAAATGACAATTTTGCCTTTTTCTCAAATTGGGTGATTTCTTCTTCTTTTCCTCCGTGCGACTCCATAGTAGCTATAAAACTCAAAACAAGCGTAAAATACATAATTTACAAGAAAAATAACAAAGAAAGCATAAACAATAGATAGTAAATAGGATGTATTCTACACCCTATCAATGGGTCACACATGTGTCCAGGTATGAATGAAGAGAGAATCCTGCGACACGTTGAATGGTAGGAAGGCAAAACCCTCCGAATGTTTTGAAAACCCACATCTTTTATAATTTTGAAAACCCATTTTTCCACGATCTCTTTCGAAAGGAAATCAACCATTTAACGAAGGTGAGAATATGCTACTTACCTCGTTATCCGTTCACAGCGTGCATCTAGCACCACTCTCACAAAGATCCATAGAAACGTCTTCGGTCTTCTATCTATGTCTTCATCTTCGTCTTGGGTGAACTCTTGATGATAACTCTCGAACTTCGTAGAATCTCGACAATGTAATTCCTTCCTCTAATTTCTTGTCGCTGAAACTTCATTATAGATATTCCTTCTTCCCTTGGCTTTATTGGAAGAATACAAAACTAAAAACGAACTATACAAACCCAAAATAAATATAATTTTTTTTTTTTTCTTTCTTTTTTTTTTTTTTTTTCTGTTTTTTTCTTTTTTTTTTTTTTTTTTTTTTTATTTTTTTATTTTTTTTTGAAATAAAAATAAAACAAATACAAAATAAAAACGAAATAAAACAATAAAACTAGTAATGAACCTAAGAAATTTTCTCTTGTCTTTTTTTTTTTTTTTTTTTTTAATTTTTTAAGACAAGAGAAAGTAAAATACAAAAATAAAAACTTAAGTACAAAGGCCATGGTGTAAGTACTTTACCGCTTGATTCTTCACAACTTATATGTCTTGATATCATAAACTTCTCGAACTCTCATCTTTGATAATTTTCACTCTTGTACAATAGTCTTCAACTTATAAAAATTCTGCTCCTTGTTTTGTTGCTTTACTTGAATCTAAAATCTGCTCAATTCTGTACCGTTGCTTGTAAACCTCGAACGTGTTCAACTTTCCTTCAAATTCGTGATGCTCCTCTTGTTGATGATGATGGTGTTTCTATGGACCTGTTGGTTTAGAGAGAGATAAGGTGGATGGTGCTAATCTGAACAAGATTACAAGTGGTATGTAAGTTAGCAATTCGATGTCACCATCATGATTGATAAAATAGCACTCAAGAGATCAAAATAGTGCTTCTATGGTGGGAGGTTGGACAACTCTCACCATTCTGCGGTGGAATTTACGTACGGTGACACACACTCTAAAAGCACAAATTTAGACAGTACAAAGAATTGAAGGTTGGTGCCTCACATTATGTAACATGGGTAGTCTCCACTATAGGGGATCACTACTCTAATACCGAATTCGATCTGCACCTTATTTGCCATTTGGCATAGTTAAATCCAACTTTAACTCTCATACAATTAAGAAACTCGATCATGTTCTCTATCATCTCTAAGTTCAGTCACTATTATGAGATTCTCGATGTAATCTTAGCAACATGTATACTATGTGACTCTGAACTAACTACAAGTTGGAGTTTTCTTATTCACTAATTTACACAAAAGTTGGAAAAGTTGCAAAAATTTACCACGCAAACCACTCCCCCACACTTAAATTTTACATTGTCCTCAATGTAATTGAATCGTCCAAAGCAAGTCAAGGTGGGAAATTCTAACAAAAAGCAGAAAAAATAAAAACAAAACAAGAAAAACGAAAAACAAGAAAAACGAAAAACAAGACAAGAAATACTTATCCTTTGGGTTGCCTCCCAATTAGCGCTTGGTTTAAAGTCGTCAGCCCGACTATCTCCTTGCTTTCTATGACTCCTCCAGAGGGAGTACATCCACAAAGTTAACTCCTTCCACTACTTCGGAAGTGAAATTCTCATAATATGGTTTCAACCGGTGCCCATTAACTTTAAGTTCCTTGCCTGTAGCTATGCTACAAATTTCCACTTTTACTATGAGAAAACACATTAGTAACAATAAAAGGTCCGATCCATCGTGACCTTAATTTACCTTAAATAAATGCAAGCGAGAATTAAACAAAAGCACTTTCCGCTATGCAAAATTGTTTTCTAGAAATCATGTTATCATGAAATGCTTTCGTCTTTTCTTTATAAATCCGTGAACTTTCAAATGCATCATTACGAAGCTCCTCTAGCTCTTGGAGTTGTAACTTCCTTTGCTTTCGAAACCCATCCATCTCCATGTTGCATTGTTTAACAGCCCAAAACGCCTTATGCTCAATTTCCACGGGTAAGTGACAAGGTTTACCATACACAAGCCTAAAAGGAGACATCCCAATAGGTGTTTTATATGCGGTTCTATACGCCCACAAAGCATCATTAAGTCGCATGCTCCAATCCTTCCTTGTTGGATTCACCGTCTTTGCTAGAATGGATTTCACCTCCCGATTAGACACCTCGGCTTGTCCATTGTTTTGGGGATGATAAGGTGTTGCAATCTTGTGCGACACATTGTACTTCGTCAACAAGCTTTGTAAAATCCTGTTTTTGAAGTGAGAACCCCCATCACTAATTATCGCCCTTGGAATTCCAAACCTTGCAAATATATTAGCTTGCACGAAATCTGAAAAAACTTTAGAATCATTAGTTGGGGTGGCTTTAGCTTCCACCCATTTCGAGACATAATCAACCATAAGTAAGATATAAAATTCCCATGGGAGTTGACAAAAGGCCCCATAAAATCAATACCCATACATCAAAACTTCATAAATTGAATAAGAGTTTGTGGCATTTGATTTCGGGCACCTAGATTGCCCGGTTCTTTGACACCTATCACAAGTTGTACAAAATATATGTGCATCCTTAAACAAAGTTGGCAAATAAAAACCACTTTCAAGTACCTTGTGAGCGGTTCTCTTACTCCCAAAATGTCCTCCGCAAGCATAGGAGTGACAAAAAGACAAGATAGAATTAAATTCATATTCGGGAACGCACCTTCGTATTACTTGGTCACTACCATGTTTCCATAAGTATGGATCATCCCATATGTATTGGTTCCCTAACTTCTTAAGTTTGTCCCTCTCAGCACGAGACAAGTTCTTTGGGATTTGTTTAGAAACTAAGTAATTAACAATATCGGCATACCATGGTTCTCCAAAGGCAATTGAGAATAGTTGCTCATCCGGAAACTTTCACGCAATGGGATAGTCTCCTTATCCACAGCAAGTCGGCTCAAGTGATCCAACGCGTGTTCTCAATCCCTTTCTTGTCTTTGATTTCAATATCAAACTCTTGCAAGAGTAAAATCCACCGTATGAGCCTCGGTTTCGCCTCTTTCTTTGTAAGCAAGTACTTAAGCGCTGCATGATCAGAAAAAACAACAACTTTTGTACCAATTAGATAAGAGCGAAACTTTTCTAAAGCAAAAACAATGGCTAATAACTCTTTTTTTCAGTGGTTGTGTAGTTTTGTTGGGCCTCATTTAACGTTCTAGAAGCATAATAAATAGCATGAGGAAGCTTCCCACACGTTTCCTGGCACCGCACCAACCGCATAGTCACTTGCATCACACATGAGCTCAAAAGGCTTGCTCCAATCCGGTGGTTTAATGATAGAAATTTGAAATCAAAAGTTCTTTCAAACGATTGAACGCCACCATACATTTTTCATCAAAGTTAAAAACCACATCTTTTTGCAATAAGTTACAAAGTGGTGATGCTATCTTGAAAAATCCTTGATGAATCTACGATAGAAACCTGCATGACCAAGAAAAGAACGTATCTCCTCACCGTAGTGGGAGGGGTTGAAACACGAATAAGGTCTATCTTAGATTTATCAACTTCCAAGCCTTTAGAAGATATTATATGGCCTAAAACTATGCCATGAGTTACCATGAAATGGCACTTCTCCCAATTTAGCACAAGATTTGTTTCAACACATCGTTCAAGGATTAGAGACAAATTGTTCAAGCAAAGGTCAAATGAATCACCAAAGACACTAAAGTCATCCATGAACACTTCGATTATGTTTTCAACATATTCTGAAAAGATACTTACCATACACCTTTGAAAGGTAGCTGAGCATTGCATAAGCCAAAGGCATCCTTCTATAAGCAAAAGTACCCGAAAGGACAAGTGAAAGTGGTTTTCTCTTGGTCCTCCGGCGCTATCACAACTGATTATAACCGAATAGCCATCAAGAAAGCAATAATAAGAGTGTCCAGCTAAACGTTCAAGCATTTGATCAATAAAAGGTAATGGAAAATGATCTTTCCAAGTGGTGACATTCAATTTTCTATAATCAATACAAATCCTCCAACCGGTTTGCACACGAGTTGGGACAAGTTCGTTCTTATCATTCTCCACCACTGTCACACCTGATTTCTTTGGTACTGCTTGTACCGGGCTTACCCACTTGCTATCGGATATGGGGTAGATAACACCCACTTCCAAACGCTAGAGTATCTCCTTTTTCACAACTTCCATCATGGAGGATTCAAACGACGTTGCGCTTCCCTTTGTAGGCTTTGCATCATCCTCCAAACGAATTTTGTGCATACAAACTAGGGGCTTATACCCTTGATATCGGCAATTGTCCGTCCTATGGCCGTCTTGTACTTCCTTAGCACCCTTAAAAGTTTTTGCTCCTGTAAATCATTAAGCTTATTAGAAAAAATCACAGGTAACTCTTCATTATCACCCAAGTACAAGTACTTTAGGTGATCGGGAAGAGGTTTCAATTCTAACTTTGGAGATTTAACAATTGAAGGTACAAGCTTTTCATCACTGCATGGTAAAGAAATAAAAGAGATATTATGAGTTTCATCATCCTTGTAGTGAATTAAGATCACCAAGGGCTTCCTTGACTTCATTACCACACTCTACACCATTATCCATGGATGTAGTTAACACGGTTTCCAAAGCATCATCACCGTTTAATTCAAACATTTATTTGTGCCAATGTATCCATAACATCAATGGAGAAACAAGAGGACATCACTAGGATATCTCATCGTCTCGAAAATGTTGAAACGTATTGTTTCTCCATCAAACTCCATGGTCAACGTTCCCTTGTCCACATCAATTATGGTTTTCGCCGTTTTCATGAAGGGACACCCAAGTAGCAATGGAAGAGACGAGTCCGGTGAACCTTCATCCATCTCTAACATACAAAAGTCAGCTGGAAATACAAGTTGATTAACCTGCACAAGAACATCCTCAACAATACCCATTGGGTAGACATTAGAGCGATCGTCTAATTGCAATACAATTTCAGCCTTTTGAGAGGACCAAGATCAAGTGAATTATACATTGACGGCTGTGCATAACATTAACGATGCACCTAAATCCAACATAGCTTTGTTAAACGTTGTGTTACCAATTTTGACGGAATGTCAAAACTACCCTGGATCCTTGCACTTAAGTGGGAGTTTGTGTTGTAATATTGCCAAGCATTATCCCCACACTAAGCACTTCATTACCTTGAGCCTTTAGCTTATTGGTACACAAGTCCTTCAACACCTTTGCATACTTTGGAACTTGCTTGATAGCATCAATGAGTGGTATGTTCACATGGATCTTTTAAGAACGTCTAAAATCTCCTTTTCTAGTTCCGCCTTCTTAGAACTTGCAAATCATGAGGAAAAGGTAAAGGAGGAACATAAGTAGAAACCGAGTTTTAGAGTTAGGAATAGGTACCTTAAGTTTGGGGAGAATCCTCATTATTCTCCTCCAAAAAGGTTCCTTTGGTGTGTCCACCTTGCCTGAATCGGTAACCCGGGTTGCACAAGTTGTGTACCACTTCGCAACGTAATAGCATTGACACCCTCTTTTGGGTTAATAGGTTGAGAAGGGAGTTTCACTATTTTGTGCCTTCAATTGGTTCAACTCAATAGCCATGAGCCCATTTGTGTTTGCAACTCCTTGATAGCACTCTTAGTTTCTTGTTGACTCTCTTTAAACATGGTAGAAATACCTTGCATCATTGTTTGAAGCTTTGAGTCAATATCGGAACCTTGATTTTGCATTGATTATTGTGCTTGTGGTTGCTGAAATTGTTGTCTTGGCTGGAATTGTTGTTGTTGAGGTTGAAATCCACTTGAAAAGTTGAAGGTAGGTTGTTGAACCGCTCCTTGCTTGTTGGCATAGCTAAAATTGGGGTGATCTCTCCATCCCGGATTGTAAGTGTTTGAGTAGGGATCATACCGTCTTTGTTGATTTGGAAAGATCGCATTAGCTTGCTCGTCCTCATAAGTTTGAGAGGAACTAGGTATCATCGCGGCTGCAACTTGTTGCATCATTGCCGACATGTTCCCCATTTGTTGACGAAGTTCCTCCACCTCGCTCACTTCATTCACCCTTCTTAGAATCATATCCGAACCACGACTCAAGAATTGTTGGGAGTTCGCTGCCATATTTTCAATTAACTCTCTAGCTTGTGCCACCATCTTGCTAACTAGTGCACCACCACCCGCAGCGTCAATAAGATTCCTATCACTTGATTGAGTCCTTCATAGAAGTATTGATGATCATAGCGTCACTGAATTGGTGGTGAGGAAGCTTGCCACCAAGCTCTTGTATCGTTCCCAACATTCATATAAGGATTCTCCCGTTTTGCTTCATCCCACAAATCTCCTTTCGAATTTGAGTAGCCTTTGATGCGGAAAAGATCTCTCCAAAAAGAGTTTCTTCAACCCATTCCATGTTGTGACACTTCCGGAGGTAAATAGTACAACCAATCCTTAGCACTATCCATTAAAGAGAAACGGAAAACTTTCAACATTGCACCATCCGCCTCTACATCCGCTGAAGCATGGCCATGACAATGGTGTGGAAGTCCATAAGATGTTTGTTTGGATCTTCGTTCACCATGCCATGGAATTTTGGTAATTCTCTAAGCAACCCCGGCTTTATCTCAAAAGTAGAGTTCGTTTGAATACACCCCTGTTGTGTATCAAGCCTATGAGAAGCTAAGTCCTTGAGTGAACGATTTGCATCACCCATTGCTTCTTCTTATTCAACTTGTGGTTCGCCTACGATTGGAACCTCTTGTTCTCCTTCTATTTGTACTTCTCCTTCCACTTTTAACTCGGATTTTTTGTTGCGTCTTGACTTGGTTGGAGTATTGTGCCTCTTGAGTAGCTATCCTTTCCTTGGATAATTCCAATCTTTAGAAGCCAGTGATTAGGTACCAAAACAATTCTCCAAAACAAACAAGAAACAAGACTAAACCAAAAGCAAAAATAAAAGCGAAATTGTAAAAAAGAAACTAAAAACTTAATAACAAGCCGTATGCCTCCCCGGCAGCGGCGCCAAAATTTGATCGGTTGTCAATCCGTCAAAAATAATTTCACTTTATTACTCACAAAATTTAAATGAAGCACAAGGTAAGGAAGAGTTCGTATCCACAGAGAGGCAATTGTTGTTATGTAATTTTCAGTTTCTAAGGTAACCAAGGGGGATATTTGTTGTTTAAGCGAAATACTAAAGTAAAATAAAATAGAGCAAAGCAAATACTTGAATAATCAATAAGGAGAAGATATTGGTCACGGGATAGTATCATTCACAAACATGTATTTTTCATCAATGATTAGAATTGGTATTTTAATCTCCCATTTACTAATAGTCCTAGGATACCTTGATCGCAAGTATAACCCGTTAATTCCCTGATTTCATCATAACCACATTAAAAGATGAATATGTGAATTCTTCCTAGAAAGCAACCTAAAGTGTAAAAGCACAATTAGATTTAACTCCCTAAGAGCAATAAGTTATATGGAACAAGACTAATCAATGCAAACGAATGTGTAAAAGCACTAAACGTTTTAACAAAAGTTATGATTCACTTGTGACTAGTAGGATATATCACTACAAGCACTACCCACAATTATGCTACTTAGAATCGGGGATAAACAACTTTTTCTGCATTGAAAACCCTAATATAGCTTTTAGAGATGAATGTAAATCGAATTGATTCCGACTCAACCAAACAAACTATCAAATCATATAACTCTATTAATTATGAACCACAAACAATAAAATATTGAGACAAAACTAATTCATTGAATCAAATAACATGTGGAAATCAACTTTTATCCCATAACCAATAATATGTTTAGCTACTCATAGCTATGGAGTTCATCATAATAATATTAATTGAAAAGAATAAGATGAACAAAAGCAAACCCTAGAAGCGTAAACAAAACCGGCTCTCCAAAGTTCCAAGAAAAATATATGATATATAAAGTTGTAGAAGACTTTTCCTTTTTATAGCTTTTCTCCAACTTCTAAAATTAGGTCTTCATAGCCCAAAGTCCAAGTGGTCCACCAAGCCCATGTATGTGCAAATACCCATGTGAAAATATGACCCAAAAGAGGTCGCCGGAAATCTGGTATTGTGGTAGGAATAGTCGTCAAAGCATCTCGGTGGACTGGAAAATCAGCCGGTCACCGGCCAATCAATCAAATGGTCAGAGTCAACTCAACTGGGTAATCAACTGGCCAAGCACCGAGTCGAAGTCAACCCTGGGCTATCACCGAATGTGGGTGAATCACCACTGACTGATTCGAGCCGTTTTAGCTTAGGCATTTAGACAAAGTTATAATCTGTGATGCACAATCCTTGTGCTTCATTCTTCTTAGACTTGTGTTCTTGCCATCCGAGCAACATCGCCCATCCGGCACAAATTCTCGCAACTCGGTTCAAACCTTCACATGACTCCTTGCTGTCAGTAACAACAATCTCAGCACCTCATACCTCAATGACATGGGCCTGTGGCAACCTGCTATTTCCTTTAATCACCTCCCCTCGGCTTTCAATCCATTCAATCTTCTTCCTAGTTCAACACCAAAGTAAGCTTCCAACTCATTCACTCGTGACATCAATTCACTACCAGCTCAAATCCATTTGCAAATTCACAAATGCACTTTAACACCACCACATCTAGCTCCTGAATCTTTCCCTATAATTAAATTCCCAATTGCCATACACAAGAACCCCGTCCTCCTTGTACTTGGTAATCATTCATTCTCGCATCACTAACCACCAGTCAGCATGTAACAAATAAATACCACTTTAACCTCGCAGCCGCATCTTGTCAGCTCGTACTTGAGCTCCAATGCCATCAATCCCTGCACTTAGCCATTGAGCCATGGTCAATAGCCAAATCCTGCCAACTCTTCATGCTTGCAGCCTGCCATCCATTGTCGCCTTCCAAACCTCACAATTGCAACCCATTTGAACTTCATTACCTCTCCATTTCTAGCCCATTGCAAACTCCACCAAACTCTAGCACCAACACCTTGTCCCTGTACAAGCATTTCCAGCCTCATTTTTAGCCTGCTTCTATCCCACCGCTTTCATCTCCATTACCAGCCTCATGCATCTTCAAAATCATCCAAATCTAGCCTTCTCAGCATCACTACATCATGCCAATCAACTTGATCCATTCTGTCATCTCAGGCCACAACTTGCCTTCATCTCAGTTCCATTCCTAGTGCCAGCAAACCACCAGCAGTTCAGACCTGCCTTTCGGACATGTAATTACATCTGCATACCAACTCAGCCACCACTTGCACTGTCCTCATCCT
The DNA here is from genome assembly GCA_023531295.1 of Papaver armeniacum. Classification (NCBI taxonomy): domain Eukaryota; kingdom Viridiplantae; phylum Streptophyta; class Magnoliopsida; order Ranunculales; family Papaveraceae; genus Papaver; species Papaver armeniacum. The sequence continues at coordinate 105,994 of JAJJWW010017310.1, read as the reverse complement.
TCTCTACCGCCAAAGACGGGCCTCCCACATACCGCATCATCCACAGCTCTGCCAAATCATCCAGCTGCAGTTTCATTGCCTTCAGCTCCCAACTCAATATGACATCTTAACCTGCAGTTTCATAATCATAGCCTGTCACAGACAACCCCTCTTCTGAGTTCAATCCAAACCCCAATTTCCATATTCCCATCAAAGCTCCAACACAGATTTAACTCAAGAAACCATTTCAGTTCTACTATTTCATAATTCTTCAACCCAAGTCAAACCATTCACACCCAATTGTTCATATACCACAGAAATCCTTTCTGCTTTCTTCTTGTTCTCAAATCGAGCTTAATCCCCAAATTCCACTTCAAATAAGAACCATAATTCATCCTCAGAAAAACAGATCTCCTCATCTCCATAACATTCATCACAGATCAAAACCAAAATCGATTTAACCTGAATCCAACATAAACCCATCCAGCATACCAAGACTCGATCAATCTCCTAACCATTCAAACATCAACTCCATTTTCTCATTTATTGGTTTCACGGTATCATACTGTACTCAATTCCATTTCAAAGCTCTCCTCGGACTCAATTGCCCCACCATTTCTTAACCACGATCCGTGTTCTTCTCAATTCATAACCAACGTAACCTCGCGATTCATCTCAAATGACATACAAATATCCATTGAATCCGAGCCAAACCCATGACAATAATCGATTCTTCAATCGATCGTATTTAGCAAAACCCTAATTTCTCTTGACCTAAATCTCAGATTTCCCATCTGCTCTTCATCGCTTCATCTTCTGAATTCTCGTCTCAACTCAACCCTAGCAAAGCAGACCCATTAACAAGCAGCGACACCAAGATCACAACAAAATCAAATCAATTTTCTTCTCAATTTCTTCAAATTGATCTTCATTTGAGCATCAACAGAGGAAATTACACGATTCGCCATCTCCCCCCGCCCATTGAAATCTCACGGAAGCCTCTTCATCGATCTACCATCAACTTCTTCTCCCACTCTGTGAATTTCTCGATCTAATTCCCATCGTGTTCTCTGCTTTCATCATTTCCTCTCTATTTTTCCAGTGATATTCATGTGTCGACAATAATGAGAAGAAATAACTTCTCTCCTCAATTCCAGGGCTAGGTAATAGTCAAGTATTCCTATAGGCGCCCAACACATGATACAGGCCACCAAGTACTTTTACTCGTCAGTCCTGGGAACCGACAAGCTTAACTGTTGATTTTGCTCGTAACCTTCTCATACGAACCTAATGGCCTCGTTCTTTCGCCGATAGCTTCGCCTTTTTCGCTCTCGTCACCATGATGAAAAATAAATCCAACATTTGAGCAAGTTCTACTTCTTTTCGCTCCAATGACTCCGAGATACCTAATCTAGTCAAAAGCAAACATAAGATACATAATTTACAAGAAAACTCGCAAAGAAAGCATAAACAATGGATAGATATTAAGGTGTTTTACAACACCTATCAGAAGCAACAATCACAGGCAAAGTTTCAGATGGGCCTAAAAACACATACTTTAGAGTATCTGGCAATGGTTTTAGGTCCAACTTAGGAGGCTTTTCTAACGAAGGAACTAGGGTAGAATTAGAAACTGGTAGTGGTTCAAACTTAGGTTTCCATCCATTACTAGTGTCTAACAAAGTGGTTGAATCTAACAAAGCATTCACTTCATTAATCACATCATCATCATCAAAATCAATCCCAAAGTGAGCTAGGCATTTCTCTAATGGATCTTCTAACAAAGTATTTGGTAATGACTCCTCGACTAATGTTCCTATCATGTTCACCTCTATGCTCGAGTCATCTAGTTCGAGAGGGTAGCTTACTAATATGAAAGACGTTCAGCTCAATAGTCATATTATCAAAAGACAAATTCATGATACCAGATCGACAGTTAATGATCGCATTGGATGTAGCTAAAAAAGGGCGACCTAAAATTATTGGTATCTGGTTCTCTGGGTCTGGGACAGGTTGGGTATCTAGGATAACAAAATCCACCGGATAAATAAACTTGTCGACCTCTATGAGAACATCCTCGATCACACCCCCGAGGAATTTTAACGGACCTATCATCTAACTGAAGAGTCATCTCGGGTAGGTTTCATCTCACCAAGTCCTAGCTTAAGGTACACATGGTATGGGAGTAAGTTCACACTGGCTCCTAAGTCAAGCAAGGCTTTCAACACGGGTATTTACCTATTGTGCAACAAATAGTGGGGACCCCGGGTCTTTATACTTAGGAGTAGTGGTATTCCGAATAATAGAACTCACGTGACTAACTAGGAAGGCTTTCTTTTTAACACTAAGCTTACGCTTTTCGTGTACACAAGTCCTTAAGAAACTTGGCATAAGCGAGAATCGCTTAATCGCATCCAACAATGGGAGGTTGATAGTAACTCGCTAATAACCTCCAATATATCATTAAAGTTGGACTCCTCCTAGTTGGAACTAGCAGCTGGGGAACGGCTCTGGAACAAAGCCTGGTTCAATATGACCCTCATTGGTCTCATTAGAGACTCTATCGGGCCTCCTCATTTTCTGGCTCGAAAGGGTGAACTACATCATGTTCACTTTCTCGTGCATGGCGACCTTATTGTCAACTTTCTTTCCACTCCTAAGGGTTGTAATAGAATTCACATGATTGTACGATTTCTCTCCTTTAGGGTTAGGATCAGTATGACTAGGAACCTTCCATCTTCTCTCTCACTAAGGAACTTAGCTATTTGGCCGACTTGAAGTTCTAATTTAGCAAGAGACTGGGAATTATTCTTAAAATTCTCGCTTGGTTTCCTCTTGAAAATTATCCGGCTCTTTACTAACATTTCCCGGCTCTATGTTAACATATCCTAGCTCTTTTTAGTATACTAAGAGATTCCTCTAAGCTAGTCATTCTATTCTCGAAGGGTTCTGAACCTGGGTTTGACCCAAGAATTCTTATTATAACCAAAACCTAGGGAGGCTGAGAATTACTAGACTGACCTTGATTCTGGCCCTTAGACCAATAGAAATTAGGATGGTTTCTCCAACCAGGTTGTAGGTCTCTGATTATGGGTCAAACTTCTGACGGTTCTCAAACCTAGCATTATTATAGACAGCATGAGCTTGCTCTTCACTAACCTAACCTTCCCAAAATGAGTTATCGGGCTCCATTCCACAACTAAATACTTGAGAGGTTCTATTAGGTTCACCAAGGGACCTATTTTTAGACTGACCCATCTCCAAAGCTTCTAACCTTCTGGACGAAGAAGCAAACTTAGCATCTGACCCGAAGCTTGTATCTACCATATTAGTGCTACTTCTATTAACCAAGAGTCTTTTAGGGGGTTCAACACAAGACTCCCACTGTTTGGATTTCTCAGCAACAACTCCTAAGAAGGTAAAGGCATCCTCATGACTTTTATTAGTAAACTCACCAAAGACATAGACTCGACCATGGCTTTGGTCGAATAGTCTAAACCATCATAAATAATCCCTACAAGTTTCATCTTATCAAATACTTGGTGAGGACACTGAGATAGGAGATCATTGAATCTCTCTAAAAACCTATAAAGAGACTCTCCCTCTTGTTGCACACTAGCACTAATTTTCTGTCTAACAGCTGCAGTTTTATGCTTAGGGTAGAATTTCATATAAAAAAAAGCAATAAGTTCCTGCCATGTTTCAATGGATTCATATGGTAGGTTGTTTAGCCATGTCTTGGCTTTATCTTTTAAGGAAAAGGGGAACATCTTAAGTTTCAAAACTTCATCAGTAAGGTCTTTTATTCTAACTGTCCCACAAATTTCCTCAAAGTCCCTAATATGAAAATAAGGGTTCTCATCATCTTTTCCTATGAATATAGGGATTATCTAAAGAATACTAGCTTTTATCTCGAAGTTATCCCTATTGGCTGGCAATTTAATGCCTGAAGGTCGGTTGGTCCCAGTTGGGAACATGTAATCTTTCAAAGTTGCCATCGTTGGCACAACTGAAGTACTAGGGGTACTTTCCTCACGAAGAGACGGATTCTCAAAACTGAAATTTCTAAAACGGGCTCTCAAAAGAAGAGTCTTCGAGCTCCCTGCCTTCACAAGAAGAACTACTAGGTTTGTCACTAATCAAACGACCTAGAGTGTTTCTTTTCCAAGACCGTTCTCTAATGACCTCGGGCATACACCAGAAAAACAAAATAAAAAGAAAAAGAAAAATCCTAAAAGAAAGGGAAGTTCCATGCAAACACAAACAAGGCTGACTCCACCACAGCAAACCTAATGATATCTAGCAAACAAAAAGCATGATGGCTCCACTTAGATTGTTTTCTGGACCAGCTTCTAATCCTTCGAAAGGGAATTCAAATTTAATCAAACCCTCTCGGATAAATCCGAGTCAAAGTAAGTTGAATCATAGGTAGGAAGCTCCGTGGAGCTTTGATACCCAAGGCCTCACCGCTATTACAAGACGGCGCAGCCACGCATTCAACTTCACAGAAACCATCATGAACTTCAAGTATGCTAAAAGAGTAACCAATATTTTCGAGCGACTTTCTTACTAAGCTCGTTACCTATCGGTCTCGTTCTATTCAAATTTTAAGGCTTAGGTTCGCGTTAAGTATTGTTCTCCTAAAGCGGGCAAGAAGATAACGGTGATGAAATCCGAACCCTTATCTTGTATGGCCAGTCCTTGACCTTTACTAGGAAATTAAAACAGCCGTTTTCAATTCCTCAACATATATTCACATGAAGGAAGACAGTAACTCGCTGACAGGGGATTCGCGAGTGTTTCGACAAACTTACCTCCCGTACCATACGGGGGATGAACCGTTGTAGTCAACTCGAGCCACGACTCCTATGTCATGTACGAACTCGAGGGGCTGAGGTGATATCGTAATCCATCCTTCTCTGTAAACAATTTAATATTTAATACTACCCTTCCGTAGGGTTTAAAAATCAAAGAATGTCCAAGTCCAAAGTCCAAAAATAAAGTACAAAAGAAAAGGAAAGTCTTAAAAAAAATATAAAAAATATCTCTCCTTTTTTTTATAAAATATAAAAAATCTTCTTATTTCGCTCCTTTCGCTTTGTCTTTAACTCCAAATCTTTAAGTATCCACCAAAAGCTTTGGCAAATTTTTCTTCGCTCCAAATCCCAAAATCCAAAGGAAAAGACAAAAACCCAAAACGAAAGAAGAACAAATAAATAAAAACCTAAAAGAAAATCTAAAAACTCTAGCCTAAAGACAAGCCCATTTACATGCGCCAAAAATTGGTGTGATCTCAATAATGTTGTAGTAAAAAGGTTCGTTGAGAGTTGCGAAAGCAAAAGATTTTAGCCTTATAAAACTTAAAAATAAGGAAAACTTAACACAAAATTGATTCGTCATTTGGAGGGGTTTTAATGCGATTCAATGGCTGAAATTTCATGGGATGACTTGATTAAGCGTAACAGGGTTGGTATGGGTCGATTCGTCGTCTAAATTTGGCTAGATAACTCGCGAGGAGGAAACAGGGCAGCACGTCATGGATGGAGATATTCACGGGATTTGCATGAGTTGGACCGAGTTTGCGCATGCTAGGATGACTCTAACAACCATTGGGAAGGTGTCAAAGATAATAAGCAGAGTTTGCAGCTGTAAGGCGCGTGAAGAGGTGAAAAAAGAAAAAAAATATCCCGTATCTTTCATGGAGAATAATCAAAAATATGTTGCAATTACACGCGAGATTTTGCTTCTGCTGGGTTATAAATAGGTGTTGGGAGGTCAGAGAAGGTGGACGGAGAGTTTGGGAGAGTTAGAGCGTCAACAGAGCTTAGAAAATCGAGGTTGCGGTAATCACGACGTGGGTCGTAGTTCATAAGACAGTCTTAAAGCAACAATGACAGTTTTTTTTCTTTATCGTTCTTTGTAACAGTGTTTGCAACAATTATAATCGTTGCAAACACCCAATTTTCATCATTTTCTCCATTTCATCATTTGTACACCTCTTCTGAGCAATAAAAATGAGTTTTGAGTGTGTTTCCAACATGATGATGGGCTAATTCTCTCGCAACCAAGGCAATGAGGAAGCTATTTACGCATGAATAATTGGTAACTATTTTATTTTCTCTAATTTATAATTAATAATTCACTCAATCACTGTTTTTGCAAAGTATTTAATTGTTTGCATAATTTTTTTCATTAGTTGTGATTCAATTAGATAGGTTATTCTTTGTATTAAGATAATCTATGCTTAGGGGATACAATTAATTTTTGAGAATTTGCCTGATTATTTGTGAATTAAGAAACAAGGGATTTAAAAAAAATAATTAGAGTTTTGGGTTGTTTACCGTTATTCATTCATGTGTAATAGTGGAATCAGTATCTTGGTTATTTTCTCATATCTTGAATCTGCCAGTAGTGCCACCATTTTCCCGCCAAAAATAAAATTCAAATGAAGAAGAAGGTCAGCCCTTATCCAACAGTTGGGGGTGCGAATATTAGTTGGGTGCCCCTTAGTAATTGGGTTACCCCTTATCCAAAGTGGGAGTCCGAATAGCAAATGTCCTCCGGGGGTGTTCTGATCAACTTTTCGAGCCGAATTTTCCAACAATCTTTATTTCCAAAAAATACCTACAAACACACAAAATACTATAATAAGGACAAAAACGAGTACTAACAATACGAAACATTGAGGACAAATTAGACACATAAATGCGTCTATCAATAACACAACATAATAATTTTCCCATTGTAACATACATCTCACATAAGCTTTGATGTGTTGAACGGCACAAGTTGTTCCGTCGAAAATGCTAGTTAGTGCTGGTAGATTGCACTTTGGTGGTATTCCTCCTAATTGTACTTCTCGTGTAAATGGAGTCTTTGCAGCTTCTTCTATGGCTTCATCTAATTGTCTCATGCCTCCTTATTTCCTATTGTTTAACATTCCTCTCATCTCCACTAGCTCTCTTAAAATTTGCTCATTTACACCAGAATTTGGATCCATGGGTCTTTTTAACGCCTTTTCCCTTCTTCTACGTTCCTCTCTACCTTGATTTTCTCGTTCATCATTTTCTTCTTGTCTTTCCCTGCGATCTTCTCTTTCCTCTCTTTCATGAATTCGCACACCGTTATATCTCTCATTTTCTCTTATTCGCTGCCTTTCAACTCTCTTTTGTATTCTATCATATTCTTCATTGATATTACCATTGTTGCGATTTTGTAAACGCCTTCTTTCTCGATTATCATGATTGTTCTGGCGAACTGCCTCTATGAGCTCTTTTTCCTCCATTTCTGATCTCAACCTCTCTCTTTCGCAAGCTAGATGTGCTTGTTCAGCATAATGCCTCTCTATTTCTTCTTCAATTGTTCGTTGATTCCTTTGAATATCTCTTCCGTGTAATATTCTCCTTCCTTCTTCCTGATTTTATTCATCATCTTGATTATTTTGCTCTTGAGGTTATCCATTCCCCTGATTTCTATCATTTTGTCCATTTTGGAGAATTTCGCCAAGTGGGATATAGCGATCTTCAATCATTTCTCTTCTTTCACGATATTCTTCGTTTGGATTTTGTATTTCCCCTCCAGTATCTCCATTAACATTTACTACGGGTGAATTTCTCCTTATTTCTCGCCTAGTTGATCTTGAGCTTGACCTTGTAGTGCTTCTTGACCTTCTATTTTGTAATCTCATGTTTTCCATCCTCAACTCGTGATTTTGTCTCGTCAAATTTGCACATTATTCTGCTTCTAATCGCCTTTCTTCATGTATTGTTTGTCATAATGTCTCTAATGCTGCGATCTCTTCATTTCCATGAATTATTTCTCCAATTACTTCTTGGTCTCTCTCCTCTCGTCCATTGTTTCCTAATTGCTTCTCTTCTCCTCTTTTATCTACAGAATCCGATCGCCAAGTGTGCACGCTCACTCTATCATAATCCACAGTTCTATTCGGTATTGGTGTACGTTGAATTGGCGGTTGAATTTGATTTTCTCCATTATTCCTTGTGTTCATTCTTGAAGATTCCCCCATTTCATCTCTCCCTTCTCCAGCAAGTCTTCTACTCCTCCTAACAGTTGTTGGTTGTTTTGATGCACGTCTTCTTCTAGCCATTGTTCAATCTTAGTGAATCGTTGAAAATTATGTGAAATTTCCTTTCCTATTACTCCAAGTTCTTTCAAATCACAATATCAACCTTCAATCATCCCTGTTTCTAGCGCCATTATGTAGTTGCAGGAAATCCCACACTACACCCCTCACAAAAATCCACACAATCAAATCATTTAAGATGAACAATTATAATTTTTATTGGTTAAACTCACAAATGTTACAAGATGAAAAGGAAATAAGCTAAAGAATTTACAAATTTTCTAAACTTTCTCTCTCTTAATGACTTGCTCAACACTCGAAAAAGATCTCTCCCTTCCTTAAGCCTGTTCGGCTCTTTATATAGGACATTACATAGTGGATGACAGCTAAGTTGTCCTTTATTTTCGGGTATGACTTGCGAGATTATCGCGAGTATATAAATGTTAAATTTCGCAACACTCCTAAATCTCGCACGGTCTTCACATCTTTCTCGTGTTCAGGCTGTCGTCATCCGTTGCGTCATTTTTATTACCCATCTGCGACGTCCTCGCAATGTGTCGCTCAAGGATTTCGCAAGGGTATTGATGGTGCGATATTCTGATCCTACAACATGAAACCGCTCTTGGTGGTCACGGGACTAGGTATTGTTCGTTTGAGCAATCCCCAGGTTGGTTGGAGAGAGTTTGGGCCCAATATGAGCAATTGATCAAATTAGGTCAGAATTATGAAATCATGTGGGACCGGCTTTTTGCAAGCCCTAGGAATGACTCTGGTCGGTCATCAAGGCATGCACGTGTTACCACGGTGTCCATGTCTCCGTACTGAGAGTTTCATTATCCTCTGATGTGCGTTCGGGCAACATTGCGAATTTTCAGAAGAGTTTTATCTTGACTGAAATTCTTGATTTTTGTTGGAATGAGCATGTATGCTCAATTGATCAATATTTTATAAATATTAAAATAAGAATATTTTAACATTTAAAATTGTCGTGAGAGGCTAGCCGGTCACGTGACCACGTTGGCTCTTGAATTTTCGTGATTTGAGCAATATTCGAGAAGTTATGAAGAAATCATGATTTTTGCTCAAACCAAGGAGTTTCATGAATTCGAGGAAAATAATAATTATAAAAGACTAGGGATTGCAGAGTGTGGGACCGACCATGGCTAGGGCATGGCCGGCCGGCCATGTTGCCCGGTCCCGCACTCCTTTTCCTATTTTATAATATTATTTTCATGAATCCGTGATGTTATGAAGAATCCATGAGTTTTGTTGAAACGGAGGAGTTTCATGAGTTTAGGGAATAATCATTTTAAAAAGCTAGGGATTGTGAGGCGTGGGACCGGTCACGACTTGGGAATGGCCGGCCGGCTATGTTGCCAGGTCCCACACACCTTTCCCTATTTTATAATATTATTTCATGAATCCATGAAGTTATGGAGAATCCATGAATTTTGTTGAAACCAAGGAGTTTCATGAAATTGGGGAATGATTATTATAATAGGATAAGGATTGTAAGGTGTGGGATCTACCACGGCTAAGGCATGGCCGCCCGGCCGCCATGTTGCCCGGTCCCGCACACCTTTCCTTATTTTATAATATTATTATTTTTCATGAATCCGTGAAGTTATGGAGAATTCATGAATTTTGTAAAACAAGGAAAGTTGTTAAAATCAAGGAGTTTTTTCACGAGTTCATGAAATAACAAAATAGGGAAAAAATAATGAGAGAAGCATGGGGACCGGACATGGCTAGGGCATGGCCGGCCGGCCGGTGGGCCCGGCCCCTGGGCGCTCCTTATTATTTTATTAATATTTGTTGTTTTCTCCTGTTTTGCGCCATCTATTCATGTTTTTGGATGCTCGTTCGTGCGTCCGGGTACTCAATCGTGCATCATTGTCGAGTACACTTACACCATTTTGTGGGGCTTACTCAGTGATGTTCAGATGCCCGGTTGTCGAGTATTTATTGCTAATCCATGAGATTCAATGTAACATAATTCATGAAACGAGACAATAAAATAAGTATTTATCACTTCATAGGATCAGTTGTGGATTCGACCATGAACTCGGAATAATAAAATAGGCATTACCATTCCATGGGATCGTGGATTCGACCATAGAATCAGAGTAATAAAATTATCTATTACCATTTCATGAAATTAGCAGTGAATTCGATTATGAAATCGGAGTAATGAGATAAATTATTGTTGCCATTCAATGAGATCAAGTCGTAGATTCGATCATGGAATCGGAGCAAATGTCATTGCCATTCCATGGGATCAGGCCGTGGATTCGACCATGGAATCAGAGCAATTGTTATTACCATTACATGGGATCAGGCCGTGGATTCGACCATGGAATCGGAGCAATTGTTATTGCCATTCCATGGGATCAGGCCGTGGATTCGACCATGGAATCATAGAAATTGTTATTGCCATTCCATGGGATCAGACCGTGGATTCGATCATGGAATAAGAGAAATAATAGATTATTCTTGGAATTCAGTGGTGAATGTCACGGAAAAATTAATATATGTGCAAAGTCAGGAGGCGGCTAATCCTGAGGGTGCTCTCTGACACTACGGAGAACACCCGAGTCTATACATGGTAGATCTACATAGTTAGAATCAGTGAGTGTCACTGTCCTCAAGGCGTTGTTGCTCTCAATCTTAAGGAGAACCTCCAAATCGTTCTTCTATGTAGAGGGAAGTTGCTTTCATGTAGTCAGGGAACAGTGAGTATCACCGACGTCCTGAAGGCATTAAGCTCCCTCAACAAACAATTATGTAGGAGGACCACCCAATTCTATTATTCTACATAGAGTGCACAATGAAATTCCAGGGATCGAACGCTCAGCTAGTGGAGGCTTTTCGAAAGACATTTTCATCATGGCTTCGTAAAATATGAATCGTCACATGCCTGAAGCCGTACCAGAAACATGCAGTATCATGATTTTACGGATTTGACCCTTGTTGAAAATCCACCATCAACAGGAATCAATTTAAAAGGAAGTTTGTACTTTAAGTTAAACAGGGAAGAAGAGTTTTATCGGGTATGATTTTCTAAACTTGGGAAGATTACTTGTGGATGTAGGAATTCAACACGACCTGGAAGGTGATGGAAACATGTTGGAGCAATTATGTGTACAACAGATACGTGAAAGAGGAACATAAGGAAAGAAAATCGTAGGATATTATAAAAAAAGAAAAAATATTCTGTGAAGAATAATGAATTGAATGAGAGATATTATGAAGATTTGATGTTGCTATGAGTATATAAAGGGTTGTTGGGAGTTAGAGAGGGAGGACGGAAGAGACTGGAAAGAAATAGTTAGCTAGAATTCGAGAAATAAGAAAAGATAGGAAGTTTTGTCTGTCATTGCTCAACGAAGAACACAAAGAACAAAATACGCTCGGTAATGATGCATAAGGAAGCTATCGTTATACAACTACAAGAGTAGTCTATCGTTAATTATTCAATAGCGGTAGACCTTCTGCAACTGAAACCATAGTGGTTGTTAATTATTTATTGAGCTGTTTTGATCGCTATACATCTTTAGCGATTGGAAATCATTATAAGCAGATTTTTATTATTTTTAATACAATGATTAATCAAGTTTTATCCACTTTTTGATTCATGAGTAGCTAAATTTCTTTTTTAGGGTTTTGGAAGAAGCTATTTTTGATGCGTAATTCTTAATAATTATTTTCTTTGAAAGAAATACTCCATTATTGTTCTTTTAATTTATTAAAATTTTTCTCTTCTTTATATGATTCGTAAAAATTGTTTTGGACAGTTTAGCTACCGATCTTTTATAAGCGAAGGAAAATTAGGCCGTAGAATAACGACGAGAATCATAAAAAAAGAGCTTGTAACGTTATATATTCCAAAGCATGAGATTGAGTTCGAAAATTGTTTTGAGTAAACTAGAAGTATTTTGTCAAAGAAATTGTTATTGAGTTTACAAATATTGGAAGTAGTGGAATCCAAAACCCTAGAATCATCTCTCCTTGGTGAACCAAAAATCAAAGTTTATTAGTTTTTCTTAGCATTTTCTCTTTATTAGTCTTAAAACCAAATCTTCATAAAAGTCTGAGCAACGAATCTCTACCTACCACTTGTAAAAACTATAGTCAAACCTCGATAAATGAATGGCCTCGGGACCAAGAAAAAATATTCTTTTAGCGGGGTTATTTATTTATCGATAAATGAATATTTATTCATTTAGACAATATTTTCTTAATTAAGAAGTTAAATTTTATAAGAGAAGATGTACAAATGTAGCTAGATGGAAAAAAAAATATTTGGTTCGAAGATATAGATGTTCCAGAACTAGAAAATGGTCAATTAGAAACAGATATCCAAGGATTAACTGGTGTCATTTTTTATTTACGTTCTGGAAATGTGATGGAGGTCGAGCATGATTTAAACTATCCTAACGAGAATGATGCAGTTATGGAATCTCCAACAGATGGAGAAACTATTGAGTCAGTAATGAATGACGAGAATGATAATGAACTAGATGACAGTAGCGTCGTACCAAATGTTTCATCTCAACATTCCTTTCAAGCGATGGTCACTTTAAAATATTACTTGATACAGCACGAGCAAAATATTCCAATAATTAAGGATGCGATGCATTTTGGTTTGGGTAAAAAAAAAAGACATTTAACCATAGATGATTTTTTTTGAGTTTATTTTTACATATATTTTTATGTAAATTTACTTGTTATGTATTTCTTTTATTCTTATATATATATATTTTTTATATGGAATTTAGTGATTATTCGTTTATATTTCTATAGGTTCTTTAAGGATTCAATTTTTTTTTATTCATTAATTCATTAAGCGGGGTTATTCATTTATCACCTTGCCCAAGTCGGGACCAGAGAAAATTATTCATTTGGCGAGATTATTCATTTATCGAACATTCGTTTATCGAGGTTTGACTGTACATTAGTTTTTGGCGCCGCAGACGCGGACTTGCCTTTAGGTTTGTATTTTATTTTTAATTTTTAACTTTTGTTTAGTTTATTAAATTTTATTTTCTTTGATTTTACTTGGGTATTTTTTTGTTTTTATTGTGCATGTAATATTCTATATTTATTGTGGAATTGCCTACTAAAAGAGGTAAGTAAAAAACCCAAATTATATTATTTTCTTAAATTTTATTTCCTTTTTGTGTATATTTCTTTTCTTTTATTTTTTTTTTAAAAAAAGGTTATTTAACGGTTGGTACCCAACAAATGTCCAACACCTAGCTTTGGTACCCAATATTTGAAATATTAAGGGTTGGTACCTTGACAAACTGCTGACCGTTAAAATCACCATTTTACCAACCTATTTATCTTTATTAATAATTTTATCATTAAATTATAAGAATTTACCCTTACTGAAAAATCTTTATCTTTCTTCTCTATCTTCTTCCGTTTCAAGTTTTCAACTGAAAACACCTCAATTATCAGATATTTAAATCGAGGCCATCATCATATAGAATACCCAAACCCAACGAAATCCTTCACTAGAATTTATATCTAGTTCTTCGTCAATTCCTCTTGGAGAGAGTAAATTAGAGATAGCGACAAAATCTACCTTTGCGTTTAGGATTTGTGCGTTTGATTTCATTCTCTTCCATAGATGCTAACAAAACTAAAGGTTGGGATACTGATTCCTTTAAACGGTACAAGGAATACCAGTAAATTGGTTTCATTTCATATCAAGAGGTTTTCAATTTTAATTTCTCAAAAGGGTTAAGAGGCAAAATGCCCCAAAATGGACCCCAAGGTTGTGAAAATGCCCCAAACGTTAGGGAAAAGATTAAAATGCCCCATTCCCTTAGATTTTCCGTTAGAGAGAGTTAAGTAGTCGAAATTGCCCTCCAGGGTACATTGTTCATAATTCAGGGTTCATTGTTTAAAATTCAAGGTTCAGGACTTAGGGTTTAGGATTTGGGGTTCAGGATTCAGGTGGTGGTGGTGGTGGTGGTGGTATTGGTGGTGGCAACGATGGTGATAGTGGCGGTGGTGGTGGCGGTGATGGTGATGGTGCGGTGGTATTGGTGGTGGCAGCGATAGTGATAGTGGCGGTGGTGGTGGTGGCGGTGGTGGTGGAAGCGATGGTGATAGTGGCGGTGGTGGTGGCGGTGATAGTGGTGGTGGTGAAGGAGGAGGCGGTGGTGGTAGCGGCGGTGGTGGTGGTGGTGGTTGTTCTAGTGGTAGTGGTGGTGGCGACGTGGTGGTGGTGGTGGCAGTGGTGGTGGTTGGTGGTTGTTCGTTAGGTGGTGGCGGTGGTAGTGGCGGATTGGGGCGCTTTGATTAAGAAGGATAAAAACGGAATTTCTAAACTCCATTGACCGGTCAAGATGCCAAATTTTGATCAAAATGCCCCAAAACTAACGGAATGGGGCTTTTTAATCTTTTCCCTAACGTCCGGGGCATTTTCACAACCTTGGGGTCCATTTTGGGGAATTTTGCCACTTAACCCTTCTCAAAATACCCCACAATAATAATGTCATCCAAATTAGGGATTGTGATTTTTCAGTTGATTCATTTTGGTTGCTTTTTGAAGGAATAATCAATGAAACTTTTGATTATGTCTATTTTTTTTTTTATTTTTTTTTGTGGTAGGAAATGAATTTGGAGGCTTATTTTAGATGCTCAACGTGATTATATTATCAAAACTCATTGCAGGTTTTGTTGCTGATATGCTCGACCTGAGTTTCAAATCCCAGAAATTGAAGACATGGATTTGTTGGCGCTATGGTATTAAAGAATTGGTTCGTGATGATTGTGTATTTAATATGGAGATGGAGATATCATTGATTTGCCGGTTGTGCTCATGAAATGTGTTGTCGTTGTGGATGTTTGAAATTGCATAAAAGAGGGCCAGTGGTGCTAAGAACTGGTGCTCAAGAAGATCAGAGCAGGTGTTTTTGGTGATTTGAGATATCGTGGCCTGGGTTATGAGGTTAAGAAGAAAAACGGTGTATGTTGTTGTTTCTATGGGTGCAACTAAATGAGGTGAGCATGAGAACAAGCTGGAGTTAAAGCTGCAGATGGCTGAGCTTGACAATTGATTAGCGCAAGATTAAAATTTTCGTCAAAAAATTAATCCTTTTCGTTTCTTGCACTGAGTAAGATCTGTCTTTTTTTCTTTGGCGAAAATGTTGTTATTGCTAAAAGATTCATTTATCCCTTAATTGATTTTTAAATTACATTTTAATTAAGTTTTATTTTACAAAATATAAGAATATAAATAGGTTGGTCAAAATGGTGTCTTTGACAGTCGATGGTTAGTCAAGGTACCAAACCTTAATATTTCAAATGTTGGGTACCAAATCTAGGTGTTGGATATTTGTTGGGTACCAAACGTTAAATATCCCCAAAAAAAAAACATGTTGCACACACCAATATGCATTGTCAGAATTACCGAATTTAGGAAACTCGTGGAAAAGTACGCTGAACCCGTGCCTTGGGCCTTATCGGAGTTACCAGCCGAAATTACACAAGCCCCAGCCTCGTACCTTTAGGTATATTTTGCTGAGGTAGCCCAAGCTTACCTATTTTAGTAAACCCCTGCATTTGCATGTGCACGATTTTCTTGTTAACAATATTATTCTTGCTTATGTATGCGACGTTGGAAACGTGTAGGAGGTAGACTTGAAAAGAACGACCTTTTTAGTTTGATTCCAACCCGTTACACGGATTTAGGTGGTATATCTATCTTTGTCGACATTGTTAGTGATGATGAAGTCCCGCCAACCAAAACCCTTAGGGACCGTTTGAACCCGTCTAGAGTAGTGCGTTACCCTGGTGTTGTTTTACCGGCCACTACCGCTAAGTTTGATATTAAACCTAGGACAATTGGCATGCTATGTAAGTTTACGGATATAGAGAATGAGAACCCGTATACCCACATCCGAGACTTTAATATGATTTGTGACACCATGAGTATCTGAATGTCACCAAAGATGTTCTTAGGTTACATCTGTTCCTTTTCTCTCTTGAAGAGAGGGCCAATGAGTGGTATCACATTATCCCTTCTAAAATAATCACTACCTGGGATAGACTTTTAGAGGCCTTTGTTAAGAAGTTCTACCCATTCCACAAGATCATTATGCATGGCATACGCCTATTCAGACCTTTAAGCAGAAATTAGGTGAACACCTACACGATTATGTAGAGAGGTTTAATGAGTTGTTATACCAATGCCTACATCATGGCTTTGATAAATCCCACATGGCCCAAATTTTATATGAGGGCCTATATAGTGAAACCAGAATGCAGGTAGAAACAATTAGTGGTGGAGAATTTACCCATCAAGACCCAGATATGTGTTTTGACGAATTTATCGAGCGAGCTGAAAAGACTAGACAATGGGCTTCAATGAGGGAGCCTGAAATAACTAGGAACCATATCCATAGGGTCAATAGAGTTGATAATAGGTCAGACATCCTTAGGCTTCTAGAGGCCATAGAGATGAACCAAGGGTCTAACCAGACTATGAGATGTAATAGTGAGCTCAGAACCTATCCATGTACCATTTGTGGTGACCAAAGTCATATTGGACCTCAGTGTCCCCTGTTTTACCTAAGAGAACCTACATGTGACCAGGTTAGTGTCTTACACGAAGGTATGAACTCTAAGTACGAGAGTCGGACCAAGTTTGATCCATACTCTAATACATGTAACCCTGGTTGGAGACATACCCTTAATTTTTCATGGTCAAAAATTTCCCATCAGGGTGACCCATCTAGCAACTGGTAGGTCATTAAACAATACCTACAATGACTGTAAGTGCACAGTGCCATATTTTATGTAGTACAAATACAGGTCGATCCACAAGGAATTAGTGGGTGTTGAGTTGAAGCTAAAGTCTTACTTCAACTGATTCAGAGAAAAGAATAACCAAAATGAGTGTTTTTGTAGATACGATTAAGAGGTTGGTAGTAACTAAAGCAATGAAACAGAATGTAAAGCAAGAATGCAAATTAAAGAGAACTAGGGCAGTCAAATCTACCTATTAACCTACACTAAGTCAATTCAGTCTCAATTATGTTCTTGTCCCTAATGGACACCGGTCAAAATGCTAGTCTGTCGTTTATCCAGGATAGTCTTAAATGGATGGCTTAATGTCAACTAAGGCAACTAAATAATCCCTAGTATTAGTTGTCTTCTTAAAGTACAACTAATCACAGATGAATTTCATCACTTAGATAATTAAATCATTCCTAAGAAAGATATTATAATCGCAACTAAGGTATCTCTCCTATGCACTAATTGTCTAATTAAGGCACAACTAGTCAAAAGATCAATAACAATCAGTGAAGCATGAGTTGCAGCACATTCAACATAGAAGTATTCTAACTACAATGGATGCATGACATACACTGTGAAAGTAAAATGATGAAGAGCTCAAATTATATCTATCCTAAACAATAAAGCATAACAAGAACAATATCAAAACATGAATCAAACTTAGCAATAGATTAACGGTTTCATATAAACCATAGTTATTGAATTAGAACATGACAATAATACTGAAAAGAAATATAAACTACAGCTTGGTGCACCGGCTATCCTGGCATGGTTTTATCTCTACAATATCCTCCTTATTTATACAAAATTTTACTCAATTCTTCTTTAATTCGAAAATTGACAGAGACCCACTCACCATAAATGCTTGAATTTCTTATCCCCTCTGTTATTTCTTCTCTACAATTCGATTTGATTTTGCTCCAGCTATAGAAGATAACCCTTATCCTATCTCTCTCAATCATTGCTTCTAGGGTTATTGTTTGACAAGGAAAAAGATAAGATTGAGAGAGATAGATAGAGGTTAAGAGTTTAATTGCATAGGGTGGTTGTGATCAGAGATGGTCGGGGATGGAATTGACTGATGGAGGGATAGAGGAGATGGTGAAATGATAGTTTTGCAGAGCATGGAGAAGATGATAATGAAGAAAAGGTGGCGTTTGGTTCTGCTCGAATAGGGGAAGGATAAAAGGTGCTCGGGTGTGAGGCGGGAGTAGAAAACGTTGATGTACCACATGGATATTCCTTGGATGCCTAGCAGCTGCATCAAATCTGATGTCTCGGGGACATATATGGGTTGGATCTTGGGTCCTCTTGGAAACTCTTTTTCTAGGTCCATGTCTTCTTCAAAGCTAATATCTCAAGACCACTCCTAGCTTTGGGTTGTGCAAGCGACATTATTCACTTGCAGATGAGGTGAAAACAACATTCTCCACTTCCTTTTAGCGAGAGCTTTGTTGTCTCTCTTCCGTTGTAGCCAATTCTCTGCTCTTTTGGCTTCTCCATTCATCCAAGCTTTATTTAGTACTTGAAAACACAAACTTAATTAGCAAAATTAATTATTCTTGAAAACAATGAAAATACAGAATTTGGGATAATATATGATTTTAAAGCGTAAAAGATGAGTTAATTGCCAATAAAAAGGTGTAGAAATGTGCAATATTTGGCACTCATCAGCAACACACCACCAGGTTTTCATAGGAACCAAACTGAAGTACAAGAACTGAGTGATCGTTGTCGTAGGCGTCAAAAATAATTACACTTTCTTACTACTCAAAATATATAATGAAGCAAGGGCAAGAAAGGATCGTTCCCACAGAGAGGACTAGGTTGTCAATATGTTCCAGTATCTTATAAGTAACACGGGGGGTTTTCTGATTTTTATAAACGAAACTAAAATAAAAGCAAAAAAATAAAAAGTAAACACGCAAATCAATGATGTGAAAATATTGGATAAAGGTTTCATCTTCAATTGTAAACAAGTTTTTGAATGTATGATTAGAATTCGTATTTAATCTCGCCAATAACAAAAGCCC
Organism: Papaver armeniacum; assembly: GCA_023531295.1. NCBI lineage: Eukaryota > Viridiplantae > Streptophyta > Magnoliopsida > Ranunculales > Papaveraceae > Papaver > Papaver armeniacum. Next base: position 87,085 of record JAJJWW010017310.1, on the reverse strand, counting down.
TAGAATACCTTATTGCAAGAATACTCCGTAAATTTCCTAAGTTATCAACACACTCATTAGAGTTGCGCATGTGAATTCTACCTAAAGAATAACCTAACGCCTTGCGCTAATTAAGTTCAATTCCCAGGAGCATTAAGTTTTAGAAATAGGATAATCAATGCAATTATCATACATTGCGCATGACAATTCAAACAATGGTCAATCTCTACATATGATTACAAGGATGTATCACTACAAACCGTAATCATATCATGCTACTCGTATTCAAGGTTATCGCTTGATGATAAACCTTAAAATAGCTATAGATATGGATGTGAGTTCAATCAATTCTAGACTCAACTAAACAAACATTCAATCATATTGCAATACATTAATCATGCAATTATTATAAACCGTAGAAAGTGAACAATGATTTTGAGAGAAAACTAATTCATAAAATCCATAACTTGTTTTCCAAAATCCAGCTACATCTTTAACCAATAAAAATAAATCAACTACTTGGGTTTTTGGAAATCATCACAAAGATTTTAGAAGAATCTATCATGTGAAACCCTAGAAAACAAATAGAAGCCTCCCTCATGGAGATATATATAGGTTTAGAGAAAGACTTTTTCTATTTATATGCTTCTCCCATTCCAAAAGGATACTCTTTCCAATATTAGGTCTTCTCAAAACCAAGGTAGTTAATATCGTGTATCGGTATCGTATCGGTCGGGTCCTATACACCTATACAAATGATAATATCTGTTTTTATAGGCGATACATCATTAGGATTTTTTTTAATATTTATTATTTATCAAACAAAAAAATATATTGATATATAACCATAATAAAAAGTAATAATTTTAGTAAACATACTTCAACCTTACAAAATAAGAGGTGGTTGATTAGAGCCTTATACTATCAATAACAAAACCAAACATTGAATGTATGTTAGCCCATGAACATCACATTTATAGTAATTACATCCACCATAATCATATATGAAGTTACCAAAATTAGTGGAGTTACTTTCTTGAATTAAATGTTCAAGAAATTATAATCAAAAGACAAATACATTAGTGATATATTAGTGTACAAGTGAAACTGATATATCGGTCCGTACAGGACGATACACGCGTTTTTATCGTTTCTCCTTCGTATCGCCGATATTTTCAATATCGTAAAGATTTTTCCCTATATCCTATAAAAACCTTTAATATCGGCCTGTACAACCGATATTGACTACCTTGCTCAAAACCCATCTCCAAGTGGTCCACCAAGCCCATTGTGAAAATAAGTCTCTGGATTTTTGTGTGAAAACTGGTCGTCGGAGTTGCTGACGCCATCGCCGGAATCCGGTCACTGGTCACCAGAATTTGTTACCGAAAAATTATCTCCCGCCACCTGAGTTATCTGAAATTTTCACCTGGAAGTGCATACTCCCAACAGCTCAACTTTACTTTTCCTCAGTTCAAACATTCAAAAGAAGAATCATTTAAGCCAAATCCTAATCTTGCGAATACGCGCCCAACAGCGTGACTCGTAGCTCATATACATGGCCGCCAAATCTTTCATCCAACGCACTCTACCTTTATGATTCACTGAAACATTATGATTCACTGAAACATTATGATTCACACTTTAACTTCCGAAATCCGACAACCGGAAGTAGCACCACCGGCTCGCCATTCTCGCTCACTTTTCGCATAGTTTTTGTATTCTCATTCCATTCTCAGGCCTGCAAATTCTCCTCGCATTCAACTCAACTCAAACAGTTGTATCTTTAGTAAACAACTCCATTGTTGCAGAACTGCACATTATAACGCCTAAACATCAAGACTAGCCACTGCCTCAAAGAATATCACACTCCAATATCAGTGCCGCTACTTCAATCCATTCAAACCATAACACAAACCCATCTTTCCAATGCTCTTCTTCTCAAACAACATGTATTCTTTCAGCCTTTTAATCTCCGGGTCAAACCAGAAGTCACTCCTTCTATCCATTGGTTGTAGCTCCAATTCTGTACCTCACCAACACCTCTCATTAATCCTTCATATCTTAATCACAACACCATAACACCACCTGAACCTTCAGCGCCATCACCAAAGCAACATTTTGCTGCTACAACAACCATACTCTGCACCTGAGCATCACCCGAACCATTTCATAAATGCATCTCTTCCAGTTGCACATTCTCAACATCGGAGCCATCATATCTTGTAAACCTAACGCTCTCAGTCGCAGCATACTTTCAACCAACACTTGCTCTTAATTCATTCTCAACTAAACAATCCAGTTGAATCTTTTCTATCACAGTACCACCTTTTTCACTTCCTCCTGCAATCAGCCATTACCTGCAAGTACACAAGCCTAGCACTACCCATTCTGTCTCAATGCCTTGACTGTCTCTGTATTGTACTCAAAATATCAATTGCAACCAACACCAAAAGCTCCCTGTTCTGCACCACCATCAACATAACCATAATTCAGGACCACCACCAATCTCCTTTATTTCAAAGCCAACGGAATTGCATTCAATCACCAAAACCTCATCAGACTTGAGATATCAACTATAACATAGCTAGCTCCCTTGCAAACTCCACTAATATAGCAAACTCCGCACAATTCACTACATTACATTGCTTCAAAATTGTAATTCCATTTCCACCAAGTCAAGCTCCACCGCCATTTTCAAATTTCACCAGAATTTCCTTCTGGTTCATCCTAGCAGTAATCCCAAGCATACATCTAATCACCATTCAAAGATCTCGCCATACCAACAACAAGGGCACCACCGCTTAATCTGAGCAAACAGCTTCATCTTTTGTTGCACCTACACTGACACCAGCTACCACCACCAGCCCATCCACCAATTTCAGATTGAAACCAAGCTAGAACGCAGTTGTATTTCGTTTTCAGATCCCAACAGCAGTTGCATCTCATTACTGTAAATCAAATCGAATCCCTTCTTCCATTTGCTTCAATTACAGCAGCAACTTATCACAAACTCCATTTCTTGGCAACATCAAACCCTAACTCTTTCTGTTAATCGATTGCAGCAACATGACTGATTTCTTCTCTTCATGAGCTATGAACGTCATCTCTTTCTCTGGTTTCAACTCGAGCTTTCATCATATCACATTGTCGTTCTTCAATTTGCAGAGACGAACCCTAATTTCTTCCTCTCCAACAACAATCTAACCCATTTTCTCATACATAATTTCTCCATCAGCAAAACCCTAGTTTCGCTGCCCCACTACTTCCAGACTCAAATTCCATCTGTGATTCCTTCTTAATTTCATATTTGTGACTAAATCTCTCAATCTCCTCACTCCCATGAAGAACAGCAAAGAAAGTAACAGAGAAATGGAGAAGGAAATGAATTCTTCTCGACCTTATGTGTGGTTAACAAATTGGGATTGATATTGGCACCTGCCACTTTGATGAGGGCTACCACAGTTAGTATGTGGCATGTCAGTCTCACAGAACTGACAAGCATATTCTCTTTCTTGCTCAACTGATAGTTCATTCTTTACCTCCTTTGTTGCATAACCTTCGTTGGATACAAGTATCATTCGCCTGTAAATTGACCTTTTTTCCCTTTATGCTCCAAGGACGTTTTCTTCTTCTTTCGCTTCGAATGACTCCAAAGTACCTAATAACTCAAAACTAAACATAAGAGAGCAATTCACAAGGATAATAGCAAAGAAAGCATAAATACTAGATATAAAATTAGGTGTTTTAGACACCTATCAAATTCCCCCACACTTAGACTTTGCTTGTCCTCGAGCAAATCAAACAAAACAATTCTAAAACATACATACAACTCTGTGTCGTCAAGGCTACGGTCACACTTAGCACGTATAACAAGCATTTAAACCCCTAGGTGTCCCTAGTGGACGAGTTATAGTCTCGTGAGGGTTTACTAGAGATATACCCACAAAACCTACTTTACCAACTTACTAGTTCTCCGTAATAATAGCATCCAACGCGCTAAGAAGACATAGAGATTCTGCACACTAGTCATAAGAAGTTAGACACATAAATAAACACAATCTCATCCTTAAAAGTTGAGAGAAATAACCATCCCTTATCGAAAGAAATTCTAGTTCTGGAGTGATCGAAAGTCTTGACTCTGCCTCACAAGAAAGGGTTTTATGAAGTTGCTCTCAATAATAAATAGATTTTTATGGGTCACACATGTGTCCAGGTAGGAGTGAAGAGAGAATCATGCGACACGTTGAATGGTATGAAGGTAAAACCCTCCGAATCGTTTTAAAAAACCACATCTTTTAATGTTTTTGAAAACCCATTTTTCTGAAGATCTCTACGAGAGGAAATCAACCACTTAACGAAGGTGGAAATATGCTTACTTACCTCGTTATCCGTTCGACGTGCAGCTAGCACCACTCTCACAGCATCCATAGAAACGTCTTCGGTCTTCAATCGGTGTCTTGATCTTCGTCTTCGGTCTTCAACTGTTGATGATGAAATCTTGAACTTCGTAGAATCTTGACAATGTAACTCTTTTCCTCTAAATCCTTATTGCTTGAAACTTCATTATAGATATTCCTTCTTCCATTGGCTTTATTGAAAGAACAAAACTAAAAACGAACTAAACAAACCAAAATATGATGCATGAATTTTTCTTGTCTCTTTTTTTCTTTTCTTTTTCTTTTTTATTTTTTTTGATTTTTTTTTATGAGACAAGAAAAATTAAACAAATACAAAAATGAAAACAAAACACAATAAAATAACAAAACTAATGATGAACCTAACAAAATTTTCTGTTGTCTCTTTTTTTTCAATTTTTTTTTTTCTTTTTCAATTTTTTTTTCTTTTTTTTTCAGTTTTTTTTTTCATTTTTTTTTTGATGAGACGAGAGAAATAAACACAAACTGAAATTTAAAATGCAAGTACAAAGGCCATGGTGTAAGTACTTTATCGCTTGATTCTTCACAACTTGTATGTCTCGATATCATAAACTTCTTGAACTCTCATCTTGATAATTTTCGCTCTTATACTATAGTCTTCAACTTGTAAAAATTCTGCTCCTTGTCTTGGTACTTTACTTGAATCTGAAATGTGCCCATTTCTGTATTATTGCTTGTAAACCTTGAACGTTTTCAACTTTCCTTCGAATTTGTGATTCTCTTCTTGTTGATGATGATGGCGTTTCTATGGACCTGTTGGTGTAGAGAGAGATAAAGTGGATGGTGCTAACTGCGAACAAGATTACAAGTGGTATGTAAGTTAGAAATTCGATGTCACCATCATGATTGATAAAATAGCACTCAAGATATCAAAATAGTGCTTATATTGGTGGGAGGTTGGGCAGCTCACCATTCTGCCCGGAATTTACGTATGGTGACACACACTCTAAAAGCACAAATTTAGACAGGTACAAAGAATTGAAGGTCGGTGCCTCACATTATGTAACATGGGTAGTCTCCACTATAGGGGATAACTACTCTAATACCGAATTCATTCTGCACCTTATTTTACACCGGCATGATTAAATCCAACTTTAACTCTCATACAAGTAAGAAACCCGATCATGTTCTCTGTCATCTCTAAGTTCGGTAACTCTTATGAGATTCTCGATGTAATCTTAGCGACATGTATACTATGTGACTCTAAACTAACCACAAGTTGGAGTTTTTTATTCACTATTTCACACAAAAGTTGAAAAATTTACAATGCAAATGCTTAACCACTCCCCCACACTTAAACTTTACATTGTCCTCAATGTAAATTGAATCGTCCAAAGAAAGTCAAGGTGGGAAATCTAATATAATATGCGATAACAAAAAGTAAATACAAGACAAGAAAAATAAAAGGTAAGAGATACAAAACTTATGGGTTGCCTCCCAAGCAGCGCTTGGTTTAAAGTCGCACCGACTATATCCTTGCAAGATTCATTCCCCATATACCAACAATCTGAAAAGTTGGGGATCCTTCCATAGAACCTGTTTTGGAAACACTAGATTCACACAAATATTAGTAATATAAAACAGAAATGAAGCTATTAACCGATAAAAGTTTTCCCACACTTATTCTTGTCCACACTTGGAAGTGTATAAAGAATATAAAAGTCAGGGACTACCACGATTTCTTGTTTCAAAACTCGCATAGTTTGAGAATCAAGTATTCTAATGGAGGATATCGAGAAACAAAGTCATTCAACAATATTCTCGGCACATACATTCAAACCAATAAGAGGTAAAGGAGAAGAAACAATAGGCAACGGGTTAGACAAACCTTGCACAATCTCTTGTATCACGGAATCCTCTTCATCCTTGAAAACTCAAGTGAATTATTCACCTCTTTTATATCATGGTCCTCTATCAAACCTTGCAACCATTCTTCGTCCGTTTCTGCCTTAACCAAAGTATCGACATAAATATCATCATTACAATCATATGCAAGCTCAATTGGGTCTTCCACAATGTTGGTCATATCGGTTTCATTCTCAACATACTCCTCTTTGTTGTAAGGTACATACTCCACTGCGGATTCAAGTCTCACCATAAGGAACTTTTTTAGAACACTCATTGCATCTTCCTCAAGCTCTACCTTTTGAATAGGTTCTTGATCGTTATAAAGATCAATGATCGAGTAAGCTACACTAGTGTCATCATATTCCTTTTCAACTTCACCTTGATCGCAAAAAGACTCCATTGTACACTCCTCGGGGATGTCACCATAAATTGTTTCAAGTGATGTATTTTCATAATATCATCACTATCATAGTTGACATAATCTTGTTCGTCGTTGAATTTAGTGTTGCTAATCTCTAACTCATCCTTTTGAATAGGTGAATGATCATTATTAAGATCAAGAGTTGATTTCACTACACAATTATCAACGAAAGTCCCCAAAGGTTCGCCTTTTTCAACATAATTATTCATTCCTCTCTGTATTCATCAATGCCCTTTCTTATGTTGGAAACACCTCTTTGAAGCTCTTGTATTGATTCATCCAAATTCTGGATATAGTGTTCCATTTGTTTGTAAACCTCATTCAACAAGGCAAAAGTAGAATCACTTACTTCAGTATTGTTAGGCCAATTATCTTTCCTTTGAATGGGTGAATGATCATAACTACGATCAGAAATTGGGCCAAACATACTATGAGCACATTCGGTCGATGAAACTGGTTCCATGCTTTGTTGTCTACGAACTGACTCCATGCTGACCATAAATTGTTGCATTCCATCTACCAAACTATTTGAAATATTAATAGGAGCACAAATACCATCCCCTCTTTGTGGTTGCTCACTTACATACCCACCGTAAGAAGGTTGGAATGTATGAGAATAACTAAAAGGGTACGTGGAGTATTGATCATAACCAAAGGATTGATTTTGATTGTACTCCCCGTAAGGGTGATAGTTGTCATATTGTTGAGGTTGAAAGCCGTATTGATTGCTCCAATATGCTCCGTCCATAGAAATTGGTACATGAAATGAGATTCTCAAAACTCGGTTAAGAACCAAAGAATAAGAAAAGGTAAAAGAAAACTAAAAACAAAACAAAAATAAGAAACCAAAAACAAGTGACAACCGCTGCCTCCCCAGCAACGGCGCCAAAATTTGATCGTTGTCGTAGGCGTCAAAAATAATTACACTTTCTTACTACTCAAAATATATAATGAAGCAAGGGCAAAAAGGATCGTTCCCACAGATAGGACTAGGTTGTCAATATGTTCCGGTATCTTATAAGTAACACTGGGGGTTTTCTGATTTCAATAAACGAAACTAAAATAAAAGCATACAATAAAAAGTAAACACGCAAATCAAGGATGTGAAAATATTGGATAAGGTTTCATCTTCAATTGTAAACAAGTTTTTGAATGTATGATTAGAATTCGTATTTAATCTCGCTATCATCAAAAGCCCTAGAATACCTTATTGCAAGAATACTCCGTAAATTTCCTAAGTCATCAACATACTCATTAGAGCTGCGCATGTGAATTCTACCTAAAGAATAACCTAACGCCTTGCGCTAATTAAGTTCAATTCCCAGGAGCATTAAGTTTTAGAAATAGGCTAATCAATGCAATTAACATACATTGCGCATGACAATTCGGACAATGGTCAATCTCTACATATAATTACAAGGATGTATCACTACAAACCGTAATTATATCATGCTACTCGTATTCAAGGTTATCGCTTGATGATAAACCCTAAAATAGCTATAGATATGGATGTGAGTTCAATCAATTCTAGACTCAACTAAACAAACATTCAATCATATTGCAATACATCAATCATGCAATTATTATAAACCGTAGAAAGTGAACAATGATTTTGAGAGAAAACTAATTCATAAAATCCATAACCTGTTTTCCAAAATCCAACTACATCTTTAACCAATAAAAATAAATCAACTACTTGGGATTTTGGAAATCATCACAAAGATTTTAGAAGAATCCATCATGTGAAACCCTAGAAAACAAATAAAAGCCTCCCTCATGGAGATATATATAGGTTTAGAGAAAGACTTTTTCTATTTATATGCTTCTCCCATTCCAAAAGGATACTCTTTCCAATATTAGGTCTTCTTAAAACCCATCTCCAAGTGGTCCACCAAGCCCATGTGTGAAAATAAGTCTCTGGATTTTTGTGCGAAAACTGGTCGACGGAGTTGCTGACGTCATCGCCGGAATCCGGCCAACGGTCAGCTGAATTTGTTACCGGAAAATTATCTCCGGCCACCGAAAGTTATCCGAAATTGTCACTGTGAAGCGCATACTCCCAAAGAGCTCAACTTTACTTTTCCTCAGTTCAAACATTCAAAAGAAGAACCATTTAAGCCAAATCCTAATCTTGCGAAAACGCGCCCAAAAGCGTGACTCGTAGCTCATATACCCGGCCGCCAAATCTTACATCCAACGCACTCTACCTTTATGATTCACTGAAACATTATGATTCACACTTTAACTTCCGAAATCCGACAACCGGAAGTAGCACCACCGGCTCGCCATTCTCGCTCACTTTTCGCATAGTTTTTGTATTCTCATTCCATTCTCAGGCCTGCAAATTCTCCTAGCATTCAACTCAACTCAAACAGTTGTATCTTTAGTGAACAACTCCATTGTTGCAGAACTGCATATTATAACGCCTAAACATCAGCACCGGCCACTATCTCAGCAACATCACAGCTCCAATATCAGTGTACAGCTCTGCCTCAAGCCATTCAAACCATAACACAAACCCATCATTCCAATGCTCTTCTCTGCAGCACCAACATGTATTCTCAGCCTTTTAATCTCTGGTCAAACCAGAAGTCACTCGTTCTATCCATTGGTTGTAGCTCCAATTCCGTAGCTCACCAACACCTCTCATTAATCCTGCCTATCTTAACCACAACACCATAACACCACCTGAACCTTTGATAGGTGTAGAATACACCTAATTTATTATCTAGTAGTTTATGCTTTCTTTGCTATTTTTCTTATAAATTATGTATTTTACGCTTGTTTTGAGTTTTATAGCTACTTTGGAGTCGCACGGAGGAAAAGAAGAAGAAAGCACCCAATTTGAGCCAAAAGGGCATAATTGTCATTTCATAGGGCGAGCACTATCTGGAGCCAAGTTAAGGTTAAGGGGTATCCATCTGGGTGTCCCTTATCATCCATGAATAAGTGTAGATATCCCTGGGGCTGCATATGTGGGGCGCAAATAGCTAGTCTCGCACTATAGCCCTAATCGAGAGAAACTCATCTCATCTCAATCATTTCTTTTCACCAACTCGAAATTAAAAAAAAAAAAAAAAAGAACCAAAGAAATGATGTTCCGAGATCGAGAGAAGAGGATTGAATATGGAAATTGCCGATTGAGTTAACAAGATCGAGGAGAAGAATGATCTCGTGTTAAATGAATTGAAGGTTTTTGTGGGTGATTTTAGGGTTTCGATTCATGCTCGAAATGGAAGAAATCAGAGAGGATGTGATGCCTCAGAAGAGATGGATTAGTAAAGTTTAAGAAGTTGAATCTGGTGTTGATGGTGAATCAAGAGAACAGATCGAGATGCAGAAAACGAACAGGGGTTGCTGCTAAAACCGAGTGGGATTCTTGGTCATTGTCGAGAAGAGAAATTGATGTTGCTACATATGGATTCGAGTGATTAACTCCGCTGTGGAAGTTGAGCTGTCATTGATTGGAGAACAGAGACGGATATGGTTCTTGAGAATGAAGAGCTAGGGAAAAGCTAGGGTTTGTAGGTTCATTATTGAGATGAGATGAAGATGAAAATGGGTTTGAGTAGCGCCATGAATTGAAGAAATCAAAGTGGATCGAGAAGCTAAGAAAGATGATAATGAAGATTGCACGCTTTTGTTGCTCAAATTACAAGATAGAGATGGGGTTGTGGTTATGAATCGATGATGGGAATGATTTACAGGTGGTATCTTGAGTTGTTAATGTGAGCAAACCGCCAGTGGTCTCTCGGCAATGTTTAAAGTACAGGCAGTTTTTCTGAATGTTATGGCAGAACTGGAGAAGTGTATGATGATGGAATTGAGATGTTGGTTTGCAGTATTTGCAGGGGTGATTTGAGGCTGTTGAGGCAGTACTAGGAGGAATGCACTGATGGAGTTAGCCTGAGATGGAGATGGTGTCTCGAAATGAGAAATTGCATTTGAGAAAATGCAGATGCAAGATAGAGATGTTGAGAGAGACAAAGAAGGCATTTAGCCAGAATTGCAATGAACTTAGAATGGGTTGTTAAAGCTTAGAAGCTAGGATGTATGTGAAATGCAGATTGATTGTTGGTGACAATGAAGCCGAGATGTTGAAATGAGAGATTATGGTGTTTTTGGAATTATGTCATAAGGAGCCGAACTCGGAGGCTTGAGTAGGGAAGAGCCGAAATGATGCAAATACTGAGTTGAAATCGTGATTTGTGGATGTTGGGTTGTACTAGAACTCAAGTTAAGGTGTTGAATCAATTGCAGATGAAGTCAGGTTGTGTGTAATGAGGCCATGGAAGATTGTGTTGCAGCTGAAATGAGAAAGGCGTTTCAATGGAGGTAATGGTGGCAGTAGCTGTGAAGGTTTCAGGATAGGATATTGCAAGAAGATGGTGCAACATACAGGGCCATCATGGCTGGATTTCCCAGCTGAAGTGCAATGATGGTGCAGCACAAGTACAGGCCAGTGCAAAAGCCTAAGCCATTCAGCCCATCCAGCTGAGTAATGATGATCCAGACCCTGACTCACCACTCGACCCGATGCCAAAGTAAGCCAACGAGTTAGAAGCTGACTCAGTGACTGACTCGCCATCTGGCTTGACTTCCCTTGACCTGCTGACTAACAGTTGACTGACGGTTGACCACCTTGACCGTTAGTCCTAACGGTGGATCGATATTAATATTCCGAATATTCCACTGACGGAGAAAATTTCCAGGCGACCGGCGGTGACGTTTTCCGGCCAAATTCCGGCCACAATCCCAGTTTTCCGGCGAGCCAAAAATTCCAGAATTTTCTATGGACTACTCTCATGGGTGTGAAGACTTGGGCTAGGAATTGGATGGAGAATTGGACTCAAATTTGGAAAGAGAAGGTGGAAGAGTTGAGAAAAGCTTGGATTTGGAAATTGAGTTGCAAAAGGAAAAGGATTCTATTCCTTAGAAGATTTGGAGAATAATGAAGCCTATAAATAGAGAAGTTTTCTACAACTTCTACACACCTCTCTACACACACAACACTTGTGTTTTTGTTTGCTTTTCTAAGATTTTTCTTTTTAATTACTTGTGTGAATTTGAAAATTCTTCTTTTAATTATTATTATTTGTGTGAATTTCAAAAAAACATGAGTAGCTAATTTTCTTATTGATTGAGGATGAATTCCTAGTTCTTAACATATGATTTAAGTTTTTGTTTTCAAATTCTATCTTGAAGTTTTTCACATAATTATCGTTTGTTTTTACTAATAGGAGTGATCTTAAAGACATTCATGATTGATTGATAGATTGTTTGGAGTGCACGCTAAATTGATTTGTTAATTTGATCTAATGCTAGTGAAAGTTAGGAGATAAGTAATCGTTTCTTGACTCTTTACATAAGTAGCAAACACGAGACCTTGCGGAGGGATTCCGTGGAGCAATTGTGTGTAGAAACAACGTTAGCAAGTGGACCTTGAGCTAAGAGTCTAACTACTAATATCAACCTAAGAAATTCACAAAACTTAATGCATGAGCCAAGTTACATCTAGGTTGAGCTAATTCTAGGTGGCTTGGTGATTAGAATCCGGTAGTCGAGAACTTCCGTGTCCGGTGATACAAGGGATTTAGGGGTTTAGCACTGAGCTAGCTGCTTTACCTACGGTTGGTGATAATTTGTGACTAATAACAAGTAGAATAGAACATAACTTGATTCATTGTTTCGTAACGAAGAAGGATTCCTTGGTCTTGTCTCTTTTATCGTTTTCAACTTTCGATTTTAATTGCTTTGTTTATTTTCTTTGCTTTTTACACCCCCCCTTTCGTGACAACTTTTACAACTAAGATCTCTTGCTCCTCGTGGGAACGAACTTGACTTCCATTATATTATTTTTAATTGAGTGGAAACATTGATTAATTTGATTGCACCTACGACACGCATCAAATTTTGCCGTTGCTGTCGGGAGCAACGGGCGATTTTTAGTTGTTTTTATTTTTCTTTTGCTTTATTCTTGCTTTGTTAGATTCTTTACCGTATCTAACTTAGTTTTTGAGAATCTTGTTTCAGGTGTTATACCTTTGTGAATGCTAAAGGGGGTAGACCGAGTCCAATACGTCTTCGATCCGGGACTCAACTAAAGGATTTCATTCGTGCGATTAACACTCCACTTTCTCCTTCTTCATCAAGTGATTCGGACAAAGAGGAAGAAACAATGGTTGATCGTACACTAAAGGACCTAGCTTCTCATAAGCTGATACACAACAATGGTGTATCCAAACTAACTGAACCTTCGAGATCAAGCCGGGTTGATTAGGAGTTACCAAAGTTCCATGGCATGGTGAATGAGGACCCAAACAAACATCTTATGGACTTCTATGCCATAGTTATGGCTATGCTTCCACCGGAGACTAATGCGGATGGAGCATTGTTGAAAGCTTTCCCGTTTTCTTTGGCGGGTAATGCTAAGGAATGGTTATATTATTTGCCTTCCTAAGTATCACAACATGGAATGGGATGAAGAAACTTTTCCTCGAGAGATATTATCCCGCATCCAAAGCTACTCAAATTCGCAAGGAGATTTGTGGATTGAAACAACAAGTGGGAGAATCATTGTATGAATGTTGGGAGCGATACAAGAGGTTGGTGGCAAGCTGTCCACACCATCAATTTAGTGACGTTATGATACTCCAATACTTCTATGAAGCTCTTCACTCAAGTGATAGGTCTCTTCTTGACGCCGCGGGTGGTGGTGCACTAATGAACAAGACTTTGACCGAAGCTAGAGAGTTGATTGAAAGTATGGCGGCAAACTCGCAACAATTCTACACAAGGGATGAACCTATGGTTAGGCGAGTGCATGAAGTTAGTGATACATCATCACATCTTGATCAAAGGATGAGTAACATGGAGATAATGATGCAAAGAATGGCCGCGGTAATTATTCAGATGGTGAGACCGAACAAGTGAATGCTTTATATCCAAATCAAAGGCCAAGGTACGATCCATACTCCAATACCTATAATCCCGGGTGGAAGGATCATCCCAACTTTAGTTATGCAAACAAGCAAGCGGCGGTTTCCAATCCGTATGAGCAACAAGGTGGTTTTCAACAATCACGTTTCCAACCTCAACAACAAGGTGGTTCTCAACAATTCCAACCACAACAAGTCAAGGAGCGTGATTCTTTGAATGATGACAAGCTCAATGCGTTAATGCAAGGTGTGCAAGGTCTTACTTCTATGTTCCAACAAAGCCAACAAAAGACCGATTCGGCCATCAAGGATTTACAAACTCAAATGGGACAATTGGCACCGATGTGAACCTATTAAAATCTCAAGCATCCACAAAACTTCCTTCACAACCATTTGTGAATCCAAGAGAGAATGTTAATGCGGTTACTTTAAGAAGTGGACGACAAGTGGATGGTCCAAGTTATCATGAAGAAGCTATTGAAGAGGTAGTCAAAGATAAGGAGGAAACCGCACCAAAGGAGAACTCCACACCAAACGACCAATCCAAGGAACCGGTTCCTACTTTCACTACTCCACCTCCTTTTCCTAGTCGCTTTGCTAAATCCAAGAAAGAAGCTCAAGACAAGGCACTTATGGATATCTTCAAGAAGATTGAAATCAACATTCCATTCATTGAGGCTATCAAGACAATGCCACGGTATGCGAAGTTCATGAAGGAATTATGTACAAAGAAGGATAGGTTGCTTGATAATGAAATTACTAAAGTTGGCGAGAGAGTGCGTCACATGTGCTATTGAAGAAGATGCCTACAAAGTGCACGGATCCCGGTGGTTTCACGGTACCAATTACTATAGGTAAGCAAAGGTTTGAACATGCTTTACTTGACTTGGGAGCTTCCATTAGTGTGATGTCGGCCACATTTATGACTCCTTGAATCTTGGACCTTGAAAGAGACGAGAGTTATTATCCAATTGGCAAACAAGTCTAACATATATCCAAAGGGGCTTGTAGAAGACGTGCTAGTGCAAGTAAATGAGCTTATTTTTCCGGTGGATTTCTTTGTGGTGGATATGGACAATAATGAGAACCGAGCATCTACTCTTTACTTCTTGGGAGGCCATTCATGAAAACCGCAAAGACGAAGATTGATGTTGATAAGGGTACACTCGCCATGGAATTCGACAAGGAGATAATACACTTTAATATATTTGAAGCCATGCGCTACCCAAGTGATGTACATTCCGTTTACTCCATTGATGTGGTTGATTCGTTAGCGCAACAAATGGTGGAATTGAATCGAGAGGATGAACTTGATGTGGTGTTGCAAAAGAGCATTGAATCGGACGTCCATGGCTTGTCTAACTTGGAGGTTGAAATCTCCAAGGAATTGGTGGAGATGTGTGGTGCTTTATGACATTGCAAGAAGCTAAAAGGGTGATGTTTCATATATTTCTTTACCCGTGAATGATGAAATACTTGTACCATCTATTGTGAAGGCGCCTAAGCTAGAATTGAAGCCACTTCCGGACCATTTGAAGTATGCTTTTCGGGAGATGGAGATGAGCTTCCGGTGATTATTTCTAAGAACCTCACACCGGTACAAGAAGACCGCTTTGCTTAGAGTCTTGAGAGAGCACAAACGGCTATTGGATGGACAATTGCGATATCAAGGGCATTAGTCCATCCATGTGCATGCATAGGATTCTAATGGAAGAAAACATGAAGCCGGTACGTGATGCTCAACGTCGGCTCAATCCTCCCATGATGGAGGTTGTGAAAAAGAGATACTCAAATTGCTAAGTGTGGGGGTAATCTACCCAATTTCCGATAGCAAGTGGGTTAGTCCGGTTCAAGTGGTACCAAAGAAATCCGGAGTTACGGTTGTTCGCAATCAAGACGATGAACTTGTTCCTACAAGAGTTCAAACCGGTTGGAGAGTGTGCATTGACTATAGAAAGCTTAATTCCGCAACCCGCAAGGATCACTTTCCTTTACCTTTCATTGATCAAATGTTGGAGCGGTTAGCGGGCATTCTTATTATTGCTTCTTGATGGTTATTCTAGATACAATCAAATTGTTATTGCAACCGAGGACCAAGAGAAGACCACTTTCACTTGTCCGCTTGGAACGCTTGCATATAGACGGATGCCGCCTGGCCTTTGCAATGCGCCGGCTACTTTTCAAAGATGCATGGTGAGTATATTCTCGGATTATGTGGAGCGATCATCGAGGTATTTATGGATGACTTTAGTGTTTATGGCAATTCTTTTGATGGTTGTTTAAATAACCTTGAACTAATTCTTAAACGATGCATAGACACAAACCTTGTCCTTAATTGGGAGAAATGTCACTTTATGGTAAACCACGGCATAGTACTTGGTCACATTGTGTCCTCTCGAGGGCTCGAAGTGGACAAGTCAAAGATAGATTTAATAAGAAACTTACAATATCCCACTTCGGTGAGGGAGATCCGTTCTTTTCTTGGTCATGCAGGTTTCTATAGGCGGTTTATCAAGGATTTCTCCAAAATCTCCATGCCGATGTGCAAGTTATTACAAAAGGAGGTACCTTTCGACTTCAACAAGGAATGCAAGGATGCTTTTGATAAATTAAAGGATATGTTGACAAGTGCGCCAATTATCAAATCACCGGATTGGAATCTTCCATTTGAATTAATGTGATGCTAGTGATTATGCTATTGGAGCCGTTTTGGGTCAAAGGGTGGACAAGTTGTCCCATGTTATCTATTATGCATCTAGGACCCTTAATGATGCACAAATCAATTATTCTACCACGGAAAAGGAGTTATTGGCTATAGTTTTTGCGTTGGAAAAATTTCGATCATACTTGGTGGGTACAAAGGTTATCGTGTATTCCGATCATGCCGCACTAAGACACTTAATAAAGAAGAAAGAAGCTAAGCCAAGATTAATTCGGTGGATCTTATTGTTACAAGAGTTCGACATAGAAATTCGTGATAAGAGGGGTGTGGAGAATACCGTTGCGGATCATCTTAGTAGGCTTGTTATGTCTCAAGAGGAACTTCCATTACATGACCGCTTTCCGGACGAACAACTCTTCTCCATGGAAGAATCAACTCCTTGGTATGGGATATAGTGAATTACTTGGTGACAAGGAAAGTACCTAGTACAATGTCTAATTTCCAAAAGATGAAACTTAAGAAGGTAGCTACAATATGTGTGGGATGAACCATACTTATGGAAATATGGCGTTGATCAAATAATGCGAAGGTGCGTGCCTAATTCCGAATTTCAATCCATTCTCTCCTTTTGCCACACTTTTGCATGTGGTGGCCACTTTGGTTCGAAACGTACCGCTCTCAAAGTTCTCGAGAGTGGATTTTATTGGCCCACCTTGTTTGAAGATTCATATGTTTTTGTAAATCGTGTGATAGATGTCAACGAACGGGCAATCTAGGTGCTCGAAATCAAATGCCACTCACACCAATTCTCACCGTTGAGATTTTTGATGTGTGGGGTATTGATTTTATGGGCCCTTTTGTCAATTCGAATGGGAATTTTTATATACTTCTTGCCGTTGATTATGTTTCGAAATGGGTGGAAGCTAGAGCCACCAAAACTAATGACTCTCAAGTTGTTTGTGATTTTGTAAGGGAAAATATTTTCAATAGGCATGGAACACCAAGAGTGGTGATAAGCGATGGAGGCTCACATTTCAAGAAGGCTTTCCACGCTCTCCTCAAGAAGTACAACATAACACACAAAATTGGTACGCCTTATCATCCACAAACTAGTGGACAAGCGGAAATTTCAAATCGTGAGATCAAGTCCATTCTTGATAAAACGGTGAATACCACGAGGAAAGATTGGAGCTTTAAGCTCAACGATGCACTTTGGGCGTATAGGACGACGTATAAGACACCGATTGGTATGTCTCCATATAGGATGGTTTATGGAAAGGCTTGTCATCTTCCGGTTGAACTTGAACATAAGGCTTATTGGGCGATAAAGAAATTCAACATGGAGTATGATGAAGCGGGGAAACAAAGGAAGTTACAACTACATGAGTTAGAGGAGATACGTAATGATGCTTACGAGAGTGCCCGGATTTACAAGGAAAAGACCAAGCTTTTTCATGACAAGATAATTTCTCGTAAAAGCTTCATCGTGGGACAAAAAGTCCTTTTATATCATTCTCGTCTTAAGCTATTTCCTGGAAAGTTAAGGTCCCATTGGATTGGACCATATGTTGTTACTAATGTTTTTCCTCATGGTGCAAAGCTTGAAATTACTAGTCTTCGAGACAATTCGGTTTCCAAGGTCAACGGCCATAGGTTGAAGCCATACTATGAGAACATCGCTTATGTGAATTTGGATGAACTTTCATTTGGAGATGCACTCCCTCTGAGGAGTAATGTGCCGCAAGAGCTAAGTCGGGCCGTCGACTTTAAAACAAGCGCTTAATGGGAGGCAACCCATCGGTTTTGTATTTCTTATCCTTTTGCTTTTTGTTATTTCTTTTTTTTTCTTGTTTCCATATCATGTTAAAATTTCCCACCTTGACTTTACTAGAGGATTCAATTACATTGAGGACAATGTAAGGTTTAAGTGTGGGGGAGTGGTTAAGCATGTTTTTAAAACAAAAATTACAAAAAAATTAAAAAAGTTTGAAAAAAAAAAAAAAGTTTTACTTAAAAATTCCAACTTTTAAAGATTTTAGAGTCACTAGCATACTTCTAGGTATGTTTACATAGAGATTTTGACCGACATAATTGAACTTGGAAATGTTAGAGAACTACATTCGGATTTCTTGTTTGTTAGAGTGTTAAATAATGGATTTAATCATGCCGGTGATGCGAATTTGGTGCAGGGAGAAGTGCATTATTAGAGTTGCTGATCAATCATTAGTGGAGACTACCCGTATTCATATCATGAGAGGCACCGACCAGAATTCTTCCATCTACTAAAGAGCTTCTTTTGAGTGTGTGTCACCGTACGTTAATTCCGGGTAGAATGGTGAGCTACCCAACCTCCCACCAATAAAAGCACTACTCTTTGATCTCTTGAGTGCTAATTTTGTCAATCATGAGGGTGACGTCCATGGATGAAAGCTTCCTTCTTGTAGTTCGATTTGCAGTTAGCACCATTCTCTCTCGACAACAACGGATCCATAGAAACACTCTCATCATCAACAAGGAGCGACATCAAAATCTACAAAGAAAGTTGGAAAAGTTTAAGGTTTACAAGCAACGGAACGAGAAAAAGAGCAAATTTCAAATACAAGTAAAGCAACATACAAAGAGCGGATTTTTACATATATGTTGAGGACTTACAATACAATGAGCATAATTTTATATTCGAGTATGAAGACTTATTCATGAAAGCGAAGAAAAGTAAAAGGTGAAAATTTTTGAAGTTTATGATTTCAAGACGATACAAGTTGTGAAGAATCAAGCGGTAAAATACTTCTTCCACGGCCATGGTTTATTTTGTATTTAATTTCTCTTGTTTCAAAGAAAAAAAAAAAAAAAAATTGAAAAAAGAAAAGAAAAGAAAAAAAAAAAAAGAGAGAAAAACAAGAGAAATATTTGTTTTGTTAATAAGCCGTGGGGAAGGAAAATCTATAAGAAAGTTTCAAGCGACAAGGATTTTAAGGTAAAAGAGTTACAAATTGTTAAGGATTTATGAAATTCAAGGGTTTATCATCAATAGTTGAAACCAAAGACGAAGACGAAGACGAGGAGCGGAAGACGTTTCTATTGGATGCCGTGAGAGTGGTGTTATCATAATTGGCGATCGGATATGAAGGTAAGTAAGTAATATCATCCTCGGTAATATGGTTGATTTCCTTTCTTAGAGATCGTCAGAAAAATGGTTTTTCAAAATATTAAAAGAAGTGGGTTTTTTAAAAATATTTCTAAGTTTTTCTTCCCACCATTCAACGTGTCGCAGATTTCTTTCTTCATTCCTACCGCACACATGTGAGAACCATAAAAAAGCTGTCTTTTTGAGTGCAATTATCATAAAATCTTATTTGGTGAGGCGTAAGTCGAGGCGAAATGCTTATTGATCGCTTCTCAAACACGCGTTCTCTCATTATGGTGTGGTTATTTCTCACTCAACAATTAAGAACGAGAATATGTTCTTTAGTATTTCTAACTTCTTATTACTAGCATGCAGAAACTCTATGTCCTCATAGCTCTTTGGATGCTTGTGACGCTTGAACGCTTTGAAGTTGTGAGTTTTTAGTTTGATTTGCTCGAGGACTAGCAAAGTCTAAGTGTGGGGGAATTTGATAGTGTAGAATACACCTAATTTACTATCTAGTAGTTTATGCTTTCTTTGCTATTTTTCTTGTAAATTATGTATTTTACGCTTGTTTTGAGTTTTATAGCTACTTTGGAGTCGCACGGAGGAAAAGAAGAAGAAAGCACCCAATTTGAGCCAAAAGGGCATAATTGTCATTTCATAGGGCGAGCACTATCTGGAGCCAAGTTAAGGTTAAGGGGTATCCATCTGGGTGTCCCTTATCATCCATGAATAAGTGTAGATATCCCGGGGGCCGGATATGGGGCGCAAATAGCTAGTCTGCACTATAGCCCTAATCGAGAGAAACTCATCTCATCTCAATCATTTCTTTTCACCTGAACCTGAAATTAAAAAAAAAAAGGAACCAGCAGCTGATGTTCTAAGATCGAGAAGAGGATTGAATATGGAAATTGTCGATTGAGTTAACAAGATCGAGAGAAGAATGATCTCTTTATTAAATCTGAATTGAAGGTTTTTGTGGGTGATTTTAGGGTTTCGATTCATGCTCGAAATGGAAGAAATCGGAGAGGATGTGATGCCTCGGAAGAGATGGATTAGTAAAGTTTAAAAAGTTGAATCCCGGTGTTGATGGTGAATCAAGAGAACAGATCGAGATGCGTAAAACGAACAAAGGTTGCCGCTAAAACCGAGGGGATTCTATCTTTGTGAGAAGAGAAATTGATGTTGCTACATATGGATTCGAGTGATTAACGGCCGCTGTGGAAGTTGAGTCATTGTTGATTGGAGAATGAGACGGATATGGTTCTTGAGAATGAAGAGCTAGGGAAAAGCTAGGGTTTGTAGGTTCATTATTGAGTGAGATGAAGATGAAAATGGGTTTGAGTAGGCGCCATGAATCAAGAAATCCGTGGATTGAGAAGCTAAGAAAGATGATAATGAAGATTGGGTACCGCTTTTTTGTTGCTCAAATTACAAGATAGAGATGGGGTTGTGGTTATGAATCGATGATGGGAATGATTTATGTGTATCTTGAGTTGTTAATGTGAGCAAATGCTGGTGGTCTCCAGCAATGCTTAAAGTCAAAGAGCGTTTTTCTGAATGTTATGGCAGAACTGGAGAAGTGTATGATGATGGAATTGAGATGTTGGTTTGCAGTATTTGCAGGGGTGATTTGAGGCTGTTGAGGCAGTACTAGGAGGAATGCACTGATGGAGTTAGCCTGAGATGGAGATGGTGTCTCGAAATGAAAATTGCATTTGAGAAAATGCAGGATGCAAGATAGAGATGTTGAGAGAGACAGTGAAGGCATTTAGCCAGGAATTGCAATGAACTTAGAATGGGTTGTTAAATCTTAGAAGCTAGGATGTATGTGAAATGCAGGATTGATTGTTGGTGACAATGAAGCTGAGATGTTGAAATGAGAGATTATGGTGTTTTTGGAATTATGTCATAAGGGAGCTTGAACTCGGAGGCTTGAGTAGGGAAGAGCCAAATGATGCACCAGGTGAGTTGAAATCGGGATTTGTGGATGTTGGGTTTTGCACTAGAACCGCAAGTTAAGGTGTTGAACCGAATTGCGATGAAGTCGTTGTGTGTGTAATGAGGCCATGGAAGATTGTGTTGCAGCTGAAATGAGAAAGGCGTTTCAATGGAGGTAATGGTGGCAGTAGCTGTGAAGGTTTCAGGATAGGATATTGCAAGAAGATGGTGCAACATACAGGGCCATCATGGCTGGATTTCCCACTGAAGTGCAATGATGGTGCAAGACAAGTACAGGCCAGTAAAAGCCTAAGCCATTCGGCCCATCCAACAGTAATGATGATCCGAGACTCGACTCACCCACTCGGACTCAATCAGTTCGAGTAAGCCAACGAGTTACAAGCTGACTCAGTGACTGACTCGCCATCTGGCTTGACTTCCCTTGACCTGCTGACTAACAGTTGACTGACGGTTGACCACCTTGACCGTTAGTCCTAACGGTGGACTGACGGAATATTCCGTCGAATATTCCACTGACGGAGAAAATTTCCAGGCGGCCGGCGGTGACGTTTTCCGGCCAAATTCCGGCCACAATCCCAGTTTTCCGGCGAGCCAAAAATTCCAGAATTTTCTATGGACTTCTCTCATGGGTGTGAAGACTTGGGCTAGGAATTGGATGGAGAATTGGACTCAAATTTGGAAAGAGAAGGTGGAAGAGTTGAGAAAAGCTTGGATTTGGAAATTGAGTTGCAAAAGGAAAAGGATTCTATTCCTTAGAAGATTTGGAGAATAATGAAGCCTATAAATAGAGAAGTTTTCTACAACTTCTACACACCTCTCTACACACACAACACTTGTGTTTTTGCTTGCTTTTCTAAGATTTTTCTTTTTTAATTACTTGTGTGAATTTGAAAATTCTTCTTTTAATTATTATTATTTGTGTGAATTTCAAAAAACATGAGTAGCTAATTTTCTTATTGATTGAGGATGAATTCCCTAGTTCTTAACATATGATTTAAGTTTTTGTTTTCAAATTCTATCTTGAAGTTTTTCACATAATTATCGTTTGTTTTTACTAATAGGAGTGATCTTAAAGACATTCATGATTGATTGATAGATTGTTTGAGTGCACGCTAAATTGATTTGTTAATTTGATCTAAAGCTAGTGAAAGTTAGGAGATAAGTAATCGTTTCTTGACTCTTTACATAAGTAGCAAACACGAGACCTCAGGAGGGATTCCGTGGAGCAATTGTGTGTAGAAACAACGTTAGCAAGTGGACCTTGAGCTAAGAGTCTAACTACTAATATCAACCTAAGAAATTCACAAAACTTAATGCATGAGCCAAGTTACATCTAGGTTGAGCTAATTCTAGGTGGCTTGGTGATTAGAATCCTGTGAGTCGAGAACTTCCGTGTCCCCGGTGATACAAGGGATTTAGGGGTTTAGCACTGAGCTAGCTGCTTTACCTACGGTTGGTGATAATTTGTGACTAATAATAAGTAGAATAGAACATAACTTGATTCATTGTTTCGTAACGAAGAAGGATTCCTTGGTCTTGTCTCTTTTATCGTTTTCAACTTTCGATTTTAATTGCTTTGTTTATTTTCTTTTGCTTTTTACACCCCTCCTTTCGTGACAACTTTTACAACTAAGATCTCTTGCTCCTCGTGGGAACGAACTTGACTTCCATTATATTATTTTTAATTGAGTGGAAACATTGATTAATTTGATTGCACCTACGACACGCATCAACCTTCAGCGCCATCACCAAAGAAACATTTTGCTGCTACAACAACCATACTCTGTACCTGAGCATCACCCGAACCATTTCATAAATGCATCTCTTCCAGTTGCACATTTTTAACATCGGAGCCATCATATCCTGTAAACCTAACGCTCTCAGTCGCAGCATACTTTCAACCAACACTTGCTCTTAATTCATTCTCAGCTAAACAATCCAGTTGAATCCTTTCTATCACAGTACCACATTTTTCACTTCCTCCTGCAATCAGCCATTACCTGCAAGTACACAAGCCTAGCACTACTCATTCTGTCTCAATGCCTTCACTGTCTCTGTCTTGTACTCAAAATCTCAATTGCAACCAACACCAAAAGCTCCATGTTCTGCACCACCATCAACATAACCATAATTCAAGACCACCACCAATCTCCTTTATTTCAAAGCCAACAGAATTGCATTCAATCAACAAAACCACATCAGACTTGAGCTATCAACTATAACATAGCTAGCTCCCTTGCAAACTCCACCAATCCAGCAAACCTGCACAATTCACTACATTACATTGCTTCAGCTGTAATTCCATTTCCACCAAGTCAAGCTCCACCGCCATTTTCAAGCCACCGTAACTTCCTTCGGTTCATCCTTGCAGAATCCTAGGCATGCATCTAATCATCTTCATTCAGCATCTCAGTCATACCAACAACAAGGGCACCACCTGCTTAATCTGAGCAAACAGTTCATCTTTTGTTGCACCTACACTGACACCAGCTACCACCACCAGTTCATCCACCAATTTCAGATTGAAACCAAGCTAAAACGCAGTTGTATTTCGTTTTCAGCTCCCAACAGCAGCTGCATCTCATTACTGTAAATCAAATCGAATCCATTCTGCCATTTGCTTCAATTGCAGTAACTTATCACAAACTCTATTTCTTGGCAACATCAAACCCTAACTCTTTCTGTTAATCGATTGTAGCAACATGTATGGCTGATTTCTTCTCCATGAGCTATGAACGTCATCTCTTTTTCTGGTTTCAACTCAAGCTTAAACCCATCTTCATCATATCACAGTGTCGTTATTCAATTTGCAGAGACGAACCCTAATTTCTTCCTCTCCAACAACAATCTAACCCATTTTGTCATACATAATTTCTCCATCAAAAAACCCTAGTTTCGCGCCCCACTACTTCGGACTCAAATTCCATCCGTGATTCCTTCTAATTTCACATATGTGACTAAATCTCTCAATCTCCTCACTCGCATGAAGAACAACAAAGAAAGTAACAGAGAAATGAAGAAGGAAATGAATTCTTCTCGACCTGATGTGTGGTTAACAATTTGGGATTGATATTGGCACCTGCCACTTTGATGAGGGCTACCACAGTTAGTATGTGGCACATCGAGTCTCACGAAGCCGACAAGCATATTCTCTTTCTTGCTCAATCTGTCGACTATGGGGAACCGACGGTTTATTGTTTACCTCCTTTGTTGCATAACCTTTGTTGGTTCCAAGTATCATTCGCCTGTGAATTGACCTTTTTTTCCCTTTACGCTCCAAGGACGTTTTCTTCTTCTTTCGCTTCGAATAAGAGATGCAGTTCACAAGGATAATAGCAAAGAAAGCATAAATACTAGATATAAAATTAGGTGTTTTAGACACCTATCACTGAGCCCAGTTCAGCAAAAAGTGTTGTCTCTAGAGGAAACTCTAAAAAAATTTATGGAAACTGGTACCCGAAATTCTATCCAAAGTAGCCAAAAGTTCGATGACTTTTTCCTGACGAGTCAACATTATTAACAAAACACTAGTCAAGCCATTATCCATTTAGAGACTCAGATAAGTCAACTTTCGAACCGGTTAAATGATAGGGAGAATGGGACATTTCCTAGCCAACCAACTCCAAATTCGAAAGGAGTTAACCAGGTTAATGGATCAGGTAGTTCTAACCACAATAAACATATCAAAGCAGTTATCACCCCTAGGAGTGTTAAAACTTTATAGAACTCGGTAGGACCACCTAAGGATAATAATCCAACTGAAAAAAGAGACTGAAGTTGACCAAACTTCGTCTGAAGACCCTAATGAGCCTGAGAGTTCCAGGAGTCCAAGTGAGGAAGTTACCCCTGAGAGAGTGTACATACCACCTGCACCAATAAAACATGTACTGGCTATGTCAAAGTTCCTAAAAGAGATGTGCACTGTCAAGATAGACGCAAGTGTCCATAAAAAGGCATTTTTGACCCAATAGGTTAGTTTCATAATCTCACAAAAGTACCCAGTCAAATTTAAAGATCCTGGTTGTCACATGTGTTATAGGTAGATAAAAGATATAAAATTATCTTTTAGATCTTGGGGCTAGTGTGAATCTTCTACCGTTACCGGTATATGAACAACTTGGATTAGGTGAGATGAAACCAACTAGGATAACATTACAGTTAGTCGATAGGTCAGTCAAAATCCCACGTGGAATTATTGAAGACGTTATGGTTCAGGTAGTAAACTTTATCAATTTAGATGACTTTATGATTTTAGAAACTCAACCCGTCTCTAGTCAAGATATCAATATCCCAATCATCATAGGTCGTCTGTTTCTAGCGACTGCAAATGCAGTCATATATTGTCAAACTGGCCTAGTAGAATTTTCTTTTAGGAATCAGAAAATCTCGGTGAACATTTTTAAGGCGTTACAAGCCCCACCGGACCCTAAACATTATGAGTCTATATCCATGATTGATTCTCTAGTTGAGAATACTTTTACCACTAATAGTGTTAGCGACCCTTTATAGGCGTTCTTGGCCCACTTTGGAGCCTACTATGATGAGGACAGTAATTTTGTGGAAGTTAATGCGTTGTTAGATTTTGCGCCAGCAATGAATTATGGAAAATGACAACGTAAACCAGATGCTCTTCCGACGACCATAGATAAACCCCTCCCATCATCAATTAAGGCACCCATCCTTGAATTGAAACCGCTACCAGATACACTGAAATATGTATTTCTTGGTAATGAAAATACTCTTCCTTCCATGATTGCCTCTAACTTTGGTGTTCTCCGAGAGCACAAGACTGCAATAGGGTGGACTATAGCATATTTGACAGAAATTGGTCTTGCCGATTGTATGCACCATATCTACTTAGAATAAGGTGTCAAAACCTCAAGAGAAATGCAGAGACGTTTAAATCCTAATTTGAAGGAAGTTGTCCGCACTGAGTTGCTCAAATTGTTAGATGCGGGTATCATATACCCCATCTCTGATAGTAAATGGGTCAGTCCTGTCCAGGTTGTCCCAAAAAAGTCTTGGATTGTCGTAGTTGCAAATGAGAACAATGAATTGATCCATACCCGTGTTACTACCGAGTGGAGAGTATGTATAGACTACCGTAAGATGAACTCAACAACTATGAAAGACCACTTTCCTCTACCATTCATCGATCAGATGTTAGAACGATTAGCAAGCCACAACCATTATTGTTTCCTAGATGGATACTCTGGTTATAACCAAATCCCTATAGCACCGGAGGACCAATAGAAAATAACCTTCACATGTAGATTTGGTACTTTTGCTTTCAATAGTATGCCTTTTGGGTTGTGTAATGTATCCGCAACATTCCAACGTTGCATGCTAAGTATCTTTTCGGACATTGATAGGTGTCTAAAACACCTAATTTTATATCTAGTATTTATGCTTTCTTTGCTATTATCCTTGTGAATTGCATCTCTTATGTTTGGTTTTGAGTTTATTAGGTGTGTCGGAGTCATTATGAGCGAAAAAAAGAGAAATTATCCATTTGGAGCGAAAAAGGCAACAAGTTCAATTCACTGGCAATATTTGGAGCAAGCTAGGCTGTGCAAGTTGAGTTGAACTGGGAATAGGTTTCCAGTTCCCTGAAACCGACAAGCCACGTGGAATCTGGTCGGCCCTTATCTCTGTAGTGGGTGCCTATATCCACATTAATTCCTACACAAGACCTTAAAATTCAGAGAAGAATCATTCATTTCTTCTTACGCCTAAAACCAGCGACGGCTGCTGTAGATTGGAGATCGAGAAATTCACAGAAAAAGAAGAAGTTCAAGCTGTTCGTTGTAAATTGATGAAGGGTTAGTTTGAATTGAGAAATCGGTTGAAGAAGGATTTAATGGAGTCGAGAATGCAGAGAGTTAGGATTTGAAATCAGTGATGTTTATTTGGGAAACTAAAAAGAAATTGTAAATAAGGTGGATGCTGGTTTGAAGCAAGAGAGAAATGGGTTTGTGTTGGTTTTTGTTAAGCAAGGAAGAAATCCATACAGGGTTTGAAATGAATGTCTTACATGCAAGAATGGGTGAAACTCTGATGCAGGAATTGAATTTATGAGTGAACGGAACTAAAATTGAGATGTTGGAGATTTGAGGAGATGATGGAGTCTGTGAATTATGGGTTGATATGGAGTTTGAATCTAGCATAATGGGTTTGTTGTGGTGTTGAAGGAATTTATGAAGTGGTTCACTACAGAATTGTTGATGCAGAGCTTGAGAAGAAATATATGAAGATAGAACTGGTGCTCATGATATTCATTGAAGTGGGTTTGTGCTAGAGTTGGTATGTGCAGTTCAGGTGATAATGTATTGCAGATTTAGAGCTGGTATCGATGTTGTCTGAATCGTAGCTGAAGTTAAGAAACTAGTGGGTGTTGTGAAGCTGAAATTGCAGGTGCATGGATCTGGTGGCAGTGATGAGTATACGGGTACAAGACTACATAAGAGGCCAGAGATTACAGGTAGTAACTGAATTGGTTTTGAGCTGAGAATTGAATCTACAGGACAGGTATTGCATCAGGACTTGAGCCAAGAAACAGATGAGCTGCAATGAGCAAAAACATTTTTTGTCCAAAATACAAAAACATGTCCCATAAACCGTAAAAAACACATTTGTCCACACCATTAACTTAAACATTTGTCCACCACAACATAAAGAAATGAACTAGGAAAGCATTCATTGGCCACGACCACAACGACCCCGTTTTGGAACACTACCTTCACCACCACGACCACTGCTGCTACCTTCACCACCAAGACCACTGTTGCTACCTTCACCACCACGAGAACTATGAGTCCTCTTTTTATCAGCCTTTATCTTGCCTTGTGCATCCTTAATAACTTTTTCTTCCGCCTTTACTTCAGTCGGAAGTTGCTTGAACAATAGCTTGGCATCCTCATTGTCAACATTGCAAGCATAGTCAATGTGCTTGGTTTTCACAGGTTCTCCTCTGTCTTTCGCGCAACACAACACCCTCACAAAGGTCTTCAACTGATTCTTCTATATTCAATTAAACAACAAACAATTAATAGAATGATTCGGTAATGCAATCAATCTTAAAATAGTAAGAGCAACTCTAAAATACTTACAAATATCTTAAGCAATGTTGTTGGGTCTTTCGATTCCATCTTCTTCTTACGAGCCGGTTCTTCGAAGAGTCATTGGCCTAATCACGTTAGGACGAGCCCAACCCAAGTACCACGCCATGTATTTCTCAGTAGCTTCATGACGGTGGTCACCTCGTCCAAAAGACTCACATCGATTTGACCGCGACGCATATCATCCCAATGTTCTTGAGTTGGTGCTGGAAGGTAAGAGACGTTTTTTGGGACGTGCTGCAATCACTCATATCTAAAGTAAAGGCCGGATTTGCTGTATCGAAATGAGGTTCTTCTTGGACGTAACTCAATTGTCGCATTATCCGATGTGGATAGTACATTGAAAATCCTTCAAACACAGTCATCAAGGGTCCATAGTATAATGCAACAACTTCATTTATCCTTGGGGATTAAACCTTGATTTCTATCCTCTCGATACAGATCAAATATCACCTCTTCCGCAGTCAATTTGTCGATGCCGTCTCGGAGTTTCATAAGATTTTGCGGCATTTCCTTATCCTGAGTACCCTTAAAACTGTACCTTTACGCTCTTGAAAAATGAACCGGAACACTGTTATCCACTTTGACGTAAGAGTTGTCTTTGAACAAAGAAGGGAAGTACTCATATATCCAAACCTATGCAAAAAGAAAAAAGTTTAGTAAGAACCTTATCTTACGAGAATTTTTGCGAATATAAATGTTCTAGACAATAAAATTACCTAGAAGAGACATGTGTTTCCGTTAACTTGCTTAGTGAGTGCCCTAGAACATTTTGTCAACTCATAGTTCAAGAAGGCGACCACCGCAATACCCCAAGAATACCCACGAATCTCATGTAAAGGGATCCAATAGTTGCAAGTAACGGCCTCGACTTGGTTTCCGGAGCTGTCACGGAAGATACATTTGCCCAGGGTGTATATCAAATAAGTGGCCGCGGTAGCATTGATTCGCACCGGGTGCACTATTCTTTCCCTATCAAGGATTTCCTGAGTCTTCCATAATCTGTCCCTCAACTTCTTCACATTAAACTTCTTGGTTAGTCGACCATCCTTCTTGTCAAGAACATCATCCATCTGAACCTGATTCCAACCTAGAAATTTCTTGCTCAATTCGTAAATCTTCTCGAAAGAAATGGCATTATCGAATCCCTCAGTGACTGCTTTTCCATCAACCTCAAGGCCTAGAATTTGTTGAGCATCATCGGGAGTTATCGCCATCTCACCGAATGGGAATAACAGAGTATCATTCTCTTTGTAGAACCTCTCACGGAATGCGGATACAGTAACTTTATCATGATTAATATTCGAACTCTCCACCTGAGCCCCAACCCCGAGTTCCTCACAATCACTTTCACCTCCTCACATTCCATGTCAAGATCCCAAGTATGAGTCACTGAACACGAAGCTTGGCGCCTCATGATACGGATGGCATGCTTGTGATCCTAAATACCAAAAAAAAACAAAATGAAAAGAAATACAAACACTTGACGCAAATTTAATTAAGATAGTTACGCACTTGAATAAATAACAAGGACGGATTAAGATTACTTACGATAGTATTATGGACCGTACATGTCCATGAGTGTTTGTATCCAAAAAAAACATCTCCACCATCTGCTGGGGTCCCTTTTGGAGGCTCACCTTCTTTCAGTGCAACCAACAAGTGTTTTGGAGGCATGTGAGAATCAGCCGGTTTAGTGATCACCCTCTTCTTCGTTCCGGTTGAAGTTGAAGCCGAAGCTTCGGTGGCTTGAACAATAGCTAAAGTTTGTTCTTCTTATCCATCTCCATATCCTTCTTCTTCTTCTTCTTCTTCTTCTTGTTCCTCTTCCTCTTCAACAATTTCATCTTCGATGATATTCTAACCTTTATCTCCATTACCATCATCATCATCACCATCATCATTACCTCCTCCCCGACCTCAGGCATGTCTTGATCACCATCATCATCATCATTGTTACCTCCTCCAGCAGCCAGATTGGTTTCATCAACATCATCATCATCACCTCTTCTACCAGATGGAATTAATTGGTCTTCATATGGAGTCTCGTACGAATCATCGGGTTCGTATAGTGGTTCTAAGACCTTTGTAGTTCCCTAAGACAACATATACCCCTCGATGTTTTGAAGACAAGAGTTTATCACCAACACGAGGAGGGTTTGAAGGAGGACTAAGAGCTGCTTTCTTCTTTGCATTTTCAATCTGAACAAGAATAATTCAGAAAAAAAACATCAAAGGCCCGCAGGGTATACATATACAACATTGCCGGCAAAAAAATGGCCGGAAAGGTCGACCAAAAGATGAGTGCCGGCTAAGCCAAAGCCGGCAGTGTATCATCAAAATAGCCTTCCGGCTCACAAAAAAAATATAGGATTTTTCACTAAACTGGTCGGAAAGGTCCGTTTCCAACACATCGCCGGCTGACAAACAACCGGAATGGTTTTATATAAATACCCTTCCGGACGAAAAAATTCTAGGCATCAGGAAACATTCTAAACAAGTAGCCGGAAGGGTAAACAATAATAAGATGTCGGCTTCATTAAAAAAAAAAGATTTAATGGTATACGGATGAATAACCCGTCGGTCCCGCTAGTAGCGATTCTGAAAACTATACAGCTGGCAAGTTCTTCAACCTTATACCCTCCGGCCAAACCCTAACTATGAAATCCTGGAAGGTCGATAACAAAAATATTGCCGAAGGCGTCACAACCGCCAATTTACAAATTCGAATTTTCTGACCTAATTTGACATGCAAACATGAAATAGAAGTACTAGAGTGAGTTTAAACAAGCCCTTATTACTTTCTTAAGCGCACCATTTCACGTTTTTCAACGGGTTCAATTTCTTCTTCTTCAACCGTTTTTTTCTTCACTTTCTTAGCAACCAAACTTGCAATTCCAGGGTTATATTCATTGGGTTTTCGATTAGTTTCTTTCATACGAGTTGCCTTCTTCCGTGGTGGATCCATTGTTGAAGATTAATCGGAGTTTTCGAATCGACGATTTTAACGAATTGATCGACGAGTTTTGGTGGTGGTGGGGGTGATTGATCCGGTAGGGTTGTGTAGGAGAAGAAGAAGAGAATAAGATGAAATGAAGAGAATAAAAACTGATTTAGGGTAACTAAGATTATTAATGGGTAAGGGTAGTTTTGTAACTTACCCATTAGGACTCCCCCTAAAACCCACAAAAAGTATCCCTTTAAAATTGGGTATACCCCAATTAGTTTGAGTATAACCCAATCAATCCAGGATAAATATACCACTTAAATCCGCCAACTACCTAAACACGCCTTTCAAGAAAAAGATTTACTCCAAATAACAAGTGCTCTGCTTTTATTGGACGAGATAGTGGTGGTGCAAGTATCCTATGAATAGTGGAAGCCTATGAATCAACTTTCTCTTCTTTTTCTAAGGCTAGCTCTAACGGGATCCAAGATCCCACTTTAGACACTGTTGAAGTGTCGCAAATGTATGAACAGTCGCTCACATCCAGAATGAGTGTTGCGTTCAGCTTGGATCCAAGTTGGAAGTACCCAAGGTACGCAGTTTCAAACTGTGTATGGAAAAAGCATAATACGTAGGTTCAAACTGCGTATGAAATAAAAATCCACGGAATATTCTTGGACGCAGTTTGAACTGCGTCGCACGCATATTGAATCTGCAGTATTTTTACACGCAGTTACAAACTGCGTGGCTGTTTAATATTTTTTTGACCTTTTTTTTCCTACACCCGGTTTACACTGTAATGTTAAACGCCGAGTATTTTTCGTATACTTTCTCAAATTGAGCTCTGGA
The DNA here is from genome assembly GCA_023531295.1 of Papaver armeniacum. Taxonomy (NCBI): domain Eukaryota; kingdom Viridiplantae; phylum Streptophyta; class Magnoliopsida; order Ranunculales; family Papaveraceae; genus Papaver; species Papaver armeniacum. Next base: position 54,795 of record JAJJWW010017310.1, on the reverse strand, counting down.
TGAACATAGCAGGTTACGTAGATAAAAACACTGCATTTACGACTCAACTTAGGCGCTTACCACTAAGTCATCTACACACTCGCTTTTTTCACAACAACTTCGATAGAAATATCGTTATCCTTATAAGTAACGTAAAGATTTTAGAAAGCTCGTTATCCTTATGAAGATTTTTAAGGGAATTTTTTAACGCAAAGATTTTTTCACAACAACTTGTAGATAACGCAAGATTTTTTTAAGGGGATTTCCTTTATAAATAATAATAATTTTTTCCTATACATACACTCGATCATCCACTGAAAGAAACACACCACTCAAAGAAAACCGGTCAAAGAAACACACCATCAAACATAATACGCTACTTCAATTTAACCAAATCAACAATGAATTCTAATCGCAAGGGAAAACAAATTGTGTGTGTAGAAGCAAACCAAATTTGTCACTTTGTTTCCTTGATGACCATTCATCCATGCAATGCCCTTGGATGTATTTCAAGTGCCGCAGAGAGGTTGTCCTGGAATCAAATTTTTATTAAACGGAACACGGAAAAAGTAGGTACCTTCGTTGTCGATTCGATAATTGTCGTGAAGAAGCTCGGTGGTTAGAAGATGCAATCAAGTCCAAAGATGATAAAAACATCAACGTACTCTGCAAAAAAACTTCAAAGAGAAAGGTATGATTAAGGTTGAACATGAAAGGGGGCGTCATGCCCGGTCCCTGATGTAGGTTTTTTATGAAACTATATCGTTCAAAAGATAAGAACACCTATGGTAAACAATTCTGGAAATGTCCTGGGTGTAATTTGGTGGAATGGGCCGACTAATTAAATTTCCTGTATAACAAGGTTTGGTTTCTTATGGTGTCCCACGTGTCGCCTTGCTTGTTCAGTAAGACATAACCTCCACTCCAATGGGTGCAATCGAGGCTTCCTAGCATTCCGGAAAACCACGGTCGCGTTTTGAGCCAATAACCTCTTAGTATCTTCGGTTGTTGGCAGCCTCATGTAAAGGTCGTTAAATTCCCAAAGTAGTGCATCCATAAACTTCTTAGCATACATGTATATTATTGAAGCGTATCATCCGGTGTAATCGTCTAAGCTATCCGTAGCCACCCCCTTTGCAGTGTTTCATGGGCAAGCATTTTCATATGAGGAGAGTGACCGGGATGTTACACGCATCTCTTCGTTGCAAAAAATCGGGATCTCTAGCGCAAATTTGAGGCAATATTCTAAGAAAAACTTCTCGGGGCAAAACCATGACGTCCCTTAAAACGCTCGAGGTCCAAACCTGCAACCTGGGGTTAAAGTAGTCTCGCATCATCCTCGCATCTGCCTCCACACGACATCGGTTAACGGTTCTTCTAGTCAAGACCTATACCGGTTCGGGTTGGTGCAAGTCATGCGCCTCTGCAAAATTCTTTGATACATGATGACGAAATCTCCATGGCTATCATCGTGGTACTGTTTCGGGTATGTCGCCTCTCCCAGTAAATCCACATATATCTAACAATAGTCGACTCTATTTTTAAGCTAAATATCAATTTAAATCATCATCGCAACGGATTTAAAACGGGGTATTGTTTTGTAAGCGGAAATAAGAAAATAAAAAATAATGCACTTAAACATGGGTTATGAAGAACATAAAAAAGGGATAAGACGAGGACCAACATACATGAGGAAAAACTTAATATATCATACAAGAACTAAATAGCAAACATCTATTATGCCCTAGCTAATCAACGAAATTTTAACCGTTTTCCGGAGTCACCTAAAACCGACTATCCGGCACAACATCCATATCGGCTCCATCATCACCTCTCGGACCACTACCCCCGCACACTACCTGGCCAACTACCACCCAAGCTAAGCCCTAAAAATTCACTTGAGGTTGGTAAGTCACTAATCACCGGGGATGCATGCTCCAATAACGAGTTATGCTCTACAGGGGGGTTACTATCATGAGGGTGGGGGACATAATAAGCATTCGATGCGGAAGGGTCTGCAGCCGGACGCTTGCGACGGTGTTGGGTTTCCAAGAAGGATACTCCAGCGCAATATGTGGTGGGAAATGTCCTCATTCTTCCCGACTTGAATAGAATAGGCCTTCGATGTTCCGGAACTACGATGGGTTGTGAGGGTGTTATACACTTTGTTTCGACGACGACTCTCATCATATACCACTGTCCGCTTTCTCCGAATCGGCCAAGATGCCTCCCTCAAAACTGCGTAACTCTTTCCTAAAAAACAAAATGAATTTTTTAAACAATTATGTTTAACAATGAAGAAACTCCAAATGAAAATGAAAATGAGATATAAAATGACTAACCTCCGAGACGTTGACTTGAGAAAAATTGTATGGGTTCTCTCCTTCCATGGGGACCTGGAACTAGCTCTTCAAATGAATCTTTTTGAAGGGCATGTCCCATTGTAGGTTTGGGAGTTGCCTCATGGACCGTCCCCGCTTGGTCGTATGTGTATGTCTCGGGATGACATGCTGGGGGTGGGCGTTAGGGCATCAAACTACGGGTATACCGCCGTGACCAACTCGATATCATCATGTGTCTATGTGAGTTGTTTTTGTCCTAAGGGCTCCACGCTATGAGTTTTCCAAAATTTGGAATACACTTCATTAGGGACGGGGAAGGAAGTGATCACTAACCTCAACCTCCATACCATCTAATACTTCCTCCAATCTAGGTGGGTTGCATGGGATAACTATCTCACCAAACACCTGCCTCATACACCTCTCGGCCAGATAAACTGAAGCTCTTGCACCGTCCTTGTCCTTAAAGACACATCTCCTCTTAGACATCTCAAGTGCGGTTTGGAATGCATCGGTGTGTTGGTGTTCACCGTCCCCAAACCGGGGGTCCTAGATAACCGCATCACCCATCCTAATATCTATCGAGCGTGCATCTGACAGAGAGTGTTTGTGAAGATATTTTTGTCCCTTCCTCCTAAGGTTCAACATATTAAATAGACTAATAGTCGGGTGTGGATCCAGCTTGATCATCTCTCGGGTTTTCCTTCAAAACAAGGTTGACAATTACTCATAAATAAAAATAATACCCCGGAACTCTAAGATCATCGACATGCCACATATATCCTTCGTTTGCACGAACTCCGAGTCATCCGGTGTTTGTACAGAACGCCCAAAGTTGGAGTACCCCAATAATAAGACCCAACAGCATCCAAATTATCCAACACTATGCACCATCGTTTATCTACTCTAACACTACAATCAGCAAACAAAATGAAATTAGCCAACATCGTCAATTCGTCCCTACTTAAAATAAAATTAGCCAAGTGAGAAACTCGCTTCGTGCATGCCTTGGAATCATAAACTCCAGTTTTCACATCTTGTAGTCTTCTCTGTGCCATAACATCTAAAACACCCCGGAAATACCTAGCATCCATAGCTTCTACTTCTTGCGCCGTCATTGTTTCCTTTGGTAATTATGGGATTGGCTTACCTCCTCCAATTGGAATACCAAGTCCAACCGATAGAAATCTAGAGAGTCAAACCTATTTCAAACTCTTTGAAGTGAAAAGTTCTAGTCTTCTTCCACCACCTCTCACATATAGCTTCGGTTAATCCCTTATCCCCATACTTAAAATTAAATTGGAATATGGACTCTAAAACCACAAATTGAAGAATTAATAATGCACGAGGGTTGTTTCTAACCACTATCGGTAAAATTTATTTAAGTTGGTCCAACCTGCTCCTAAATGTTCCGTCTCGCTTATCTACTAAGTTGTCTACTTTTATGTTGTAACTCGCCGACACCGGAGATAATTGGGATAACTTCTCATACCTAGACCAATCGACATCCTCCATTATCTAAAAGTGAAAAGACCAAGGGAAGCACAATCAACATGTGAATAACAAAAATCAAACGCCTATGTTAATCTATGCACAATCAACATATGAATTCACACGTTCACATTCACATCCCATTGAGGGATGCACATTGCTCATATGAAATTCTTCGTCAAAGTGATAATAACAACATCAATTCCACCCCTTGAATCTTCTAAACATCAACTCAAAAGAATACATGACTTAATCCTAAAACACATTGCAAAATGCTATAAACCACAAAACCAATTTCCAACAAAATAATATTTACAACAAAATCAGATTAACAACAAAATCATATTAACTACATCATATTAACAACAAGTGTTCCAACAAAAACCATATTAACAACATCAATTTCACCCATATAATCAATTTCACCCAAAATCATATTAACAAAAACCATATTAACAAAAACCATAATCATCTCAACCTATTAATGCTCAAACTCTATGGCCAAGCCTCAAAACAAAATTGTTAACATGCTTATCAAATTATAAATTTCAAATACATTCTACCAAGCATAAACACAATTAAAACAATCAATCAATTTATGAATCAATCATGGATTTATCTTTCACCTAAATTAACCCCAAATAGCATAAACCCTAATTCCACATTTTAATTTTTTGAAATTAAATCAACAATTATCCTTTGCTCAATCAACATATTCAACTTTGATTTATTAAATAGCTTCTAAATCACACCATTAAAACTTAAATCAAAAACAAAAAATCAAATGAATCAATCAAAAAAAAAAAATTTACCTACCTTGTGTGGAAATGCTTATCAAAGCTCAAAAACACCAGCAATAGTTTCCCCTCCTCTTCTACAACAAACCCATGCAAGAGCACGACCCCTTAAACACAAAATCGCCTTTAAAAAGTTGGGGAAATCAAATTCTGAGTTTTTTTGAAGAACAAAGAAAAGATAGAGAAACAGATGCGGGAAGGGCGAGGTTACCGGATGTTTTAGGTGTTTACGAAACGCGATTTCTAACTGGCGTATTGACCACTCAACAAGGTCAATACGCGATTAGAAACTAAACTTTGATTTACCCAATGAAACGCAGTTTCTAACTGCGTGCGATGCAGGTTCAAAAGGCGTATCATCTACGAATCTTGGATCCCCATTGCGCCTAGGCGAGCTGGTTGGGTGACGTGGATCCAAGCAGAAGCTTGAATCTTGGACCACGATTAGAGCTAGCCTAATGAATTCCTTCTTCATCAAAAAATCAAAAAGTACAACCTAACTTATGAGGTCACTTCTCTGACAGTTTTAATACTCCCTCCGTACCACATATATAGGCGGAGAGAGACAATTCTCTTAGATTAGGAAAATTGTATGGGATTTATAATTTTATATTCCCTTCGTTCCATTTAAGATGATGTTTTAGGGTTATTTTCTTGTTCCACAATACTTGAAAGTTTTCATATTTTCCCACAAAACTACCAATAATACCCTAACACTTTGTCTTGGAATCATAAGTTTATTTTAAAATGCATTAATAACAATTAATGTTTGAAGACTTATCTTATGGGTATAGTTGGAAAATCTTCATATCTCTCTCCATTTCTTAATCTACGTGAAAACTCCTAAAATGTCATATAAAGTGGAACGGAGGGAGTATGTTTTTTCTTGTTTTACCCTTCGTCTTATCCCAACACAATTACCTATGTACAATAAATATGAATATATGGAAAAAATCATCTTGGAAAGAAAAGCCCGCCTATTTAGTGGGACAAATAAAAACTAAAATAGTACACTGTAACTAAGAATCTCGTGGGAAATATCTCGAAATTTGAAGTCTTTGCTCACCAGTCCACCACACTCTTGCAACTACTGTAGCAGGGTTGGTGAGATAACATCAAGGAGACGTACACTTAAAACGGCAAGGCTGCTGATGGGGTACCAATTCGTCGGGAGTGCATCAACCCCAAGATAAATACATTGTTTTGTTTTATTTGTATTTTGGCCCCATACAAACCGGTCCCCCTATTAGCAATCTTGGAAAACGGTACCTGGTTGGCCAGTATAAGGACTGCTTAACAGAATTGTAACGTGAGGTCACTATGAGACAGCTATGTATCCTAATTTGATTGGGGGCCGAACATTTCAATTGCCTGGATTGATTGGGGGCCAGACATTTTAATTGGGGGCCAAGCACTAGAGGACAAAAAAGGTCACCCAATCCTAATTTGGGTCACCCCTTATAAAAATATTTTCTAAATGGCTAAAATGCCCCTGAGGGATTAGTATTAAGATTTAATTAAGTTGATTAGTGTGGTAACTTTGTTTAGATAAAAATCAGGTTTTGGGATTAAAATTTGGGGAAATTTTAGTTTTGGTTTTTTTTTTTTTGAGAAGAAGAAGAGTAGTTTTGAGAGGAAAAAACTAGGGTTTTGTAGAAATGAGTGATTCAAGTGAAGGGAATGAGGTTGGTGAAGGTTCAAACAATAACCATGATTGTGTTGATGGTGAGATTGTCTCTAATAATCCTATGGATTGGATGTTTGATGAAGAGATGTTAATGGAGGAAGCCATGAATAATGGTGGAAATGAAGATCCTACTGCTCAAAATGAAGGAACCAATCCTCAAAATGAAGAACCCGGAGCTCAAAACAATCAGATAAACTTCATATACTCTTCAAATTGTCTGAATGGTGCTCCAAGTGGTCGATTCATGGTCACTATGGAACTACTCAGAGTGAAGGTCGTTATAGTCGGGTGTTGTATACGCCAACGACCCTAAAGAGTCGTCATAATGTTGACACACATGGCGACGACTCTAACCTACAACTTTTAATGGTGATGAAAAATCGTCAAGGTGGTGTGTTAAACCATGACGATCGTTTATATTGTTCACCTAGAGTCGTTAGTTGATTCGTTTAATACCTGGACGACTCTAGAATCCAAACTCTCTGTATAAAAAAGGCAAGTTTTTGTGTGTGTCGTCATAGGGATATTCTGATATACTGACGACCCTAACCAACCATTTATAATGTTCACCTAGAGTCGTTAACCAATAACAAAGGGTCGTCAAAACAGGGTCGTCATTTTCAACCTAATACAGTAACGACTCTATTCTAGGGCAAAAATGTTGAAGTAGCAGAATTAGGGTCGTCATCTTCATCCTAATACACTAACGATTTTTCATAGAATCTCGTATGCAAATGAAAAGTCGTTAGGGTTTTCATTTCGATACTAACGACTCTTACACCGAAATTTCGATACTAACGAATACAAGGTGGGTTTAAGTTCATATACCTTCTAATTGGAGTCATAGCTTTCTTGGGTTTTGATTTTTGGCGACAATTACGATGAATCGATTGAAGAAAAAAATTTTCTTCAAAATAGTCGATTAATGGTGGTGGTGGAGAAGAGAACGGGAGGAGAGGAAGATGAAGAAGAGAAGCCTAATTAAGGTTTCTAATTAAGGTTAACTGATTTTTAATGTTTAGTTTTAGGTAAGGGTAAAACAGTCTTTTCAATATCGGATTAATACACCCCTCAAAAAATTGGGGTGCAAATAAAAAGTTGTGGCCCCTAATTAAAATGTTTGGCCCCCAATCAAATGAGGTTTAATTGGGGGCCTTGCACTAGAGGACAAAAAAGGTCATCCAAACCTAATTTGGGTCACCCCTTATAAAAATATTTTCTAAATACCTAAACTGCCCTTGAATGATTAGTATTAAAACTTAATAAAGTTAATTTAATTAGTGTGGTTAGATTATGTTAGATTAAAATCAGATTTTTTTTTTTTTTTTTTTTTTTTTGTTGGGAAGAAGAAGAGGAGGTTTTAGAAGAAAACTTAAGGTTTTTAGAAATGAGTAATTCAAGTAGGGGAAATGATGTTGGAGAAGGTTCAAGTAACAAAGATGATTGTGTTTATGGTAAGATTATCTTAAATTCTCCCATGGATTGGATATATGTCACAACACAGAGAAAGAGTCGTCAATGTCGAGGGATGTATACCCCAACGACTCTATAAAAGTCGTCAATGTCTTGACACAAAAAATGACGACTCAAACCTGCAACTTTTCCAGGCTATAAAAAATCGTCAAGGTAATATGATATACCCTGACGACTCAAACCTGCAACTTTTCCATGTTATGAAAAATCGTCAGGGTAATATGATATACCCTGACGACTCTTAACTTGGGTCACAAAGAGTCGTTATTTTGTGTGTCTATACCAAGACGACTCTGAAAAATTTTGGGACAGAGAGGTTGCTTGTTTTTCACATGGGGTCGTTGACCTTTAAAAAAGGGTCGTCCATAGAGGATCGTCATAGGTTTCTATATTATGCTAACGACTCTAATCTAGGGTAAAAAAATATGAAAACCAGAAATAAGGTCGTTATCTTGATCATCATATACCCTAACGATTTTTTATGGTCTCTACATGCATATGAAAAATCGTTAGGGTTTAGGCTTGTCGAATTGACGACCCTTTTACTGTAACTGAAATTTTTCGGGTGAATTTTTTTTTTTCTTGGAGTCGTTAATGGAGGAGAAGAGAAGAGTCGAGAGGGGAGGAGTGATCTTTTTGTTTAGAATTAGAAATGAATTGGGGCTTAGGATTAAGGGTTAATAGGTTTTTAAGATTTATTTTTAGTGAAGGGTAAAATAGTATTTTCATAATCGGTTTAATACGCCCCTGAAAAAATTTGGGGTGCAAATAAAATGTCAAGGCCCCAATTAATATTTCTGGCCCCCAATCAAATTAGGATATGTATATGCCCACACTCATTTAATTTTTTTTTTTTTTTATGACGACGGGGATAGTGTGGTAGTTTATCGGTAATGCTATTCCCCACTCTTTTCAGTGCTCTATTCACAGCTTGCACTGAGGTGTCTTTTGACCTGTACGCTCATTTTTGGTTCTGTCTTTTATTCTCTTTCTTTATTCTTTCTAACTTTGTGTTTTGCGTATGGTCCAAATAGTATCCAAAACAACACTCTTTTCAATCATAACAAGACTTTCAATTTCAAGAATGTAATATTCATAGTGTAATTTGGATAGAGCTTGATAACGTCTGTCGTTATTGGAACAACCTTCCTTGGTGTATTGGTGGTGACTTCAATACGATAACCAAGTGTGCTGAGAAGAAGAATTGCACCAAAATTACAAGAAGTATGCAGAAGTTCAACAAGTTTATAATTGAGCATGATCTCATTGACTTACCTCTTAAGGGGGGCAGATACACATGGTCGAATGGTCAATCAAATCCTGTTATGTGTAGATTAGACAGGTTTCTTATCTCACCTTCCTTTGAACAACACTTCCCTTTTGTCTCTCAATTAGCTAAAGCCAGACCTACCTCTGATCATATTCCCTTACTCCTAGATATCTCCGACCCATCCTGGGGACCTAGTCCTTTTAGGTTTGAAGCCATGTGGTTTTTGGAGAATGGATTCTTACAACTCTTGGAAGAGTGGTGGACTTCGTTTTGTTTTGCAGGTACACCAAGCACTATTTTATGGTTGAAGCTGAAAGCACTAAAAGAGAAGTTGAAAGTCTGGAACAAGGAAGTATTTGGCCACACCAACACAAAGTTGAATGCTATTCTCGCTGATATTCAGACCCTAGACGGACTTGCTGAAAATAATGTCCTATCTGATGATAACTTGCGCGCACTGCTGCAAAAAAAATCTGACTTTGAGAAGATTACAAAGATGGAAGAAGTATCATGGAGAATCAAATCAAATACCAAATGGCTTCAAGAAGGAGACAGAAATACCTCTTTTTTCATTAAAAACGCCTCAGCCAGAAGAAGATACAATAGAATCCGGCAACTTTACATTGGTAATGATTTGGTGTCTGACAGAGTTCAGTTGCAAGCTCATATAGTGGATTACTATAAAACTCTCTTTACGGAAGAAGAAGTAATAAGACCTACATTGGAAGGCATTGAGTTTGACATGTGCTTCTATGGAATCTGAAATTCTGGATGCTGATTTCACCGAAGAAGAGGTAATACAGGCGATAAGGGATTTAGGCAATGAGAAGGCCCCGGGTCCAGATGGCTTTCCTATTATTTTCTTTGAGAAGTGTTGGTATTTCATAAAGGAAGATGTTATGGGAACTGTGAACGAGTTCTGCATCTCAGGTACCATTAATTCTAAACACAATTCTACGTTTATTACTCTTGTCCCAAAAAAGGACCATATTGAGACTATAAAAGATTGTAGGCCTATATGCCTGTTGACTAGTGTCTATAAGATCATTGCTAAGGTCTTGGCTACTAGGTTGAAGTTGGTCATGGATAAGCTTATATCTCCAGTGCAGTGTGCATATATTGAAGGTAGGCAAATTATTGATGGCACATTGATTGCTAATGAATTAGTAGATTCTAGACTTAGGTCTGGGAATGCTGGTATTGTGTGCAAAGTTGATCTAGAGAAAGCTTTTGATAGAATTAACTGGAGTTACTTGGAATTTGTGTTAAATCAAATGGGGTTCAGTAGGAAATGGTGTAACTTGTTGAGATTCTGTTATTCTACTTCATCTTTCTCTGTTCTTATAAATGGTTCCTCCTTTGGTTACTTTACAAGCACAAGAGGTGTTAGACAAGGTTGTCCAATCTCTCCTCTTTTGTTTAACATTGCAATGGAGGGTTTCTCAAGATATGTGGATAGAGCTGCAAATCAAGGTCTTTTTAGTGGCTTTTATGTTTCTCCATCTAGTTTCACTGTTAACCATTTGCATTATGCAGATGATACTATTTTCTTTGTAGACAAGAATAAGGATGAGCTACATAATCTATTTTCAGCTCTTCATTGTTTTGAGTACATCTCTGGTTTGAAGGTTAATACCTCTAAGACTAGACTCATAGCAGTTGGTGATGTACCGAAATTAACTACATGGGCGGCTGAATTCGGTTGCTTAACAGACTCTTTACCTTTTATGTACTTGGGGATGCCGCTTGGTGCAAAGTCGGGTTCAAAAAGAATTTGGGATCCTATCCTAGAAAAGTTCGATGCTCGTCTATCCATTTGGAGAAGAATTAATCTATCCAGGGGAGGTAAGCTGGTGCTTTTAAAATGTATCTTGTCGTCGCTTCCTACTTATTACTTCTCATTATTCAAGGCACCTATTTTTGTCATTAAAGCTCTTGAGAGAAAGATGCGCAACTTTTTGTGGGAATACAAAGAGGGTGAAAAGTTATCACACTTAGTTAATTGGGACTTGGTTCGATCTACAAAAGAAAGAGGTGGGTTGGGTATATGCAATCTTCGCCTAATGAATCTTGCAATGTTGGCTAAATGGGGGTGGAGGTTTGGTGTTGAGAAGAACAAACTATGGTACAGGATAGTAGAAGATAAGTATGGTGCTGACTTTTATTTTTGGATTCCCGGAAAAGTTAATCAATCTTATGGTGTATCTTGCTGGCGTGTTATAGCTGACTCATCGAGGTTAATTGGCGAAAATTCCACTTTATTTTTGCATTCAGGAAGGCAAATTTCTTTTTGGAATGATGCTTGGTGTGGACGGATTCCTTTGGCTGTTGTCTCTCCTAGTCTCTACAAGCTGCGCAGAAACATGAATGCAAAAGTCGCAAATATGATTTCATCTGAAGGTAGTTGGCAATTTGAATTTAGCCGTGTTCTCTGTAATGCGGAAGTTGATGAATATGCTTTACTTCTCATAGTAATTGGCGATACTCCACCTGACCTTGATGGATTGCCTGATACAAGGAGGTGGTCCTTACACACTTCTGGTGTATTTTCAGTCAAATCACTGTATTCCAAGCTGGTTGAGTCTGCCGGTATAGATAATTTTCCATCCATCTTTATCTGAAAATCATGCATACCGCCAAAAGTTAACATTTTTGTATGGAGTTTGGTCCATGGAAAGTTAAATACGAAGGATATCCTTCACCGCAAAGGAGTGCCAGTAGATAACTTCTGTGCACTTTGTGGTTTCCATTCAGAGTCACAAGATCACCTATTTCTACATTGCAGGTTGCTTCAAGGGTTTGGTCTATGCTACTTCCTAGCTCACGCTATACATGGGTTACTCCAAGAAATGTAATGTCCCTGGCTCATTGTTGGCACAATTCAAATTTCTCAAACAATGGAAATTACATTTGGAGTTTAATTCCGGCAGCTATCTTTTGGTGTTTATGGAACGAACATAACAGCCGTACTTTCGACGATAAGCACATCTTTAAGACTGATGATGACCTGGGAAATGAGGCTAAAACTCTTATCTTACTTTGGGCTGCTGCAGCAGGGAAGCAGGTACATGTGAACTTTTCAAGTTCAGTGTTAACAGATTGGGAGAATCTGTTCATGTAACATTTTTTTGTTCTGTTCATGTAATTTTTAATTTTTTTCTTTTTTTCAGTCTACCTTGGTAGCCTATTGTACATTCTCCTAATCTAATTCAATTCTCTTTTCTGATCAATAAAAAAACCAGCACTAGTTTCCCTCACGGTGTCGATGGTCAAAGTTGGTTGACCAAAGTCAAAATATATAACTCCAATCGCCAAATCCAAAGGGGACCATGCATAAAAAAATCAAAAAGTTCAACAGTAAGGGTATGTCACCGTGTAGTACAGACAGTGAGACCCTAGTATCACACCAACAAAACAAAACAGCTCCGAGCCTCAAACTGATTTCTCATTTTCGGTGTGAAGAAGAAGAAAAAAAAATATGGGAACATTAGATATAGAATCATTACCCAAAACCAATGTGTAGATGAAGATAGTTAGCCTGACAGTAACAAAATACAGTACCAGTATGGACATTCAGAATGTACCAAAATGGGGTGTACTATCACTTTCCGAATCAGTTCTTTATTACTTGGATCTTGTTAACTTGTATACCCGTATACATGTTAAGGTTCATTAAGACAACAACTTTTTGCATTGGAAACAAAATTTCTTTGTTTTATTGCATTGAAAACAGTAATTCATTGCATTGGGAACAAGATTTGTTGTTTTCGGTCTGAAAAAACTAATTTCTAATGAATAAGGCTTAAAACACACAATTTCCAAAAAAATAAAATAATTATTTATTAAACATTAACATGTATACGGGTATACAGGTTAACTTATGGAACGGAACCATTAGTTATAACATAGATTACAGTTAAAGTTGCTACACTACCAATTAATTGGTCATTTAATGGCCAGTATTACCTGAGACTAAACTTCATATAAACACTTGGTTTTGGTGATAGAGATTTCTCATTGAATCCAGGTCCATTTAATATGGAGGAAAATGTTTTGATTTCGATGTCTGGTAAAGCTGGTAGTGCTTTTGGGAGTGGTTCTGCTTATATGCTAACATGCGCATGTGGTGGCGGGGGTGGATGGTGGTGTTGCAGATTTTAGCATATGGTTGGGCAAGGTTACATGTGGTGGACTGGAGCCTGCTCAAATTTGGTGGTATGTTTTCATTTTTTCTCCATATTTCAAGTGATTTCATTTTTTGTCTTGTTGGATCAATTTAGTTTTTAATCAAGTGAAGTGAAGATTCAAGCTTTCTGCTGGGCTCGCAATGATGAAATTATGAAGGGTCTTGATCTTGATTCAATCATCACTAATTGGAGTACTTATTTTAGTTCTTAATATAAGTGTTGTGCTTGTCTTTTTGGGGAGCTTTGGGATCTGTCGAGAGCTTGTTCCTCTTGCTTTTGTTGGGTTGTCCATTTGTAGCTCCTAAGCTTGTATTTTTACTCCTTGTAAGTCTTTAATCTATTTTTAACTTTGCCAATTAAAAATAAATAAATAAATAATAGATGCAACAAAAACTCTTAATAGTGCCAATCAACCGATGCTATATATGGGATACATTCATCTGATCATCTGCTCTTTTAACGGGCCTTTTTTGGCCATATCAATGAATATTCCCAACGACATCTTTTATGTCGATACCAAATATTAGGCCAAATTACATAACAGAAAATGGGCTATATAGACAAAATGACACTTTTCCCGGTTAATATGGACGAGTAAGCTTTCCGCCTGGGTGAAATGGACGGGATATATATAAAAGTGTAACTAACATAAATGCCCTTTATCTATCTTATATCTATTTTCTCTACGCCATCTCATTCTCTCTGCCATCTCAAAAACAGCAGTTACACTGATCTATTTCTCCCCCTTCTGTTTTCTCCACCATAATCATCTTGTTCCAACGCCGAAATTGGTTTCTCCGTCGTCTTCATCATCGTTATCCACCATTTTCATTGTTTATTTCCAGCGTCTACATCAATAGTATCATCATCTTTGTTCGCCGTCAATATCAACTGTTAAAATTGAAGACTTTATTGTTGAAATTGGTTTCTCTGACTCTGCAAACACCATCTCGAGCAGCCTAATTGGACTGTGTCATCGCTTGTGTCATCGCTTAATAATCGAAACGCGGATGGATTGTGTCATCGCTTCAGAATAATCAGCAAGGATGTGAAGTTGTGGGATGTTGTACTTGTTGAAGGCTATCGAAACCGACAAAATGGGCAAAACGCAAATGATGTGGAGCAAATGTGTCTTTCGAATGGGCGCAACGAGTTGGTCAAAATTTTCACTTTGAGGATTGTTATCTTATCTTGAGGGTGTTGCCCAAATATGATCAATTTAGAGTAAATGCCCGAATATGATGCATCTTTCGTTTGTATAATGCAACTATCATTTGTATCAAATTTTAATTTTAAGATATTAACATAAAACTAGTGCATCTTTCATTTAAAGTTTAGAATTTTAATGTACATTAATGCCTCTTTCATTCATCTAGATAATGACATAACTTACAATAAAGACTTTAAAAGTAAAAATTTGGGACAATGTTCTTCATCTTGTTTATCTTCTTCATTTGACCAAACTTCCAATCAATGCGCTCTTGAACGGAGTCTCCTTTGTTTATCTTCTTCTTTGTCTTCAAATTTTCCTTCCCTTGAACTTTTCTTGTCTTCTCTTAGTTGGAGGTTTGATTTGGTTAATATCCAAAACTTGTATACTTCTTTGATTTTTACCTATTTATTTAAAACCTTCACATATCTTATTAAGGGCGGATTCAAGCACCACTCCAGAAAAATCAAGTTGGGTAGCCAAGTCAAGTTGGGATTCAAACTTTGCCATTTTGAAAGATCGAAAGATGAAAATTTTTTGTGTAAAAAATTTGGTGTAATTTTTGTGTGAATTTTTGCCCTTTTAATAGCGGTGGAGAAAGAGCCGTTGGAGGTTTCAAATCCACCGAACGGTGGGGACTATACCGCTACGGTGTAGACTGGGCAATAGCGGTGTAGTCTCAACTTGCTGGAGACTCGACCGCTACCTTTTCACCCATAATGGCGCGGCCAGTTTGCCTAGCCACCTGGCATGGCATACGGAGGGTTTAGGCATTTGCCATTGGAACCGCCGAACCGGCCTTATTCCTAGATCCAAATGTTCCATCTCTCCCTCAAAACTCCTCCTCGGGTGGTAAGTTTTACCCTCATTCTGTTTGAAAACACTTGTTGATGTTTCCAATCTTATTTCAATAATCAGGTTCAAAATTTAGGATTTTCTTTGATACTCACGAGTCATTTCGCGTTGGAATTTTCTTGAGTTTCGGTTTTTCGATTCTCTGGGTTTCTATATGGCGGTAGATTCATCTTCCTTCTTCAAATGCATCAATTTAGGACCATGATGTTGTAGTTAAGCAGAAATTACATTTTCTTTTTGTGAAGTTTGTGGCTGATTGAGGTAATCAAACTGTTTGGAATGGGGGTTAATTTAGAGAGTCTAAGGGTTTACAGAAACCTATTAAAAGCCATGAAGAAACATATTGGTAGTAAGAAACATTTTACTGATTACATCAATCAAGAATTCCGCAGCACATCATCATTAACAACAGATCCATCTTTGATCAAACAGAAGGTTAACCTAGCTTCAAATTACACTTATATGCTCAACAGCATTCACCATCACCAGGTACTCACATACATTCATTTTGAAGAAGATTAGTAGAGTATTCTTCAACTCTATCTGTTTGTAAAAATGCTTGAGAGGAGAACGATGTTCAATTTTATTCAAATTTACTTGGTATTAAATTTCTTCATGCTCAGTCATAAGTTTGTGAACCTGCATGATTGTTAGGAATTGCTTTAGAACAAAATAGATTAGGTCTTTTGAGTGGGAATTATCTTCACTTGCTTGCTTTGAGTTAGGTTCTTAAGCTAGATATATACAGGTGATATACGTGATGTAAAAACCCTTAAATTTGGAGTTGGATAAAGATATTGGTTTTAGGTGGTGGAATCCCCATGTAAAGGATTGATTTATTGCTTAATGAGATACAGAAATGTAGTTTACGTGGGTAGAGCTCAGATAAATAGCAATGGGTTACTGTTTAAGGCACTCATAAAACTTTGACGCCCACACAGATGCTTTTGGAATGATAATATTTTTTTTTCATACTCGATACGCCTAAAGAAAACAAAACAGACCCTTATCGTTGCATCAGTGTTCAGAATAGGTATCGTGTTTGAAGTGATTAATAAAAGGATTATGTTTGTAATTTGTTATTCAATCTAAGCCTGTTATGTATATGTGAAATTTGACCTAATTTTCTCATATGCTGTATAGGACTTGCTCTTCTCGTACAACATTGCGGTTGATAGATCGGAAGAAATGGCGAGGACACTAAGAAAATCTGCGGGAAGTGTTGGTCTTCAGCTTCCTGAAGTTTATCGAGCTTGATCTGCAATTTTCCTCCAGTTCATTTCAAGCCGCGGTTTTGGTAAACTTGTGCTTCTCAAAGATTAAAACACTTAAATTAGTTAGTTGTTTTGATTTTCACCTGGAATTATTATGTGGATATTCATTATAAGCTTTCACTCTTTGACTGTTCTTTTTCCTAATTAGTAATTTTGTTGTTTATCTCAATCATACATACTGTTCTGCCTGGTGTCGTTTATGTTGCAATCAGTATATTTAGATGCAGTTTGTGTAGTAATACTGTCTCACGCTGTATGTTTCTGTGTCATTGCAAAACTCCAGTTTATTCATGTTTAAAGTTAAGTTAGAACCAGAACCTTCTCAGGTGTTAACCGATATTATCTTTTCACCCGGTCGTTGGACTTTGTGATGCTTGTCTCCTCCATACAGAGAGGAAAGTAAAGCTTTAGTGAGTTGGTGGTTTGGTTGGTGTTGTGAACTAAGTAATAGAATAGTACAAACTGTACGCACTTGGAAACCATGATCACAACTAGTAGCTAATGAAAAGAATAATAATGTTATTAGGTTCTGTCGGATATAAACTTATAAGATTCTTTTAAGCGAATACCCCACTCTCCACCATGATTCGTGAATGATTATGTGAAAAACAGAAAAGCAGAAAACCTTGTTGTTTGTGCATTTCCATCAATAATATGAGCATCGATTGTATTAATCATTCTTTTCTCCTTTTCTTGTTGTTGTGGTGGAATATAAACGAATATATCCCTATTTTTATAGGGATCATCTTATTGCCCTTTAGTTAGTGTTACAGTGTAGAGAACAGAAAAAAGAACAGACAAGAGTTAATTAGTATTTGGGTCGTGAATTTTGGTATCCTTTAGTGTTTGGGTCCTAAGTTTGTCCGTTATAGTATTTGGGTCGTAAATCCGTTAGTCAAAGCGGTCAAATGGTTTGGACCTGGTTATGACTCACGGTAGTAAAAAACCAAAGCAGACTAGTTGAGGACATTCGTCGAACATTTGAAACGCAGGAGATGGTATTGGTATTGTTCATCAACGAATGATCTTCTACTGCTCTCGAATTCCATGCAAACTCATATCCCAAACAAACCAGACATTTATGATCATTCATAACCCTAAAAGAGACAAACCATCCATAGCAAATCTAATTCAATGGCAGCAAAACCTCCCCCTTCTTTACTGATTTTCTTGCTGTAACCCTATTCCAATCCAATCCAAACAAACCCATCCCCTATTTAGAAGGAGTGTTCGCATCAATATATAATTTAAGTAGAGAAGGATTTTGCAAAACTTCTCACAGCGCCTTTCTATTAAAATACTTATTGCTACAGGAATGAGTTATTCAGATAAGTACTCTGTAAATCTATAAAATAGTTGAATTTCTTTCTTTAATTTTGCTATTACTTGCCCCATGGTTATGAACACAATCTGAGGTTGGATCGTTCTTGCTTGAGTTTGCCTAGACTTTCAATCAAAATCCAAAGACACTTCTCTACTTCGAGTTTGCCTAAATTACAAACTTCTAGCTCGAGGCGTTTCTTAATTTATGGACCAAGTACATAAAATCTTCCTAAAGCAAGGAAGGCCTATTTTAGTACAAAAGAAAGGTTAGAGACTTTCTCATGAGTTTGCAAAACTTAGGTTTAGAATTTGGTACGAGCAGGACAATGATGATGCATCATATTCCTCATGATGTCATTAGCGATATATATACTTTCTCACTTATCTCCTGAACAAGCAATGCGGTGCGAGGAAGTTTGCAAAACCTGGCGAAATCCCTTTTGATTGAATAAATGATCTTTTTAGATTTCTGAAGAATGAGAATGAGGATGATGATGATCAGGGATTTTTGAGCTGGTTTTATCTGGATTTGCTAAATTTTCGGATTAGTAAAATTTAACAAACTAAAGTTAACCATAACTAACGGTTTGACCAAAAACGTTAACTAATTTAGTTGACTAACGGGTCAACGACCCAAACACTATAACGGACAAAATTAGGACCCAAACACTAAAGGATACCAAAATTCACGACCCAAACACTAATTAACTCAACAGACAACATTAGATTTGTTATTACTACTTCTGTTGCTAGTTGGTGTTAATAGAGTTGAGAACAGCTACACATATTGTGCAGTATGTGATTGATGTCGGTGATGGATATCCTTCCCCTGCCAACTTGAGTAGAAAATACTTGTGCTGCAGGTCTGTACCAGCATTGTAACCGCCGGATTGAAATTTTGAGCTTCTTTTGGCCCCAATGACATGCTTAACATTTCATCTACATGTTTGCACTATTGTTTTATGTAGCTGGTAGAAATAGTTGGAATTGCAACCACAGGCATCTAGTCTTGTGAATATCTTCTGATTCTGTAGTTTTTTTCTTCTTCCTGAAAATCTGATTCTGGAACTGAAAAACTCATTATTATTGTTAACAGTTTAATGAATGATTCGACTTGTTGATTAATTAGTCTTGTAGGCTAATCAAAACTCTTTTCTAATGTTAATTTAATCGTTTTCTTTTCTTCTATTCATCTTCATTTTTTCGGAAGTGTTCCGCTATGTATAACATTTGTATTGTTTGCTAACACATGTTGGATACCGTTCATAGCCTTTTCACAGTTCACTTAGGAAACTCACTGGACAACTAGAGATGCACTTAATTACATAGCAAATTACTTGATACTAATAACTATTAGGATCTAATTAGCGATGATTAAGATCTCTTCTTCTTCATCAATCTTCAAAACAGATCGCAAGTGTCTTCATTTTCTCCACTTCAGGACCGGGATGGATCCTCTCCACCTGAGAGCTATGACCATCAAACCCGATAATCGTGGGCATCATGATATGCCCCTTGTTGATCCTATCGGGGATCCGCTGGTGAAACAGTTCCCTCCTCTTCTTCTTCGCCTCTATTTCCCTCTTATGCTGCTCAACTTTGTTTGCTTCAGCTTCTTTCAATCGCTTCTCCCTATGTTTCGGTGTCTCGGACTGGAACAAAAAAAATATGTTAGAAATATTAGGGTTTGCAGTATACATACAGCCAATCTCACCATCTTTGTGATTTCTTCAAGCAAACTCTGTGAATTCCAACAGACAAACTAGGGTTCAGTATCTTAAACGAGAGGGACTCTATTCACATGGAAGGAATACAACACATTGTTGGGCCACCGAGAAAACAAATGTTGGCCCAGCAGATGGTCACTTAGTACAGTAAAACATCAATGATAAAAGAAAAGAAAAAAATGTCACTCAAGGTGAGAAAAGTACATCAATTCAAAGGAGAAAATCAATAACCCGGCGAGATCGGGGTATACCCAATTTTAAGTGGACTCTTTTTTAAGGGCAAAGGGGGAGGGGGTAAAGTTACAAAACTACCTTTCCTATTATAACTCTAATTACTACCCTAAATCAGTTTTCATTCTCTTCATTTCATCTTCTTCTCCTCCTCAAACACATTACCGGCTCCTCCATCCCCCACTACCGAAACTCGTCGATTAATTCTTCGTAATTGTCGAATCCAAAGTTCCGATTAATCTTCAAAAATGGATCCGCCACGACGTGAGCAAGTCGTATGAAAGACGCTAATCGAACACCCAATGAGTATAACCCCGAAATTGCAAGTTTGGTTCAAAAGAAAGTGAAAAAAATGGTTGAAGAAGGAGAATTTGCAAATTTGAAAACACGAGAAATGGTGCGATTAAGAAAGTAAGGGCCTACTTAGCTCACTCCGAAGATTTCATTTCATGTTTGCATGTCAAATTAGGTTAGAAAAATCGAATGTTTGAATTAGCCGGCTATTTTATCCGGTTGGTTATTTGAATGATACCCCGCCGGCTATTTTATCAGCCGGCATATATGTTTTAGTCGAACCTTCCGGCCGTTGTTCCGCTGGGTTGGTTTTATTTGATGATCCTGCTGACCTTTTTTTTTTCTTATTCGTTCTTGTTCAGGTTGCAAAAGGCAAAGAAAAAGTAGCTCTGAAAGCTCTTAGTCCTCCTTCAAGACCTCCTCGTGTTGGTGAAAAACTCTTGACTTCAACACATCGAGGGGCATACGTTGTGTCGGGAACGCTCAAGATCCATGTACCGAATGATTCTGAACCACCATCGGAACCCAGTGATTCAGACGACACTCCAGATGAAGACCAATCAATTTCATCTGGTAGAATAGGTGATGATGATGATGTTGATGAAAGAACTCCAGCTGCTGGAGGAGGTAACAATGATGATGATGATGTTGATCAGGACATGCCTAATGTTGGAGGAGGTAATGATGATGATGATGATGGTAATGGAGATAAAGATAAGGATATCGAAGATGAAATTGTTGAAGAGGTAGTGGAACAATAACAAGAAGAAGAAGAAGAAGAAGAAGATGGAGAACAAACTCTAGCTATTGTTCAACAAATTGAAGCTTCAACTTCAACTGAAACCGGAAAGAAGAAGAGGGTGATCACTAAACCATCTAATTCCCACATGCCTGCCCCTCACTTGATGGTTACACTGAAAAATAATGAGTCTCCAATGGGGACCCCAAGAGATGGTGGAAATGTTATTTTTGGATACAAAGACTCATGGGCATGTATGATCCATAATACTATTGTAAGTAATCTCAATCCGTCTTTGTTTTTTATTCAAGTGTGTATCTATCTTAAATTTGCGTCAAGTGTTTGTATTTATTTTCATTTTGTTTTTTTGGTATTTAGGATCACAAGCATGTCGTCTATCTCATGAGGCGGCAAGCTTCATGTTCAGTTACTAAGACTTGGGATCTTAAGGATGCATGTGAGGAGGTGCAAGTGATTGTCAAGAACTCCGGTTGTGGGCTCGCGTGGAGAGTTCGAATATTGAGCATGATAGAGTAATCAGATCTCGCATTCTCCGTGAGAGGTTCTACTTGAGAGACTTATACAATGTTATTCCCATTCGGTGAGATAGCGATAACTCCCGATGATGCTCATCAAATTCTAGGCCTCGAGGTTGAGGGAAAAGCAGTCAGTGAGGGCTTCGATGATAATTTTGATTTCAAGGATATTTACAAATTGAACCAGAAATTGTTTGGTTGGAATCATATTGAGACGGATGCTATACTTCAGAAGAAAGATGGTCGTCTAAGCAAGAAGTTTAATCTGAAGAAGTTGAGGGACACATTATGTGAGACCAAGAAAAAATTTTGATAAGGAAGGAAGGGTGAACCCGGTGCGAATCAATGCTACCGCGTTAGCTTATTTGCTATACGTCCTGGGAAAATGTATCTTCCCCGACAGTTCCGGAAGCTTGGTCGACGCCGGTTATATGCAACTATTGGATCCCTTAGATAAGATGCATGAGTATTCTTGGGGTACCGCAGTGTTCGTCTTCTTGAACAATGAGTTGACAAAGGGTTCTAGGGCACTCATCAAGCAAGTTAACTAAACATATGTCTCTTCCAAGTAATTTTATTGTCTAAATCATTTATATTTGCAAAATTCTCGTAAGATAAGATTCTTACTAAACTTTTTTTTTTTGCATAGGTTTGGATATATTTGCACTTCCCTTCTTTGGTGAAAGCCAACTCCTACATCAAAGTGGATGCGAATGTTGCGGTTAATAAGCCAAGAGCGCAAAGGTACAGTTTTAAGGGTACTCAGGATAAGGATATGCCACAAAATCTTATCAAACTCGAATCGCCATCGACAAATTGATCATGGAGGAGGTGATATTTGATCCGTGACGAGATGCTAGAACTCAAGGTTTAATCCAAAGGAGAGATGAAGTTGCATTATACTATGGACCCTTGTTGTTGTGCTCCGGTGGATATTCAATGTACGATCCACATCGGGTAATGCGACAATTGGGTTACGTCCAAGAAGAGTCATTTCGATAAATAAAAGTCGTTCTTTACTGTGAACATGGATGAATGCACCACGTCCCAAAAAAACTATTAACATCTCTTACACTCCAGCACCAGTTCAAGAACATTGGAACGATAGACATGGCCGTAAAATCGATGTGAGTCTTTTGGACGAGGTGACCACCGGTCATGAAGCTAGTGAGAAATACATGACGTGTTACTTGGGTTGGGCTCGTCCTACTATGATTAGGGAACCGACTGCTGAAGAATTGGCTCATAAGAAGAAGATGGCATCGAAAGACCCAACAACAAGTCTTAAGAGCATTGTAAGTATTTTAGACTTGCTCGCTCTTATTGTTTTAAGATTACATTATCGAATCATTCTATTAATTGTTTGTTGTTTAATTGAAGATAGAAGAAGCATTTGAAGACCCTTGTGAAGGTGATGTGTTGCACGAGAGAAAGAGGAGAGCCTTTGTCAATTGAAGAGCAAAGTAAGCAAATTGACTTTGCTAGCAATGTTGACTTTGCTTATTTTAGGTTACATTTCCGACCACACCAGGGCCGGCAGGGTTTTGAACTGTCAGACTGCCGGCCCTGACACCAGACATTATTTGCATACCAAGGTCGGCCGGGTAATCAGATCAAAACCTAGCCGGCTGTTAATAAGCCGGCAGGGTATTATATTATAGACCTTGTCGGCTAATCAAGTTGCAACAAACACCTTCTCCCGATGCCTAAAATCATCAAAGGCTCGGCATGGTAACAAAATTCCCACCATGCCGGCCAAATCATAGCCGCATGGTAATGACCAATACATTCCCGGCGGATACACAAAAGAGAATGTTCTCCTGATGCCTAAAATCATATAAGCTCCGCATGGTAACAAAATTCCGACCATGCCGGCAAAATCATAGCCGACATGGTAATGACCAATACATTCCCGGCGGATACACAGAAGAAAATGTTCTTATGATGCCTAAAATCATATAAGGTCGGCATGGTAACAAAATCACGACCATGCCGGCCGGACTTGGTCGGAATAGTTGACAAATAAAAACCTCGCTTGCAATTTTAAAATTCAAATTTTTTTGAAAGTACAATTGCATTGATTGACTTGTACTTATGCACTATAACGGCCAAATTTGGGCACCATCCTATAAATACACTACTTATCTCTACAAAACAACACACAACTATTTGCATATACTCTCCAAAGCTCATATCATCATACACTCCATCTAACTCACTCAATAGCTCTCTACATACAAGAAATGGCATCATTTGATTCAAACGAAGATTTGGCAATCACCAAAGCATGGTACGCGGAAACTCGAGTTAGACGTCAATCCTCCGTAAGGGTGGATTCCGTAACCTTTTGGGATAGGGTACACAACAAATTTAGCCAAGTGATAGAAGAGTTTTAGTCTCCACATACCTTTTGTTGATGAAGTTCCTCAATCTCTCCTTAGTAGTTATTCGTCTTCAATTGATGAACGCCGTGAAGTCTAATGCTCAACTACATAATTATCCTAGTCCGATACATCACTATAAGTAGACTGGAAATCAAGACTTATAGTTTTGATCACTAACATTGACAAACAAGCTTGAGATAGCAACGCTAGCGAGTTCGACCAAGAAGTTCTCTAACAATCTCCCCCTTTGTCAATTTTAGTGACAAAACTATCAATACATATGGATTACAAAATAAATGAACTTTGTAGCTTCTCGTCCAAATGCTTGATCTCCTTGGTTCTTCAACATTACTCGAAATCTTCGTCACTTCCAAGTACTCCAATGATTCTAAAGATGTTCAATTCAGCAATATAGTTGTTGAAGATCCGTAGTAGCTATAATAATGAGAAAACAGTTGCTCTCAATCATTGTTATACAGTATCATAGTATTATTACACATCATCAAAGTTCAATTGTATCACAACTTTGACAACAATCTATGATGATATGTATCACTCCCCCTTTGTCAATACTTCATCTCACAATGAAAACCACTCCCCCTTACATAATGATCCGTAAACCATGTGTATTTGTAGTGTGAACTACACATTAATTCTCCCTCTTTTTTTCAATATAAATTGGCAAAGGTACGAAAAATAGTTGGATCCTCATGAAAATTTCATAGAGATACTTCTTGACAAAAAGAGAACAACATACCAACTTGTTTCGATGATTTCACATAGTCGAAACTTAGTGTATTCATCAAGGAGTTTATAAAGATACAAGATAACTCCTACAATATTCCACAGCCGCACTCCCCACAAATATTTGGCAATTAGGCACAAGTTAAATTAAGTAATCTCCCCCATAAAATGTCATTCCCGAAAGAACAAGAAGAGCGACCTTACTTTCACAAGAAAAGAAGGATTTATTTGGACATTAACAAATCACATGAAACAAGAATTTGTATCCAAAAATCTCAATTGAATTAACCACAAGGAAAATGATCAATTCAATTGGCCATGCTCAACATAAGAGAACTTACGGAGCCGCACAGTATATACACAAAAATGTGGATCAGGGAAAGACCAATACTGCGGAATAATCAAAGATTCATTCTATTTTTCATCACTATTTTCACAATGACATATAATAGACTTAATCTTTGTAAACAAAAGTTTATCCTATCTTCCATCAATATTTACATAATGACATAATATGGGACAGTCAAGGTTCACAAACGTAAACAACATATCCCATAACAAGTTGCAATATATGAACCCATAAGGATTAATACTGCAAAATCATCTTACAAATAAACTTTAGAATTTAAATAAATAAATCTAAAAACATTGCAAGATGAAAACGTTGGCATTAGCTATGTGTACTCACAATAATGGTTATTCCAAACCCTAGTTATCCTTCTTAAAACACAAGAATAAATTCTCATAAGAAGTTTCTTAGACATCAAGTCAAACTCGTAACGCACATATAAGATGATTTGTCCTTAGAGGGTAGAATCAATCTTTTTCGCACGGATTTACACCAATAATAACTACAAAAGGCGTATAAAAAGATTTTCTTAATAAAGAAGAACATACAAAGTCATTGATGACCATGCACTATAGTTTGCATAAGATGATTGTGAACATTCAAGAATACCATAACAATGCGTACTACTTCCCATTCTTGTACTTCCTTCTTTGTGATTCATCAACAACATTCTTGTAAAAGCTACAAATGAGTGCCCAAGTCCAAGAAGTGGAACAAGTTCGACAAAACAGAGCAAAACACTCAAAAATAAGAGACAGGACAAAGACCAATCTTAACTCATCCAAATTCAAGAATTCTCATCTCCAATTTGAAGAGAATTCAAAGAGGAATAGAGTGCAAAAATAATAAGGTCATTCCGAGTTCGCACGAAGAAGATACGGCCAAAACAGGTTTACCGAATATCGACGTCTACAGGAAAGTATGCATACGTGTATGCAAACGGATTTTCAGTATGCAAACTGGTATGCAAACGAATTTTCCTGAATTTTATTACAAAAACTCATTTGTAAACTGGTATGCATACATGAAGTGTACCATGAAGGCCAAAACATCCCGAACAAATATTTTCAAACCGGAACATTTAAGAACCTTAAACACAAATCAAGTTAGGTAGACATGAATGATACACGAGGTACATAGATCATCATAAAACTTGCTCAAGTTTAGAGAATACCTTTTTAGAAGAATCCGATCGAATTATACAACGTTACCAAACATTCAAAATCATACCCAACATAAAATGTGCGCCCCAATTCTCGGGAATTTCTTGGTGAGGATGCACTTTCAACACAATCAAGTTGTGTTGAGGTGAAAAATGTCTTGCTCACCATGGAACCAAGAAAGAGTTTCTTTCCAGCAACTCTTACATCTTGAAATGTTGAGAAACATCCAAGGATATGTTTTTATAATTTATCAAAGAACATCAAGAGAACCCAAAAAGATTTGTGTTTTTGATTTCTCGTTTTCCAACTTATAAAAGATAGTTGTTGTAGATAGTTTTTAGTACTGCAAAGGGAAACTCTTTTGATAAAAAGAGACCTCCTAGCTTCTTCATAAAAGAAGACAATACTACTATCTTGATAGGAAGTATCAGGAATTGAGCAATGAATCGATTCATTCCTTGAGGTGATATACTCATATGACTGAGATTTAAACTCCTCTTGTAATTCGAGTAGTTTGTTACAACTAATTGAATTACGCAGAGGAGGAGCATTTCTCTCACTGATTAGTAAATCAATGTCGACTTCAACATGAATATTATTTATCATAACTGGATTTAACTTATCAAGAGATTCTTGCTCTTTTTGGAGATATAACTCAACATTAAGAGACAAGCTCTCAAGCCTTTTCTCAAGCCCTGAAAACACTTCTAGGGATTTTAAACTTAGAGGAGGTTTAGATAGAATTTCTTCTACAGATTTTACTAAATCAGTCATGGAAGAGAATTATGAAATCCTTGGATCTGGTGGTGCATTTATTGAGGTAGCACTACTGTCCATATAGTCAGATCGCTACAAACAAAGACTTATGAGGTCTTAAATGTGTTTTCCTGCTCTGAGACCAATTGAAAAAGCAGGGGTCTAACAACCACACCCAATATTTCGTTTGGCAACCTGAATAGACAAACTCCAATATACTTTCAAGAGAATCAACTAGACAGTTAGACTCAATCTAGAGAAAAGTATATCAAAGAGTTTTATATCTCTGTTTCACAATGTAATCAGCAAATATAGAAATCCGCGAGCTTGATTATTATGTGAAACAACTTGAACGGTACCAAAAACCAATTTTTAAGTGTCAATCAATTTAAATCAACAACCAAAGGTTGGATTATCTAATTGATTGATCTTAACGCACAACCTGTGATATTTCAATTATATAACAAAATATAATGCAGAAAAGAAATAACACAAACACCAGAATTTTGTTAACGAGGAAAACCGCAAATACAGAAAAACCCCGGGAGCTAGTCCAGCTTTGAGCACCACACTGTATTAACCCGCTATAGACACTAGCCTACTACCAATGAACTTCGGACTGGAATGTAGTTGAACCCTAATCAATCTCACACTGATTCATGGTACAGTTGCGCTCCTTCCGTCTCTGATCCCAGCAGGATGCACTTAATTCCCTTAGATGATCTCACCCACAACCAAGAGTTGCTACGACCCAAAGTCGAAGACTTGATAAAAAAAATTTGTCTCACACATAAAAGTCTATAGGAATAGATAAATCTGTCTCCCACCGAAATACCTACGAGTTTTATTCCGTCTTTTGATAAATCAAAGTGAACATGAACCAATTGATATACCAGACTTATATTCTCGAACATCAACCAAGAAATATCAATTACCTCATAATAATCTTAATTGTATGGTAGCGAAACAAGATATCGTGGAATCACAAACGATGAGACGAAGATGTTTGTGACTACTTTTTATCTTGCCTATCGGAGATTAAATCTCGAGTCAATCTTAGAGAAGATAGTACTCAAACACGATAGAAATAGCAAGATCAGATCACGTAACTATAGAGAAAATAGTTGGATCTGGCTTCTCAATCCCAATGATGTCTTTAAGTCGTTAACCTACAAGGTTTCGTAAAAAACCTACGGTTAAAGGAGAATCGACTCTAGCTTATGCAACTAGTATCACAGAGGAGGTGTGGGGATTAGGTTTCCCAGTTGCTAGAGTTCTCCTTTATATAGTTGTCAAATCGTGGTTTGCAATCTAAGTTACCTTGGTAACAAAGCATTCAATATTCCCCCTGTATGTGGCCATCCTGAAGTCCTTAATTGGGTCATGTTTTGATTGTTGAACACTATGAATGTCGTATTAACTAAAACTAACAACAAGTTATTTCACTTAGTTGAAATTACGTTCCAAATTATAAGTGTTTCTATTTTCACTTTTTTCCTCTCCTTTTTGAATCAATGCAAGAGGTCCAAGTTCTTCATGAGCTGGTTCTTGCCAACTTGGATGCTTTCTTTTCAAACCAATAGTTACAGTCTTTAGTTGTCAACAAATATTGATGGCCGTAATGAATATGCCATGGAAAGACGAGTATAAGAAAAGCTATCATAGTGATATTTCAAGTCTGATATTCACTTTGAAATTCAGTTCCAAAAATATTACATGATTCTAAAATTCACACATGCATCCCGGCCTGTCACCAGGTTGATGCAATATTACATGATTTTAAACTTCACTAACTACAGACTCTTGAAGGCACTGTCTTTGTTATCAATAGGTTCTTCAATAGGGATTGCATCCTCTTGCACTGGAGCCTTGACAGGTGACAAGTTTCCCTTTGAAGGCACTGTCTTTGAGTTGTTACCAATGGGTTCTTCAGTCATAATTGCATCCTCTTGCACTGGATCCATGACACGTGACAGGTTTCCCTTAGAAGGCACTGTCTTTGAGTTACCTTCTTCAATCATAATTGCATCCGCTTGCACTGGATCCTTGACAGGTGACGAGTTTGTGCCGAAATTAAAAAGAAGCAAAGGACCACCGCATTTGTTTCGAAAATTTTGTTTCGCCATGAGTAGCTTATAGATCTTAGTTTCCAAGGAGAAATCTTGCCAAGACCAAATGCTGCTCAGCCTCAATGACTCGTGCCTTTGCCTGGTCCCGCTCCGCTAATGCTTCCTTGAGCTTCTCCTCAGCAAAAACTATCTTAATATCTTCCAAGCGCTCACGAAACCAGCCCGTGAAACGAAGGTATCTACGTGTCCACAAACAGTGTTCGCAGTGTCAGTTAAATTGAGAAAGAGGTAGAAATATGCATAAATAACATATAATAATGAAAAGAGAAACTCTGAGCCTTCGGGCTCGTCCTCGTTTCTCATCATAGAGATTCCTATGATGATTTAAATGATGCGAAAGTAATAAGTGCAGAATGTAAATGAGACGATGATTTACGTGGTTCAGTACTAAGGCCTACCTCCACGGTTTGGGGTAGATGAAAAAACGGGGGTCTAACAACCACACCCAATATTTCAGTTAGCAATATGTATGGACTAACTGCAATATACTTTCAAGAGAAGCAACTAGACAGTCAGACTCAATCTTAAGAAAATTATATCAAAGAGTTATATCTCTATTTCTCAATTCAATCTGCAATCAAACAAATAGGAATTTGCGAGCCCGATTGAATATAAGAAATATCTTGGACGGTATCAAAAACCAATATCCAAGTGTCAATCAATTTAATCAACAACCAAAGGTTGGATTCACAATTGATTGAACTTACGCACAACCTGTGATATTTCAATTATATAGAAAATATAACGCGGAAAAGAAATAACATAGACACCAGAAATTTTGTTAATGAGGAAACCGCAAATGCAAAAAAACCCCGGGACCTAGTCCAGATTTGAACCCCACACCGTATTAAGCCGTTACATACACAGGAGGTGTGGGGATTAGGTTTCCCAGTTGCTAGAGTTCTCCTTTATATAGTCTTCAAATCAGAGTTTGCAATCAATGTTACCTTGGTAACAAAGCATTGAATATACATCGTTAGATGAAAACCTGATTAGAGTCAATCTAATATCTTTCAACCATTAGATCGAATTTCCCTTGTTACACACAAATGAAAAATGACTTCATTTAGATATGAGTAACCATACCTAAACGTGTACACCTTTGTTGGCTCAACAATAGTTAACCAAGGTTAGCCATATGAACAATTTCATATTAACCTAATTCATCTTAAACATAACTAGTTCAAATGACTCAAATGAAACTAATTCTAGAGTTTTTCAATTGTTTCTATACTCATAGAAGTATAAAAGACACAATTGGAGCAAAATCGATTTTGATTCACTTAAATCAATTGATGAACATTATAGCCACGATTTGCAAAAGATTGTATTCCTTATTATATTAATGTATTAGTTCATGAACAAACCGGTTTTAGAACATAACCTACTCAAGTATGCAAACGTGTACGCATACCTAAGTAGACGGACTTGGACTGTGTTCGCCAATATGCAAATGTGTACGCATACCGTCGTACACTTCCAAAATTCAGTTGAATCCATTAGACACATACATGTACGCATACTGTGGTACCCACACTTCAACTGACTTCGCCAGTATGCGTACATGTACGTATACTCTAGCTCCCGGACTTTACCTGACCTCGCCAGTACACAGACGAGTATGCATACTACATTCCGGTCTTGGATCAACACATATGAAAGTACGCATATTGTGCTTATAATACATTTATTGTTAAGTGTTCTAAACTCCCATTTCAATTATTGATACGTTCTTAGAAGACGACAATAGCTGTCTCACACAAACTATTCGCTTCGAAGCAATTTTCAAGTGATCGAATGATCAATAAGAAACATTCTGAGACTACATCAAATGACTGTCTTACACAAATCATGTAAGATGTCACAATGCGATTTTTACATGATCATCTTTTGACTTTCGCCAAGAACACATGATGGACTTGGTTAAAGTGAAAGCTTACCAACACATATTTCGAGAAATATGTAAGCGAGTTAAACTTAGCTCGAAATATCAAATGTGTATAATCGAAGTCTATATAGCTACACGACTTTTGTCTCAAATAGGATATAAAGTAGATAGACTTTTGAGTGATAAATAAGTTCAAGTCGCCACATACCTTTTGTTGATGAAGTTCTACAAGCTCCCATTAGTAGTTTTTCGTCTTCAATCGATGAACGACGTGAAGTCTAATTCTCAACTACACTTTCTATCCTAATCCGATACCTAGCTATAAGTAGACTAGAAATCAAGACTTATAGTTTTGGCAACTAAACTTGACAACAAGCTTGAGATAGCAACGCTTGCGAGTTCGACCGAGCAGTGCTCTAACAGTAGACCCAAACTCTTTGGACATTTATCACTTGATTAGTGTGACGTTTATCAATTCGACGTGGAGGATCTGGAAAGTTTGCTCCCTACTCTCTAAGATCACCTGATATACGAAATAAACAAATACACCATGTTAAAAACGTACCTCTTGATCGTACCTAACCAATTAATAACCATTCTAATTTTAATTTATTTGTCTATTGGATTTCTTGGCAGTGCACATACTTATACAGTAGACACATTGTATGGCAATAGGCTAGCTGCATTGATTTTTTTTTTTTTTTGAAAGATTTAACTTATACATTCATGTTCTTACGTCATTAGGTCTGAAGGATGAAGTATATATTTTCATCTTTCTCGTGTACTTAGAAATGGTTTTGTATCGCTTGAAAATTGACAAGTTACATGACCTCGCGGTTAATTAAAAAAGGTTATCCAATCAACTAGTAAAAGAAAATATGATTCTGGAATTTCTATCAACCAGGATTTTTGCCTCTCTTCACTTTCACAAATGTTCTACTATGAATCTGATATGTGTGCACACAACTGTTAATTTTATTCCAAATTTGAGTAGTTAAGCAAAGATCACTACAACGCAGTCCATGTTCTTTTTTCTATTAAGAAATTGCAACACTATTAATATTTTAAATTCTTCATGCAAAATTTCAACATCGCCAAAAACAAAAATAAACAACCATTTTTTTCTAGGATGAATCAGGATATTACTTTCTTTTCTTGTTACTTCTTATTCTTCCAATATTTATCTAAAATCTTGATGGCACTATTTATCATATATGAACCAATTGTACATCAATATCAAAATGCTCCAAGAGTCACAATATAAAGGAGATGCTACTTAGAAAATTTCTTAAAACTCGTAGAAATAAATAATCTCCAGAATTCTAACATATGTAACAACTACTTAACATTTCAAACATGTATTTTTTATATACAATATCCAAGATTAATTTTTAATAAGTTTATCTTAATGTTCAAACTCATTAAAAAAAGTATTCATATGCAAAAAAAAATAAAAAATAAAAAAATAAATAGAAGAAGCTTATATATGAAAAAAAAAAATCACATCATACATGAAAGTTAGATGTGAAGAAGATATTCATTTGCAAATAAATTCCTATTTTTGGGTATTATAGGTTGCCACTGCATAGATGTTGTTAATCGCTCCAGCGTATGTACACAATAAAACTTCGATAAACATATGTGATGTTAATTACTCCAGTGTGGGTACACAATAAAACTTCGATAAATCTAGTAACATTTGGACCATTAAATTTTATTATATCACTTTAGGAGGAAATTAAATGGCAGTACGTAGTTTATCAATGGAGCTAAAATCAGAATCATTTGAAGTCAGTTGCGCATACTTCTTACCTGTTGTAAAGTCACCATCGGCAGTATCAATCTCCATATTCAAATCTAAGTTCATAATATCATGTTTCAGCTCCAATAATTCGATGCTTTCAATGGAGTAAAGAGACCTTTTGAAACATTATTGTATACTTTGTTTTAGTGAATGATTATATAACCACTAGTCACGCCAAAATCTTATTGTAGTGCGCTTGTTAATATTCAAATCAACATACTTTCGAAAATCATGTCTCGTCTTCAAAATTTGAACCCACATGCTTCTACCAATTTCCATATTGGATTCAGCAGGGACCATGAAATTAGTTTCGGTACACGTCTTTCCTTGAATAAGTCTTCTCTAAATAGTAGTCATATCTTTAGTGTATCATCATAGCCATTTCACAAGAAGAAATTTATTAACGTACCTTAAACATTTGATTCACAAAATCCCCTAGCTTCTTAGGCTTACTAACCTTATCCCACGAGACCCAACTTATTTTTTCTATGAACCGCATACCCCATGTTGTTCTATGGTTACTATTACCATCCTCGCACCACCTTGATGATGATCACGAACATTTGCTTGAAGCAAATATAAAAGGGGAAGCCCTAACTTGAAGGAAGAGTTAACAAAAGAAAATGAAGAACCATTATCACTGATTTCCGAGTTTACATGAGATGCTTTATCTAGTAGACATGATTGACCGAGATCCTCCTCCGTGCAACTCGTCTCTCTATCCGACGTGTGGTGGTTCTTCTTTGAAAGAGGTGGAAGATCTTTATTTCTAAGGTTGTTTTCTGGTAGGAGGAGGAAGAAGAATTCCATGGGATGGGAGTCCTGGGAGCCCATTTAGGGTGGGTGTGTGTGTGTGTGTGATGTGCTCTCTTTTTGACTATTGATGTTTCAGAATCTTGTCAACGGATGTTAAAACCCTACATTATCAATTACACAATCCAATGTTCCGCGATAGATATTCAAGAAGTAACTTCTTGTGAAACAGGTCCTAGAAAGAATGTGTCACAGATGGTACCTCTAAATTTTTTGAACATGGTAGTACCGTTAACGACCCTTAAACGTGAATCAGAAGAGATAATCAACACTTCAGAAGGATTCACTGGATCAAAATATACAAAAAAAGAAGAGGTAAGCTTGATCATACAAAAGTTGAGGGACCAAATGATTTTCGTTATGTTTCAAAGCAGAGTCATTACCTCGAACCTGGTTATGTTTTAACTTGTGATTTCTTTTTGGTCTGCACATTTATCTGTTCTTTCTGAACTAACTTGCTTTCTGAAACAACTTTTGTTATGCTTCTGAAAAACATCAGTATTTCCTAAGATAGTGCATTTCACATTTACCCAACACCAGTCATACCAGATGCTACTTAGGAAATTTCTTCAAAACTCGCAATAATCAAATAATCTCCACAATTCTAACATTAAAAATACTTAATATTTCAAACTTGTATTTTTTATGAAAGATATTCAAGATCTAACGTGTTTTTAAGAAGTGTATCTAAATATTCAAACCCATTAACAAAAAAAAAAATCATATGAAAAAAGAAGAAGAAGTATATATATTCAAAAAATAAAATAAAATAAAATCATATCATATCATACATGAAGTTACATGTAAAAAAGATATTCATTTGCAAATAAACTTTTGTTTGTGGGTATTATAGGTTGTCACTTCATAGATGTTAGTAATTGCTCTAGTGTGTGTACACGATGGAACTTCGATAAACATAGATGTCGTTAATTGCTTTAGCGTGGGTACACACGAGAACTTCGATAAATTTAGTAACGTTTGGACCATTAAATTTTATCATATCATTTTAGGAGGAAGATTAAATGGCCGTATTTTATCAATAAAGTTGAAGTCGAAATCATTTGAAGTGAGCTGCTCATAAATCTTACATGTTGTAAAGGCACAATCGTTAGTATCCATCTCCATGTTCAAATCTAAGTTCATAATGTCATGTTTCAGCTCCAACAAGTCGATGCTTTCAGCCGGGTAAACAGATATTTTGAAACATTCTCGGGTACTTCGTTTTAGGGAGTGATTATTTAACCACTAGTCGTGCCAAAACCTTATCGTAGTGCTCTTGTTAATCTTCAAAACAACATTCTTTTGCAAATCATGTCTCGTCTTTAAAATGCGAAACCATATGCTTCTACCTATCTCCATACTGGGTTCAACAGGGACTATGAAGTTAGCTTCGGCACACGTCTTTTCTTGAATAAATATTTTCCAAAGAGTATCCCTCTTTTTAGTATATATTTATAACCATTTCGCAAGAAAAGATTTATTAACGGACTTTAACATTTGATTCGCAAACCCCCTTGCTTCTTAGACTTGCAAACCTTAGCCCACGAGACCCTAACTCATTTTTCTATGATCCTTATCAGCGCCCCATAAAAATCTTTGCATAATCTTGTTCATTTTGTTCCCTAATTATGGTGGAATCTGCAAAAATGATATATAGTATCAAAACATACTCCCGAGTGTTGATCTTATCAGAGTTATCCTTCCCTCCTTGGTTAGGAATTTTCTTTTCCACGTCGCAAGCTTAGCTTATACTCGAGACACCACATTTCAACTATTACCAAAAAGTTAGATTTGAAACCAATGTATTACTAAAGTATGAACTAAATACAAACAATTTCACAATCGTACTTTATATTGTATTATAATTTTTTCTTAATATAATTTATTTCCTCACCGACCGCTTTTATCATCTCAAAGTAACGAGGTTATTAATTTAATGGTGGATTAATTTAACGGTGAAATAGAAAAAAAAATATTTCATTAAGTTATCTATTTATGGTGGATTAATTTATATCATGTGTTTAGAATTCAGATACCAGTTAGGAAGTTGTTTTTCGACTTTTAAACAAAAATAAAATAAAAATTAGTTTGGATATACAATTCAGAATAACTTCGAAAAAAAAAAAAAAACCAACTTTTTATATAGCAAGTTATTTTTACTTGAGACTCCCCTCTTACCAAATTTTTACTGTAGTTACCAGCAAGATTGTTCCTTTGAAATACCGGGTCTAGAGTTGTACATGGTAGCGGTTATCCTCTAAAACCGAACCGAACCATTTACTAATGGTTGATTTTGGTTTGAAAAGATAAAAATCGAGAGTAACGGTTTCGGGTTGGTTTGATGTAAAAACAAAACCGATTAACTTTGATGTAATTAATATCTACTATTAGATTTACCTTAGATTAACTATTAATTTTATCCGTACATTTAACCCATGTCTATATCTAATTGGGCCGACCGAGCGAAGCGAGGGAGGTCCTTTATATGGCCACTTTTTTGTAAATCTAAGTGATCAATTACCACAAAAAGATTGAGAATGGTCCATGTTGAAAAACCAAAAATACCCTTTTGTAGTTGGATTTTTTGTCAAACTGAGCTGAGAGTCGTGGGTTCGAATCCTGGTAGCATCTTTCTATTTTATTTTATTTTCCTTTTCTTTTCTCCTTCTCCTCCGTGCTTCTTCCCCTCCTTCATTGTTTTTTCTCCTTCGTCCCCAAACTCACAGAGAAACTCTCGTCCCCAAGCTCAACAAACATACTCCAATAGAGAAACTTCACTTCCACCTCGCCGCACCATTACCACCATCACCGTCGCGGCAACCAGATTTATTTACTCTTTCAAGTTAATTCCCCTCTTTAGATTGAAATTGAGAAATTTCAGTGACCTAATTTGAGGTTCTATTGATGAAGATGGTGGATCAATTGATGATAAATTAGGTTGGTTTTCATCTTCGTCATTAGGGTTTCAATTGAGATACTTTAATCTATAGAGAATTTAGTCGAGATAGGACTCAAACCGGTTCATTCAAAATCAAATCGTGGTTTCCGACTTTACTCAATTCAATCAGCTAGGGTTCAAAGTTAGTTTCTCAATTAAACTTGATTCATTTTGGTCATAAGGTATGTGTTGATTTCCCAATTTCAATCTACCAGAAAACTGGGAAATTTCCAATTTCTTTTGTTGTTTACCGATATTCGACTCTTTGCTTGATTTATTTTGTATGTTTGATATTCATAGTGTTCCTGTTTGATGGTTGTCCCTGTGCAAGTGAATGAATCTATTGAAGTGTAAAAATACTCAAGTGGTTGTGAGATATCCGATTGCTTGTATGTGTAATTGGGTGAATACAGTCAAAGCATCTTGTAAAAGAAAAGTCAGTAGTAAAAAAGTTCGCAATAGTAAATGGGAAAATTGAATTTCGCAAGATGGATACATGAAACTCACTCTAGTAAATGGACTTACTATGTTCAGTTAGAGATGGACATCTAAAGTTCTCATTAGTAAACGGATATTTCAACAGCGCTATCATGGTTTGGAACTTCCATTATGCAATTGTTGTTGTTATTTGGCTTAGAGATGGACATATTAGTAAATGGGTTACATATTAAGCGAGTTCTCAGGGCTTCTTAATGACTTAAATACAATAATACGTAACTAGATTTTGTTTGGAAAATCGTGCACTGCATAGTACCTTTAGTTTGCTTAGTTGGGTAAAGTATGAATATGTTAGAGATGGGAATGGAAATTTTGCAATAGTAAATGGGAAATTTCACAATATGGTAGCTCTGTAACTGAATTCAAAGTTGTCCTATCAGTATCCATTGACAGATTAATGCAAGCTACGTTGACCATCCATCTTTTCTGGTTACTACTAATCTGTTTTTTTTGATTTGTCTATCTAATGCAGAACTTGTAATCGCCCCTGCATCACTATCACTTGGCTTCACCAGAGTAGCATTGTCCATACATTGTACGTATTATATGTGTGTTTTTTATTTCCAAATCATTTAAAAGCTTACTACTCTGTGTAGACAAAGAATTATGGATAGTATCCACAGACTAATTATGAATCGTTCAACATACGAGGTCTGCAAAACTAATAAGCAAAGCACTAGTATCAGATTCAAATCTTTCAATACCAACTGTTCATGGAGCTCATCACTAGAACAAACCCTTCATCGCCTACGGTTAAAACTCACTAAACCCGTTACTTGTTGCTCGAGTTATCGATCCATTTCTTCTTGATCACCATTCATTAGCTCTTGGTTTCTTCAACTGGGCTTCTCAACAACTCCGGTTTATCACATACTTCGATTTCTTATCAATCTCTTCAAATCCCTTTCGCTTTACGTCAATTCAACTCGCCTGAAAAGTTCTCAAACAAATGAAAACCCAGAATCATTCTTGATTCTTCGATTTATCGTTCAGAATTACTTCTATGATCATTGGAAAGAAAACCTGAATGCTTTCTTTGTTTTGAGTGAAGTGAATGATTGGACTAATGAAATTGGTCCCGACTTATGTAACTCACTTCTTGCTGCTCTGTCATCCGATGGGCACGTCGAACTTGCGCAGAAGCTGTTTGATAAAATGTGTGTTAGAGGTGTTCATGTTAATAATATTGGGTTTGGTGTATTCATTGGAAAGTTTTGTAGAACATCAGAACTGAATATGACTTTGGATTTGTTAGATAAGGTTAAAAGTAGTGGTTCAAAGGATTAATGGGTCGGGTTATTGACTTTGGTTGTTAATGGACTTTGCGGAGCATCCATATTATCGATGCTTTGTTAGTGTTGGATGGACTTAGAGGTAGAGATTGCAAACCCGATTTTATGGCATATTGGATTTTAGCCGAAGCTTTTCGAGTGGCAGGGAAATTAAGTGAAACTGAAACGGTATTGAAAAAGAAAAGGAAGTTAGGGGTGGCGTCAAGAGAAAATGATTATAGAGAATTTTTATTTGGTTTGATTTCTGAAAGAAGAATTCAAGAAAGTAAAGAAATTGGTGAGGTGCTTATTGGTGGAATTTCGATTGAGGATGATGTTTTAAATGCATTGATTGGATCAGTCTAGCTACTTATCCTGATTCTGCGCTTTTATTTTGCAAGTCTATGATAAACAAATGGAATGTTCCTGCTTTGCTTACATTGACCAATTTGAGTAGAAGTCTATGCAAGCATGATAAGATTGGAGAAATGGTGCAAATATTCGAGATGTCTGTCTTCAAAGGATTACTTCTGGATTTGGAGAGTTTTAATGTAATGCTTTAATTTCTATGTAAAGCTGGTAGAGTTAAAGAAGCTTATAGTGTTCTTCAAGATATGAATAGAAAAGAGTTTTATCCTGATGTTTCGTCTTATTGGGCCGACCGAAGCGAGGGAGGTCCTTTATATGGCCACTTTTTTGTAAAATCTAAGTGATCAATTACCACAAAAAGATTGGAAATGGTTAGGGCCGAAAAACCAAAAATGTCCCTCCCTTTTAGTTCAATTACTATAACTCCTTGTATCCTATCTTTTTTGGGTATAATTGGAAAACAAACTTTAATATAACATATCTAAAATGTGCCTTGGAATTTTACAAATTTTATCTCGTTAGAAAGGTTATAAAAAACTCTACGCAACAAGTACAAACAACAATATCAAATTTGGAGTTTTTACGAAAAATTCGGAGATATATATCATTTTAGGCACAATTTTAGAAAATTAAATGTGTCCATTATGCAAACCATCACAAAGGATACATAATACTTT
This sequence comes from Papaver armeniacum, assembly GCA_023531295.1. Lineage (NCBI taxonomy): Eukaryota > Viridiplantae > Streptophyta > Magnoliopsida > Ranunculales > Papaveraceae > Papaver > Papaver armeniacum. The sequence continues at coordinate 15,600 of JAJJWW010017310.1, read as the reverse complement.
ATGTAGCAAAATATTGGTTTATGCATCAACTAATTTTCCATTGCAACTAATAAAACGATGCATCCATCCGTTTCAAGAAAAAATGATATTATCATTTTAGAACAATTCTCGAAAATTGAATGCATAGCCATTATGCAAACCACCACAAAGCATGCATAACACATCATGCAATCATATTTTGGTTTATGAATCACTAATTTTCCGCTTTTAGAAAAATAATACTTTCATCCCGCCAGAAAAAAAATGATACTCACATCCTCGCTTTCTCGAAAAGTGATACTTTCTCGCTCCGCTCGGGAAAAGTGATACTTTCGTTCTGTTTCGGGAAAAGTGATACTTTTTTCCGTTTCGGAAAACATGATACTTTCGCCCTATTTCAGAAAAAGTATCACTTTTTCAAAACGGGGAGAAAGTATCATTTTTTCCGAAACGGGGCGAAAGAATCACTTTTTCCGAAACGGGGAGAAAGTATTTTTTCCAAACGGTGAAAGTATCGCCGAAACGAGGAGAAAGTATCACTTTTTTTTTGAAACGGGCGAAAAATGTCACTTTTTCGAAACGAGGTGAAAGTATTACCTTTTTCGAAACGGACGAAAGTAGTCGGATTAAACTCCATCTTCATATTCTTCTCCTTCTGTCGGCCTCCCACCGTGGCAACGGTCGTATTAGTATGACCACTTTTTGTAAAATCTAAGTGATTAATTACCACAAAAGATTGAAATGGTTAGGGCCGAAAACCAAAAAAATGTCCCTCCCTTTTAGTCCAATTACTACTTAGTACGACTGCCACTTATGGGGAGGGCCACCAAGAAGAATATGAAGATAGAGTTTGTCCACGACTACTTTCATTCCGTTTTAAAAGGTAATACTTTCACCTCGCTTCGAAAAGTGACATTTTCGCCCTGCTTAAAAAGTGATACTTTCTCCCCAAGTTTCGAAAAACCGATACTTTCACCCCGTTTCGAAAATACTTTCTCCCCGTTTGAAAAGTGATTCTTTCGCCCCATTTCAGAAAAAAATGATACTTTCTCCCCGTTTTGAAAAGTGATATTTCCATTTCAAAAGTGATACTTTTTCTAAATGGGGCGAAAGTATCATTTTTTCCGAAACGGAAAAAGTATCACTTTTCCAAACAGAACTAAAGTATCACTTTTCCCGAAACGGCGAAAGTATCACTTTTCCGAAACGGGATGTGAGTATCATTTTTTTTCCTGAAACGGGATGTGAAAGTATTATTTTTTCTAAAACGGAAAATTAGTCGATTCATAAACCAAAATATGATTGCATGATGTGTTATGCATCCTTTGTGGTGGTTTGCATAATGGCTATGCATTCAATTTTCGAGAATTGTTCCTAAAATGATAATATCATTTTTCTTGAAACAGATGGAGTACATCGTTTTATTAGTTGCAATGGAAAATTAGTTGATGCATAAACCAATATTTTGCTACATAAAGTATTATGTATCCTTTGTGATGGTTTGCATAATGGACACATTTAATTTTCTAAAAATTGTGCCTAAAATGATATATATCTCCGAATTTTTCGTAAAAAATCCAAATTTGATATTGTTGTTTGTACTTGTTGCGTAGAGTTTTTTATAACCTTTCAAACGAGATAAAATTTGTAAAATTCCAAGGCACGGATTTTTAGATATGTTATATTAAAGTTTGTTTTCCAATTATACCCCTGAAAAGATATGATACACAAAGAGTTATAGTAATTGGACTAAAAGGGAGGGACATTTTTGGTTTTTCGGCCCTAACCATTTCCAATCTTTTTGTGGTAATTGATCACTCAGATTTTACAAAAAAGTGGCCATATAATAGACCTCCCTCGCTTCGGTCGGCCCAATAAGACGAAACATCAGGATAAAACTCTTTTCTCTTCATATCTTGAAGAACACTATAAGCTTCTTTAACTCTACCAGCTTTACATAGAAATGAAAGCATTACATTAAAACTCTCCAAATCCGTAAAGTAATCCTTTGAAGACAACATCTCGAATATTTGCACCATTTCTCCAATCTTATCATGCTTGCATAGACTTCTACTCAAATTGGTCAATGTAAGCAAAGCAGAACATTCCATTTGTTTATCATAGACTTGCAAAATAAAACTGCAGAATCGTGGATAAGTAGCCGAGACCGATCCAATCAATGCATTTAAAACATCATCCTCAATCGGGAAATTCCCACCAATAAGCACCTCACCAATTTCTTTTACTTTCTTGAATTCTTCTTTCTAAATCAAACCAAATAAAAATTCTCTATAATCATTTGCTCTTGGCTCCACCCCTAACTTCCTTTTCTTTTCAATACCGTTTCAGCCACTTAATTTCCCGCCACTCGAAAAGCTTCTACTAAAATCCAATATGCCATAAAAATCAGTTTGCAATCTCTACCTCTAAGTCCATCCAACACTAACAAAGCATCTGATAACTGATGCTCCGCAAAGTCCATTAACAACCAACGATTGCAATAACCGACCCATTAATCACCGAACCACTACTTTTAACCTTATCTAACAAATCCAAAGTCATATTCAGTTCTGATGTTCTACAAAACTTTCCAATGAATACACCAAACCCAATATTATTAACATGAACACCTCTAACACACATTTTATCAAACAAATTTTTCTCAAGCGCAAGTTCGACGTGCCCATCATATGACAAGAGCAAAGAAGAAGTGAGTTACATAATTCAGACCAATTTCATTAGCCAATCATTCACTTCACTCAAAACAAAGAAAGCATTCCGGGTTTTCTTTCCAATGATCGAGAAGTAATTACATAACGATAAATCAAGAATCAAGAATGATTCTCTCGGGTTTTCATTTGTTTGAGAGCTTTTTCAACTCGAGTTGAATTGACGTGAAACCGAAAGGGATTTGAGAAGAGATTGATAAGAAATCAAAGTATGTGAGAAACCAAAGTTGAGAAGCCCAATTGAAGAAACCAAGAGCTAATGAATGGTGATCAAGAAGAAATGGATCGATAACTCGAGCAACAAGTAACAGTTTAGTGAGTTTCTGCAACCGAGCTGATGAAGGGTTTGTTCTAGTGATGGGCTCCATGAACGAGTTGGTATTGAACGATTTGAAGCTGATACTAGTGCTTTTCTTATTAGTTTTGCAGCCTCATGTGCTGAACGATTCATAATTAGTCTGTGGATACTATCCATAATTCTTTGTCTACACAGAGTAGTAAGCTTTTAAATGATTTGGAAACAAAAAACACACATATAATACGTACAATGTATGGACAATGCTACTCAGAAGCCAAGTGATAGTGATGCAAAGCATTACAAGTTCTCGCATTAGATAGACAAATCAAAAAAGCAAAGATTAGTAATAACTTAAAGATGGATGGTCAACGTAGCTTGCATTAATCATTAATGGATACTGATAGACAACTTTGAATTCAAACTTCTGAGTATTACCATATTGTGAAATTTCCCATTTACTATTGCAAAATTTCCATTCCCATCTCTAACATATTCATACTTTACCCAACTAAGCAAACTAAAGGTACTATGCAGTGCACGATTTTCCAAACAAAATCTAGTTCTGTATTATTGTATTTAAGTCATTAAGAAGCCTGAGAACTCGCTTAATATGTAACCCATTTACTAATATGTCCATCTCCTAAGCCAAATAACAACAACAATTGCATAATGGAAGTTCCAAACTACAGTAAGCGCTCAGCGAAATATCCGTTTACTAATGAGAACTTTAGATGTCCATCTCTAACTGAACATAGTAAGTCCATTTACTAGAGTGAGTTTCATGTATCCATCTTGCGAAATTCAATTTTCCCATTTACTATTGCGAACTTTTTACTACAGCTTTTCTTTTACAAGATGCTTTGACCTGTATTCACCCAAATTACACATACAAGCAATCAGATATCTCACAACCACTTGAGTATTTTTACACTTCAATAGATTCATTCACTTGCACACAGGACAACCATCAAACAGGAACACTATGAATATCAAACATACAAAATAAATCAAGCAAAGAGCTGGAATATCAGTAAACAACAAAGAGAAATTGGAAATTTCCCAGTTTTGCAGTAGATTGAAATTGGGAAATCCAACACATACCTTCATCAGCCAAAATGAATCAAGTTTAATTGAGAAACTAACTTTGAACCCGCGACCTGATTGAATTGAGTAAATTCGGAAACCCTGATTTGATTTTGAATGAACCGGTTTGAGTCCTATCTCGACTAAATTCTCTATAGATTAAAGTATCTCAATTGAAACCCTAATGACGAAGATGAAAACCAACCTAATTTATCATCAATTGATCCACCATCTTCATCAATAACCTCAAATTAGGTCACCAAATTTCTCAATTTCAATCTAAAGAGGGGAATTAACTTGAAAGAGTAAATAAACTGCTGTCACGGATATGGTGATGGTGGTAATGGTGCGGCGAGGTGGAAGTGACGTTTCTCTATTGGAGTATGTTTGTTGAGTTTGGGGACGAGAGTTTCTCTGTGAGTTTGGGGACGAAGGATAAAAAACAATGAAGGAGGGGAAGAAGCACGAAGGAGAAGGAGAAGGAAAAAGGAAAAAAAAGAAAAAAAAAAGAAAGATGCTACCAGGATTCGAACCCACGACTCTCAGCTCAGTTTGACAAAAAATCCAACTACAAAAGGGTATTTTTGGTTTTTCAACATGGACCATTCTCAATCTTTTTGTGGTAATTGATCACTTAGATTTACAAAAAAGTGGTCATATAAAGGACCTCCCTCGCTTCGCTTGGTCGGCCCAATAATCCTATCTTTTCAGGGATATAATTGGAAAACAAACTTTAATATAACATATCTAAAAATCAGTGCCTTGGAATTTTACAAATTTTATCTCGTTGGAAAGGTTATAAAAAAATCTACGCAACGAGTATAAACAACAATATTAAATTTAAAGTTTTTGCGAAAAATTCGGAGGTATTTATCATTTTAAGCATAATTTTAGAAAATTAAATGTATATTCATTATGCAAACCACCACAAAGGATACATAATACTTTATGTAGCAAATTTTTTGTTTATGCATCAATTAATTTTCCGTTGCAATTAATAAAACGATGTACTCCCTCCGTTTCAAGAAAAATGATATTTTCATTTTAGGCACAATTCTCGAAAATTAAATGCATAGCCATTATGCAAACCACCACAACAGATACATAAGACATCATGCAACCATATTTTGATGTATGGATCGACTAATTTTCCGTTTGAGAAAAAGTGATACTTTCATATCCGTTTCGGAAAGTGATATTTTCGCCTGCTTTTAGAAAAGTGATATTTTCGCTTGCTTAAAAATGAAACTTTTCTCGCTTCAGCAAAAGTATCACTTTTTCCGAAACGGGAGAAAGTATCACTTTTTCCGAAACGGGGCTAAAGTATCATTTTTTCTGAAACGGGGGAAAATATCACTTTTCTGAAACGGGACGAAAGTAATCGTAGACAAACCCCATCTTCAGATTCTTCTTCGGTCGGCCTTTTCACCGTGTCAACGGTCGTACTAGTTTTATGTAATTTTAGTTTCTAGTGTAACTATATTTTAATCTTTTAATTTTTTTTGTATATTTTATTTTTTTAACCGTCATTTACATGAAACTGACAAACTAATGGTGAAACTGAAACCCAATGATAAAACTAAAAACCGAAACCATCGGTTAACCAAAAAGCCCCTAACCTTGTGGGTGAGCATTTGGCCCGTAATCCGCGGATTTAACCGGGTCCAACCGTTCATTTGCGGATGGATGCCCGGACCGTTCGTTAATGGTTTGGATTCAGATGAAATTTTTGAAATCCAACAGACAGCGGATCGGGCCCGGATGCAACCTTGAAAATCTGTTAGACATCCATATCCGTTAAATTAAGGGAATTTATATAGTTCTAGAAAATACTATGGATCATTTAGGAATTTTTAAGATGCTTGCTTGGGGTGTTGTACATGGCATATTTATATTTGTATACATATATAAGATATGTAGGTTTTATAAGGAGTCATTTGTGTCAGCTTATTTTCTTTACTATAAATTTTAACTAAAACAAATCCATTGGATTATCCGCATCCAATCCGTCCATCCGTGCATCCATTGGATGCAAATCCGTTGGATATGGATTGGATGCGGATGCCAAATTCAAAATCCGTAGTGCAATGGATTGGATGCGGATGAGGCGAAAACCAGTCCATAACGGCCCATTGTGTGGGAGTGAAAATATCTCGGTCCAAGCCCAAAAAGCCAACCAAACACTTCGATTGAAGAGGAATCACTTGGCTTGTTTCAAAAGAAAAAAAAAAATACAAAAAGAAAACAGTCTGTGTTTCACCCTCTCTCTTCTCTTTCTTATTCTTAGATCCAGAAATCTCCTCCGCTTCGATTTCTCCCCAAGATCCTCCTAATCAGCTGGTAAGTTTTACCCTCATTCTCTTTCGCCCTAGAAACCAATTTACGTTTCCTTGTTTCGATTATTAGTTAGGGTTTAGGATTTAGGATTTTCTTCGATATTTAGTTTGTTTTGATTTCTTAGTTTGGATTTTTTGAGTTTCAGTCGGTTCGTCAAATCTCTAGGTTTTGATATGGCCTTCTTCTTTATGTTATTTTGTCTAATTTAGGTTTGTACTTAACAATAATTGTGAATGTTTTGAAAGTAATCAAAGACTTGCCTAGGGTTAAATGTTTCTTAAAATTGGATTGAATCAAGGGTTGTGTGGATACAAGAAGTTCAAATTGTAGCTCAATAGAGAGTATTGTTACTCTAAGTTGTCTGTACACATCAATTTGGGATCATTGTGTTGAAATTAGTCTATATTTCTAAGTTAATCGGTTTTCCTTTGTCATTGATAGAGGTAATCAAACTGTTATATAGATGTTGGAAAATAAGTATTAAAGTTTTCTTGTAGCGTTGCTTTTGTTTGGTTTGGAGTTAAATTGACCAAGCCAGTAGGTGAAGTTTTAACCTGATTGTTAATGTTGTCAAAAGCACAATGGTTGTCAGCTTTTATAAGGTGATATCTTCATGTTGAGTGTTATGGATAACTGTACAATACTAGCTCAATGATTGCTTTTATGTCGATCGATTAATAGAGGGGATAATTATTGGGGAATATAAGTAGTAAAGTCTTGTTGTAGCTTATAACCTGATTGTTAATGTTGTCAAAAGCATGATCGTTAATGGTAGTCTTATCAGCTTTATCAGGTGATAATCTCTATGTTGAGTGTTATAGATAAGTACCTTTCTTATGCTACAGTTATCTTTTAGTTTAGGCATGATGGCAGTCCCTTATCAAGGGTTAATTACAATAGGAGGAGTTCAATTGTAGCTCCAATTCGACATATCAATTTGGGATCATGTTGTAGTTACGTTTTTTTTTTTTGTTGTTGTAAAATTTGTCACTGATCGAGGTAATCAAACTGTTATATAATTGTTGGAAAATAAGTATTAAACTTTTCCCGTAGCTTTACTTTCGTTTGGTTTGGGGATAAATGGCCAAGCCAGTAGGTGAATTTATAACCTGATAGTTAATGTTATCAGAAGCACAGTGCTAGTCGGCTTTATCAGTTAATATCTTCGCGTTGAGTGTTATAAATAACTAGTTTTCTTATGCTACAGATACCTTTTAGTTTTGGCATGACAGTAGTCGTTTTATTATATGTATATGCCTGTATGTGCAATGGTGTACATTGAAACTTTGAATATAAACTTTGAATGTAGAGACAAGTGCTGTCAAAATTAAGGGATTATCGTGTATGAGTTAACATGTGGATGGAAGTCTGAATATCCACATACACGAATGACACTTTAAAAGCAGAGCAATATTATACTACCTCCGTCCCACTATTAGTTGACCTAGTAGCACAATTTAAAAAGGATTTATTTCTCAAACTATACCACGGATATTTATAAATTTTATATCAATGGAAAGAATTTTAAAACACCTACGTAACGAGTATAAACATGAATATCAAATTATATAAAATCAACTATTAATTAGACAAAATTAAAAACAACTAGGTCATCTAATAGTGGGACGGAGGGAGTATCTGTTTGTTTGGTCACTAGTTATCTGGAATTCTGCCATAAACAGTGTGCTGTTGGTTAGGAACTTTAGGTTATGTAGAGCTCTGCGGACTAAGAAACTTACTATACCAACTAACTTCAACTTTGACCAGTTTATGTATCGGAACTAGGATAAGGCTGAAGCTGCCGTGAAAAGCTCATACAGGACAGAACTTCCAACTCTACGTATTTTCAAAATGGGTTCCAGTTTGACAATCATAAAGGAGGAAAGGTTTCATGCAGTTTTCTTAAATATAGAGATATGTTGCTGATAAAGAATATTGTGTTAGAATTACATAAACTTCTGCATTTCAATACAATTATGTTTGTTTTATATTTGTATCCATTATGATGAAAACAATTTATGCGTCCATATTTATTTTTCTATAATAAATATGGTTTATTAGGATTTTCTTTAATATTTATTGTTGAGTTTCGGTCAGTTTGTCGACTATCTGGATTTTGATATGGCAGTGGATTAATGTTCGTTTCTTTATTTATTTTTGTGTAATTTAGGGTAACACTTAATAATAGTTGTTTATGGTTTGAAAATCAACATAAAACTTGCCTAGGGTCGGCGTTTCTCAGAATTGGATTGATCAAGGGTTATGTACAATATAAGGAGTTCAATTTGTAGCTTAATTAGTATTGTTTTTCTGGCAATCGTTTAATAGAGGGATAGAGTTGTACCCCAACAATTTGGGATTATCATGTTATTACGTGGGTTTTTTTTGTTTTGTGTATTTTACACTGATTGAGGCAATCAAACTTATATAATTGTTGGAAAATAAGCATTAAAGTTTTCATGTAGCTTAACTTTTGTTTGGTTTGGGGATAAGTGACCGGGCCAGTAGTTGAAGCTATAATATGCCTACTACGCTATAGTTATCTTTTATTTTAGGCATGATGGTAGTCGTTTATTAGGGGTATATGCCTGTATGTGCAGTGGTATTCACTGAAAATTTTAAAAATGTAAGCGACCGTTAATGTAGAGACGAATACTGTCAATTTTAAGGGCTTTTTGTGTATCAGTTAAATTGCGGATGGAAGCCTTAGTATCTACATACTAAAAGAAGAGCGATATTTTATTCGTTTATTTGTTTTATCACCAGTTATCTGCTAATCTGCCATAACAGCGTGCTTTGGTTAGGAACTTTAGGTTATGTAAAGCTCTTTTGACTAAGAGGCTTATGGTACGAACTAACTTCAACTTTGACCAAATTTAGGTATGGGAACTAGGATATGGTTGAAGCTTCTATGAAAAGCTCATATATGAGTTATATGAGCAACACTTCTAAAATGTATTTAGAAAAGGTGTTCCAGTTTGAGAATCATGAAGGAGGAATAGTCTCACCTTTCATGCCCTTTTATATATTGTATCCATAATGATGATCTTCTATTCTTGCAAAAAAAACATGTCCATTCTAGTATTTGTAATCAGATCTTATGAAAGTGGATATGGTTTGTTCAATCTGTTTTTGCATGAAACTACAAATACTAATGTATGTTTTTTTTGTGTTGTCCTTGTGCAGAAATTGGGTTATCCAAGTTTTAGCCATGTCTTCATCATATCTTCCGGTAACGAATGATTCAATTGCCCAGGCTTTAGAAGCAAAAACCCCATCTGAATCCATCTCCATCCTTTATCGTATACTTGAAAACCCTTCCTCTTCTCCCGAAGCTCTGCGCGTAAAAGAACAGGTCATTTCTAACCTTTCAGACCTTCTTACACAAGAGAAGAAGGGTGAGGAACTTCGAAGTCTTCTTACTCAGTTAAGGCCTTTCTTTTCCGTGATTCCTAAAGCAAAGACCGCGAAGATCGTCCGAGGGATAATTGATGCAGTAGCCAAGATTCCTAATACCTCTGATCTTCAGATATCTCTCTGCAAGGAAATGGTTCTGTGGACTCGTGCAGAGAAGCGTACATTTCTCAGACAGCGTGTTGAGGCAAGACTTGCAGCACTTTTGATGGAAAGCAAGGAGTATTCAGAAGCATTGACCCTTCTGTCTAGTTTAGTCAAGGAGGTGAGGAGACTAGATGACAAGCTTCTTCTTGTTGACATAGACTTGCTAGAGAGTAAACTCCATTTCTCTTTGAGAAACCTTCCCAAGGCAAAAGCTGCCCTGACTGCTGCAAGAACAGCTGCGAATGCCATCTATGTTCCACCAGCCCAACAGGGTACCATCGATTTGCAGAGTGGGATTCTCCATGCAGAAGAGAAGGACTATAAAACAGCATACAGCTATTTCTTTGAAGCATTTGAAGCCTTCAATGCCCTTGAAGATCCTAGGGCAGTCTATTGCCTCAAGTATATGCTGTTGTGCAAGATTATGGTAAGCCAGGCTGATGACGTGGCAGGGATAATATCTTCAAAATCAGGCTTGCTGTATGTGGGGCCAGAACTGGATGCTATGAAAGCTGTGGCTGATGCTCACTCAAAACGGTCATTAAAGCTCTTTGAATCTGCCCTTCGTGACTACAAGGCACAGTTGGATGAAGACCCGATCGTCCACAGGCACCTTTCCACCCTGTACGACACACTTTTGGAGCAGAATCTTTGCAGGTTGATCGAGCCTTTTTCACGAGTTGAGATTGCTCATGTTGCTAACCTGATTGAGCTGCCAGTAAGTCATGTTGAGAAGAAGTTGTCTCAAATGATTCTTGACAAGAAGTTCGCAGGTACATTGGATCAAGGTGCAGGGTGCCTCATCATCTTTGATGATCCCAAGACAGATGCAATTTTCCCAGCAACATTAGAAACCATTTCCAACATCGGGAAGGTCGTGGACAGTCTCTATACAAGGTCTGCCAAGATAATGGCTTAAGATCGTCAGTGATGTGACTCTGGATTATTGATGGCCCTGCAATTCTTTACTCGAAAGATTATTCATGTAGTTGATTTGTATTTCATTGTAGACAGGTTAATCTTGGCATTCGTTTTTTTTTTTTTTTTGGTTCTCCTTTTAATGCGGTTTGTGCACTAGATACTAGATCGAGTTGGTCATTTGCAGGCTGATAATCATTAAACTGGATTGCGTGCTGCGCTGATTTCCTTGAGAAAATCATGCAGCTCAAAATCAAATGAGCAGACTTTTAACAATTTTTCTATTGTCGAGTTACTTATCATGTCTGTGTATTGATTATGGGAAAAAGAAGAAATCGAGTTATTTTACAATGAAATGAGGCTGGCTGATATCATTGCCTTACAAAACTGATCTAACTCCAGCCTCTTTTAATATATCCCAAAAAGCTCTTCATATGTGGATGTTCTATCTGATAGATGAGCTACCTGAAACTCCACCTGATGGTGAGGGTGATGCAGGACTCGACGAATAGTTTTGGAAGAGATGGATTTGGTTTCTTAGACGCAGCGGCAACCCAAAATTTTGATATATTCTTAGTTCACCGCCTATTCCTGCTGTCACAATCACCATACCCCATGCTGTTCTATGGTTGCTATTACCATCCTCACACCACCTTGAGGATGATGAAGAACAACTGCTTGAAGCTGATATAGAAGGGGAATGCCCGAACTTGAAAGAAGAAAATGAAGAACCGTTATCACTGATTGCCGAGTCAACATGAGATGATTTATCTAATAGAGATGATTTATCGAGCTCCTCCTCTGTGCAACTCGTCCCTCTTTCCGGCGTGTGGTGATTCTTCTTTGGAAGAGGTGGAAGATCTTTCTTTTTGTGGTTGTTTTCTGACGGTGAATTTTCTTCTGTAGGAGGAAGAGGAGGGATTCCATTTGAGGGGGAGCGGCAGTGCTCTCTTCTTGAGCCTTGGGATAGAAGTGGTGGTTCATATTTGATGCTTCCAGGCCAAGGTATTGCAACCGAAACGTCTTTGCAATGGAAATATTCATGAGATTGGGTAGTCACAAAACCTTTCTTTTTCCAGGCTACTACATTTCGAAGCTCGTCTCGTTTCCAAACGTATACTAAAGAATCCTCACTGGCACATATGACATATTTTCCGTCAACGGTGAATGATGCTGATATTTGACTATTGGTGTTTCGGAAACCTGTCAACAGATGGTAAAATCCTACATTAGCAATTGCAGAATCCACAGATATTCAGCAAGCAACTTCTTGTGTAACAGGTCCTAGAATGAATGTGTCAGAGATGGTACCTCTAAATTTCTGAACTATGGTAGTACCGTTGAGTACCCGTATACGTGAATCCGCAGAGGTTATCAACACTTCAGAAGGATTCACTGGATCAAACTGTCCACAGAGAAAAATGAATAAGCTTGATCACACAGAAGTCGAGGGAACTAAATGATTTTCTTTATGTTTCAAAGCAGTGTCATTACCTCGAACCCGGTTATCTTTTTGGCTTGCGATTTCTTTTTGGTCTGGACATTTATCTGTTCTTTCTGAACCAGCTTGCTTTCTGAAACACCAAGAAAAGCTAATGTTATGCTTCTGACAAACATCAGTATTTCCTAAGATAGTGCATCTAACATTTACCCAGCAACAGTCGTACCAGATGTGTCGTACAACCGGCAAGTTCCTTTATGTGAACCGACCATTGCACCCTTCAATGATCCAAAACAAGAATGTGCACACACACAAAAGAGTTAGAAAGAAATGCATTACCAATAGAACTTGACAGCTATGTTGTAAAAGGCGCTAGGCAAGGCGAGGCGCCAAACCTAGCGCTAGGCAAGGCGAGGCGCCAAACCTAGCGCCTAGCGCCTTTGGCGCCTAAGGCGTCGCGGAAAAATGGAAAACTGCAGAAATAGGCATCTCTTGGCGCCTTTTCTGCTAGGCGCTAGGCCTGCGCTTAGTGCGCCTTTAGCGCCTAGGCGCCAAAGGCCCTTGCCTTTTACAACATAGCTTGACAGTTTGCTAAATAAAACGGCGACCGTGTTCTTTTTTTTTTTAGTACCTGGCCGTCAGGAGTATAACAAACAGAAGTAACCATTTCATGCAGATCTGTCCAGTCAACAACATGTCGATCCGGTATGCTCCATAATCGAACTTTGGCATCAAGTGAACCACTGATGAAGTAGTCGTCGTCTATCGGGTTGAAGTCTATACAAGTTACTGCACCAACCAAACCAAAGACCAGTTGATTGTAAGCAAAGAACACTCAGAACTTAACTTTAGGTATACCTGGAACAATGAATTGAGTTAACTACAAAAGCAGTAAGTAGCATCTTACCGTAATCATTGTGCGCAAACAGCTTTAAACAACTCTTGCTTTCCATATCCCATAACCTGACAGTTTTGTCCATGGATGATGAAAGCAGTTGCTGCAAAACCAAACAACTTAGCCTCTTGACTCATCATTAAGATACACTACACAGTCAAAATGAAATTTGGGAGCTGACATCATTTTTTAAATTTGGATCTGACTCGTCTGACTCGGCTCGAATCATACTGTTTGTTTCTTATTTTCAGTCAGATCTGGCTTGCGATCTGACTCAGACCTAACCTGTTACTAGACCGATTTGAGTCAAGGGCATTTTTTAGTGTGACTCATGGACCAAACCACTGAGTCACATATTTTTGGGTCAGATAAGTTAGATCTGAAAATATGACTCAACTGACTCAAAAAGAGCAAGTCAGTAGGTTGATCCCTTTATTCCCCAACTCAAAAGAGCGTGGGTCAGATCTAACTCAAGCTAAAAAACAAACGGTATGGCATCTGATTAGTGCCGCGTCAGGAGCCGACTTAGACCCAGATGCCGAGTCAACAAAAAACAAACACGTTGTAAGATTGCAGTGCCAACAACTAGAAAGGACACTGAAGAGATACCTGTGATTTGGACCAAGAGAGGTCCAGAACATCATCCAGATGACCATGGAAAGAACAAATAGGTTTATCTGTCAGTGAGAAAGCAGTCTCCGGAACAGAAATATAGTCCGGAATTTTCCCCTTCTTGCTAGATCCTTTCCCTCTTCTTCTCCTCTCTGACGGCATCGACAGAGTTTCCGCGAGCGGAGGTTGCTCATGCTGAGAATGACTTGCCATGAGCTGAAGTGGAGTTGAGCTCCCATCATCCGACTGTTTTGATGACAAAATGTCACAATCTATTACTTCCCACACATGAATGACCCGGTCTTCGCCTGCACTCGCAAGAAACCGAGCATCGTGGCTAAATCTAATGCACCAAATCGATCCCTGGTGAGCTGAAATTTCCTGGCACATGTAAAGTCCGGTTAGTTCTTTATGCGACTTCCCATGCTGCCGAACTCGAGTCCACTGAGACGCCGTAGCTGGATTCTTGGTCGCTTGTTGTTGAGCTTGCAACAATGCATCCTTATCAACCATGAACCCGTTAATCGAATTCGCAAACCCCTTCAAGTTTTTCAACAAAGAAACTCCTCTCTTCTTGCTTGATCTGAAGCTCTTGTTGAGCTGCGCATTCTTGTCATCACCTTCCGTTTTATTTCCGTCCCGATCACGCGTCACATTTTCCCGTCGCATCAGCTCCTTAACAATGGGAGAATTGCCAACACTTTTCTCGAATTCCTCTATAGTTATATGCTTCCCAGTCTGCGCATCACTCAGGCTGTTCCACATTCCGTTTTTATCCAGCGCATTGACGACGAACTCCTTGCCTGTATCAAGATTCTTTATGAAAAATGAACCTTCACTACCACTCGGAGACATGGTTAACCTTGAACCACCAATATATTGCAAGCTTCCGTATCCAGTTTCGATTTTTAATGGCTTCAGTGAATCAATAATCGGTGATTGCAGTTCGCGGTGGCCGAAAAAGGACGGACCCGAAGGTGATCTGACAAGGTGTTTTATTGAATCAACACCAAGTAATTCTGTTCTGCGAAGTTTAGCATCTGCACAAGCTGCTGTTGGTATGTCTATGTCCGATCTGTGTCGACCAATGACTTTCTGAATGAATGTGGAAGGCAAAGGCACTGCCACGGGCACAACGGGTGCTGCGGCCGGTGGTAAAGGCGGTGAAGGCGTTTTCTTTGATTTTACAGGGATGAGTGGGGCGGTTTTTTTCGTTGTTGATCGGACGAATTCAGGCGCCGAGAATCTCAGAAGAGACTTATTGCTGTTCAATCCCATTCCCTGGAGAAGACGCTTACGACGATCTTTAATGGATCCAGGTGCAGACATCCAGATATCGTAGGCACCTGACATGGGTTCCTCTGGTTCATGAGCCTCCACATTAAACTCTCGCGGAGGAGGAGCAATGCAGGAGGAGAAAGACACACGACTGTCGTCATACTCTTCGTCAGACGATGAACCGAAATCGAGAGTAATAGCATTCGATATCCGATCGAATGATTCGAAAAACTCATCATCATTGGTTCCCAGTCCATCCCATTCCATCATCATTGTCTTCCTGTCCGCCATTTTCAGGAAACAGAATTCACAGAGAAAACTGGGGGAAAAAATTTGAATTTCTGAGTGTTTTTTTTTTCTCATCCATAGAAGCAGACGCGGGAAAAAGGGAGCGTAATATAACTTAAGGATAGTATTTGTGGTGGGAAATATTTTCCAATTTTAGTACAAAAAATAAACCCCTGTAAAA